>OX155970.1:18723727-19063727 GCA_944548615.1 Micropterix aruncella | reverse complement strand
CCTTTTTTTTTTTTAGTTGGTAAGTGTTACATAATGTAGCATTGCTTTACGTGGTAGCTCTATATTTACACAAATTTTACATATACCTACTTATAATTTAGTAACATAATATACATAATAATATTAAATAATCATATATACACATACACATATAAACATATACATCTACACATATACATACACATATATACATATACATTTATACATATAATCTATACATATACATAAAAGTAGTAATTTTATGTAGTTTGGTATTCTTATACAGCACTATAATTAACTAATTTCTCCGTTTCGTTCCTTCCCAGCTCAATCAACCATTCCGTCATAATTTTTCTTCCTCGTATGGTATCTAACTTCACTTTTAATTCCGAATGTATTCTATTGTGTAGTCGGACAGCTAGAAAAGAAAAATGTGACTGCGCGTATTTATTGCGAGTTTTTTTTAAGATGGAATAACAATCGTTTGATGCCAATAAGACTATCTATAAATAGTGGTTTTTATACGATGCACCAAAAACCGGTTGTGTTATCCCAAGACTTTCCCGGTAAGCAGCCAAGCACCAATTTTATCTAAATATTATTTTCATAAATAAAATCGATGAACCCCCCTCTCTCGACCAGCGGACGAACCCTTTTGGGCTCCGTTTCACAACCGCCTCGGCTAGCCTCGGGCTGCTCGGCGTTAATAATGGGTCATTTTAGGGTGCGACTGAGTAAGGTTCGGAATAGCTTTCTCTGCTAATCTTACTTATTCTACAACAAACTTCCATTACACATCAGGAACCTTAGGGAGGTTCACAAAAAGGTACAGGGTATTTTGATTAAAACCCCATGTATAGCATTGAGGATTTCGACAATATCAATTTTTCGCAGCTCTATTGACCTACTTTACTATTATTATTCCCTATTCTTTCTATTATTAACTATTTTACAATTGCCTTCTTTTTATTTTGTAACTATTGGCTATTGACTATTATTATTATGACCGATTTGTTTGTATTTGTGTTTTTTCTTTAAAATATCTTGCCGTATGATAATTAGTGAAATTATCCAATATTTGCTTGATAATTATTTAGTACTATTGTCCACGTGAAAATTCTACGAAATTTTGTAAGAATTTTGATTGAAAATATTGGTTAATGTTGTTTCTTCTATATAACTTAAAAAATCTACGTTGCAATACCAACGTTCATACCTTATACCTTAATAGGTATATATTTAAATATTACACTTGTTACTTTTGTTAGTTTTTGACATAACCAAGTGTAGAAATTCCTATCAACTGGTTTGAAATTAAAAAAATATATGACTAAAATGTATGGCAGAATTTTATTATTATTAGCGTAGCTCGTAAATGAGACATTCTAACCAAGTGATTTTGGCCCAACAAGGCACCTGTGTACCATATTTTCAATCTCTAAGTCCAGTATTTCGTGACTGAATTATGACTAGTGCGCTAAATTTCATGAAATGGCAATCGTTTGACAACAATAAGACTTATTAATAATATAAATAGTAATTTTTCAATTAATGGTTTTTAAAAAAGTGGACTGTTTGCTGTATTTCGTTTCTTCTAAGAAGTTGGGATGCAAGATAAAATGCTGGAACATAGGAAGCAAAAAATCAGAAAACTATTTTGTATATTTATTTACTTGCATCAAAAACAATCTATGTATACTAATATTATAAAGAGGTAAAGTTTGTGAGTTAGTGAGGTTGTAGGGAGTAATCTCTGGATCTACTGAACCGATTTGGAAAATTCTTTTACCAATAGAGGGCCACGTTATTTTTCAGTATCATAAAATATATATTAATCCGAAAAATGTAAAGACTTTTTCGTGGTAGTCGGATTTGCAAAGTAAGTCGGAGAACAAACGGTCGAATGAAAACGTTTCTTACGAACGCAGCCTTAACGATGAGAGATATATGATTGGGTTCTAGAGAAAAGTTGTAGTGATTGATAATGCCTACAAAAAATTCAGTGACAGCATATGTCTAACTTTTATATTTAAGTCACAAAAAGTAGTTTTTTTATATTTAAAAAATAATTTAAATCGTTAGGTCATGTTTATTGGTCATATTATCAACAATTATGAATTTTTATCAAAATAAGTAAATTTATTGTCTCAAGTGTTTTTGCCTTTTACTGCATATAATTTCCCTTTTACTGCATACATTGTTAAAGAGATAATACGACATATAGTATACATATAGTATACAAAGAAGTTTTGAACTATTAAAATAAACATAATATATTCAATCATAATCATTTCATTCACTCATTTGAAACCCGGTGATATAGCCAAATTGGCATGCGAATACATACATAGGTACATATGCAGTAAAAATATAACCCTCCTTTTGGCAGTCAGGAAATAAATCATAGCACTCAGTACTAACCGAACCACACTCATAATTTCATCGCAAGTAAAAATGCTTACCGACCAACGAATTGGGCACGGGTCAGCTAGTACACAATAAATGTGGACCGTTTTCTCCTCGGTCCATCGTTTTATCTAAATCATACATCAGCAAGAAATCTTTTTTTACAGGATGACGATGTTTATTCATAAAAAGTTTCTTAAGAAAATTTAGAATTGCAAGTTTTTAAGTCAGTTACCAATAAATATAAATGCATAATGATAATTATAAATACACATCTTTTTAGTCTTATCTTCTTCTTTAATATCTTAGTTATAAAAGTGTGAGTTTTTAACAAAACGATTCTATTGAAGTAGATGTATCGCTTTGACAAATCTTCCATTGTTATTTCAATATTGATCATTTTAAAATAATTGGTTCCTCGAATCTTATACTAGACGAATGACTTCAGTATCTCGATAGGTTGAGGTGGGCTCATAAGGTGGGGAGGTGCAAAGAAATTTTTACATCGAGCCCTTGTAAAGAGCTCAGAAGCTAATAATAAAATATATAAAGAAAAAACCTTGGCGATACTCTTCAGATGATCTCTACAGAGAATATAATGTGCTAGACGTACCACAACTCTACGTGATAGCGGTGCTGTGTGAGTATAAAACTAATTTAGAGACCGCAATAAGAACTTGGCAAAGAACTACACGTCAATTTCGAGCTATACTTTTCGACGTCCCTCGATTGCAGACCACTTTTGGGCAGGATGGCGGTGTCGACTACATCGGGTGAAGTCGTCACCCCAGGCTGGTATAACAATATGGATCGTTCTTTCAGACGTGGGATGAGCGTAGAAGACTTGAGGACAAGACAATCTACTATCTAGTTCACCAGCAGCCCGTTAGATACCAACGCCTTAGGGCGAGGCACCGGGAAAGGTAGCGAGCGGGCAGCCTCACCCCCTAACTACCAGTTTTGGCACGATATCTCCGTCTGGAGTTAACATTCAGGATACCTCCGTCCTCCCGACTGGTTTCGGATCCGAAGTCGCTTGCGCAACCTATACCTGTTGTATTACAGCGGTAATTCAGTTTGAATTTATCGCGGTCCTGGGTGCCACACGGGGTCGACTGGCCCAAGGTCATTTCAAGAGTGACATGACAACAGGTCAACATCCACCCCCGCTGCTTAGGAAACAGTATATTTCCATAGTCTCCAGACCCCTTCAGAAATTAGTCAGAATGCACAACCGATTGGCTTCGCCGACCGGTGCGCAAACCGTCAAGTGGCGCCGGGATGCAATCCCGCCGGGAGAAACCGGTCCACCAGCTCTGAGGTCTGAGAAACGGGAGTCTTACCCGGGGTAGCCTTCCACTCGAGGAGACTTCAGAATAGGAGCTGAATCGTGAGTTAAGTCGATCCGAGAACAAAATGGATCTTGTGGCCCAAGCTGCACGAAACCGTTCACCACCTGGGCAGAGGCGTTTCGTGTACATAGCCCCCAGGATATTCAATATGATAGACGAAGATTTAAAAATGTATGTGAATAAGTCTTCTGCCTAAGCCAAAATTGATTCCCGGTTGAAACATGACCCCTGGCTAAACATCGGCTAATAAAAATAGGGTCTCTTTATTATTAATGTTAAATATTAGTGATAATCAATGTTTAATTAGAGCATTGTTTGTGTACCAAATAAACTAACTAAATAAATGTCATCAAAAACATCTCATTATCTAATGTCATAACAAAATCTCGACAAAATCAAAGTTTACTATGGATAATGCAAAAAATCAAAGGTTATCTATCTATGGATTAAATCACTTTGAAAAAGCAGTCACTTTTTAAAAAACTCACAATTTACCTACACCTGCCAAAAAAAAGGTTTTCGTATGTTATCTACAAGTTTCTTTCACTGATATCTCCGGCTCCGAGAGAAGTACAAGAAACCATTAAAAACTTATGTTTGAGAATAAACCTCTTGTATCTCTTTGAGAAAATGGTCTTCAATTGTAAATATTCCTTAGATTCTCAGAAAGATATTTTTATAAACAAACAACTACATACAAGCGCTGCGATTCTGACAAATTTCTAGTCAGAATACACCTTCAAAAAACATTGAAATAAAAACCACAAAAAACTGGATGTCGCGTATAAGGAATTAATTCTATTGCCTTTTAAATAAATGTAAGGAAGTTGACAGCAATTCTGGTCCCTGCTGATTCTAGACATTCGCCGAATAGTAGACCGACTATTCGCCGAGTTCATAAATTTAACGAATTCGCCGAACACATAAAGGATTTATTCTTGGATTATTTGTGTCTCTGCCTTCCTCTTTTCTTTCTGTTTCATGTGTTTATTTCGCGGCAACGTCATGGGCATGGACATTCATGATACACAATACACATGTACATATAAGATAAGATAAGATGGAATAGTGGTTAGGTTGCCTGATATTACATTGTACGGTCCCGGGTTCGATTCCCAACTGGGTCACCATTTTCCGTTAGGATCAAATTAACGGAATCGCATTTTCAATTCTGTCGATCGAATGCATTAACAAGACACGCATGTTACACGCATATATACATATAAACACGTCATAGTAGTATACAATCGAAGGCTGTCGCGGTTGTTTGACATTATAAATAGGATAGAAAGGAATTTACCGCGTGAAATTTGTAGCACCCGACGATTCAGTGACGTTGCAGCCGCCGTTGTCCAGGGTAGAATGAACAACGGCGGCTGCAACGTCACCGAAACGTCGGGTGCTTCAAATTTCACGCGGTAAATTCGTTTCTATCCTATTTATAACGTCATAGTAGGGTTGGATGTAAGAGATTGTCATATGACAATAAACCCGCCCATTGTGAAATCTCACAATAAAGAGTAGAAACAAACAAACAAACAAACATTGAAGACGGTCAAAATATATATTTGAAGTAATTATAAATTAAAAAAAATATATAAATTGGAATCGTATCTTGACAATAATAGTACTAAAAGAAAATTATTTGAAAGAAGCCTGGTTTTCTTTGGCGGTTCTTTCGAGTATAGAATCTCATAGAATCCGTCGATAAAAAAAATATGCTATTATTGTCGTTTGACAAAACAATAGCATTCAGCATTACACGTATTATATTTACGCTGAATAAAATAATTAATTCTGATTCTGATTCATATGCACGTGTACTCTACGAGTACGTATTAGTGAAAAAAGAGGCTTGCAACATTTTTCACCTGCTTCAGTGATAAATCCACAAGGATCTCAGAGTACGTTGTTTGCACTCTACGTGGTTAGATGTTGAAGCACTCACGGATCGGATAGGGATTGTTAACCTTTTGAATTTCTAAATTATGGGGAATATATTGGATATCCAAATACTACTATCCTTAGAAATATGCAAAGTCACTCTCTTGACGATGATACTAGCATACTTACAAAATAGTGTACTACAAATTATATTAAACGATTTTCAAACCCGACCGCTCCCATACCTGGGAAATATAAAAAGCGTCGAAATTGATGTTGTATTCAAAACATTTCGAAGTTTACTACCTCCTAACTAAAATTAGGAATAAAACACCTACTTTTTTTTCGCGCGAAGTTCTTATGTTTTCAGATTTTTTTCCTGAATTTATTTTCTACTCTTTATTATGAAATTTCACAATGGGCGGGTTTATTATCGTACGACAATCTCTCACAACCAACCCTACTATGAAGTGTTTATATGTATGTATGCGTTTAACATGTGTCTTAAGTGTGTGTTTTTTTATTAAATTGTATCGAGAGAATTTAAATGCAATTCCGTTAATTTTATCCCAACGGAAAATGGTGACCCAACCTGGAATCAAACCCGGGACCTCGGAATGTAAGATCAGGCGACCTAGCCGCTATACCACCGAGCAGTGTCATTTTAATGGAATACAAATGAATTTTGAATAATTATCCATTAGCTTTTGAGGATTCGTCAGTTTATTGACACTGGGATATAACACGTGCATTAAAAATCAGTCATTTTACTCATTTAATCGCTTTTTTATACTTATCATTAAATATAGAATATTATTAAATTAAACTTAAGGCTTTTCAAACTATAGATCTTTATCTAACTATTCATATAAATTCTAACTTTGTAGATAAAACTTTAAATTTTTCTTTTGTTTCGATTACGCAATGTGATTTTATTTTTATTTTTAGGTGTATTTAGAACGCTATTTAAAGTCGGCTGCCATACTGTTACACCCCGAACGCCGCCATATTTAGAAGATTAATATTTTTTTGCATCTGTGATTTTTGCAAATGTGTGCGTCTACACGTTGTGTTTTGTATTAAAGGCCTAGCTCCTAAATCGTATTACGGAATCGAGCAATCTAATAAGCCATATATTCGATGGTACTAAACAGTGACAGTATTCGTTTGTTATTATATTATTATACTAGCTGACCCGTGCCCACTTCGTTGGGCGGTAAACATTTTTACTTGTGATGAATTTATGAGTGTGGTTCGGTTAGTACTGAGTGCTATGATATATTTCCTGACTGCCAAAAGGAGGGTTATATTTTTACTGCATATGTATGTATGTATTTGCATGCCCATTTTGCTATATTACCGGGTTTCAAATGAGTGAATTAAATGATAATGATTGAATAAATTTTGTTTATTTTAATTGTTCAAAACTTCTCTATATATATATATACTATATTAGAGATAATGTTATTATTTGGTACCAAAATATATTATCTTTCAGTAGTTCCAACCCGAGATACTGTCGCGGTTCCATACCTATATAGTATTATCTCGTTAACCATTTATGCAGCAAAAGGGAAATTATATGAAGTTAAATGGAAAAGTCTTCTGTTTTAAACACTTGAGACGATAAATTTACTTATTTTGATAAGAATTCATAATTGTTGATAATATGACCAAATGTTGATAATATGACCCAACGATTTAAATTATTTTTTTAATATAAAAAAACTACTTTTTGTGACTTAAATATAAAAGTTAGACATATGCTGTCACTGACTTTTTTGGCATTATCAAGCTCTACAACTTTTCTCTAGAACTCAATCATATATCTCTCATCGTTAAGGCAGCGTTCGTAAGAAACCTTTTTATTCGACCGCTTATTCTCCGACTTACTTTGCAAATCCGACTACCACGAAAAAGTCTTTTTATTTTTCGGAATAATATACAGCCTATGACACTCACAAATAACGTGGCTTTCTATTGGTAAAAGAATTTTCAAAATCGGTTTAGTAGATCCAGAGATTACTCCCTACAACCTCACAAACTTTACCTCTTTATAATATTAGTATAGATTACTCCACATAGTTTAGTTTTTTTAAAATCGCCATCTTGAACATAATAATAGGAAGTTTAATATTTTTTTGGAACTTTGTGTAAAATTTAAACGTTGCGTTTCGGAGTAAAATCCTGGTTGCCAAATTGTAGAACTAAGCAATTAGTGCTTATAATTAATGAGTTTACCCAGAAATACCATATCGGCCACTGTGCATCGGTCCCCTAGAACAATGTTAGTTGGTAAACGGTGCTCCTTCCCTGGCGGCCAGCCGGGAAGCGAGGCCTTTTTAAAATGTTCCGACAATTTAGGTTTCAGCTCGTAAATTAAAATGGCGCACGGATGCGCTTTCCTATTTCCTGGCTTCCCGAGTGGAATTACTCTGCGTTTCGGCGCGCCTCGCCATCTTGCCATGCACAATGGCATGGAAATATCCGATTGTACGTTCGCTGAAATTGGCTTAGGATTAATTTACATTCAATGAGTTCGTCGCGTATTTGCTTACTTTTGCTTTGTAGCCTTGACAGAATCATCGATTATATATGTCACTAGTGGTATTACCCTGCGTTACACGTGTTATATCCGTCATCAAATACCTATGTATACCATTTATCGTGGCGATCGGTTGAACGGCATAGAAGTTGATTTTCTGCAGCGTCACCTAACGATGAGTTGAAATGTCTATGTATACCAAATCTCATGGCGATCGGTGTAGCGGTATAGAAGTTGATGTGCTGCAGCGCTATCTGGTGGCGAGTTACAATAAAGTTAATAACGCGACAATATTATGCGTACTCAAATGTCTATGTATACCAATTTTCGTGGCGATCGGTTGAGCGGTATTGAAGTTGATGTGTTGCAGTGTTAAGTTACCATCTAGTGGTAAGTTAAAAAAAGCAGATATCATAAAAACCTCCTCCATGAAAAATTACATATATTTGCCTACTTTAATAGTGATCGGTCAATTGGTTTCGGAGTATATTAAGCTCGGGCAGATATACCAACATCCAGTTTTATATTATATTATATACTAGCTGACCCGGCAAACTTCGTACCGCCTAACAGTCAATGAATGTCGTGTTACAGATTAGCTAAACTTAATTTATGATTTTATGAAAGTAATACAATGAATACAAAATAAATATTAAGTTCATTACTTTATTAAGATAATAACACTAAAAGAAATATAAAAGTACAAAAATTAAGTATATCAATCGCGTGTCAGCAAGGCATGATTGAATTAAACTAATTAATTACAATTGTGCAGCATGGGATGCACTCGGTTTAATTCTCTTCATTGAAGCACTAGTTTTAATTAAAGTAAAGCACATTTTTCACGGCAGTACATTGTAAGTTTACCATTAGAGGCTCAGATGTAAATAATAGCAAAATAGAAAGCACCGCAGACCACATTTTTTTAGAATCAACGCCGCCTAACTAGGCCTAGGCCCGTACTAATAGAATTTCTCCAATAGCTCCAATAGAATTCCTTTTTTTTTCAAAATTCAGATAACTGTTTACAAGGGAAAAAAAACTCTGAAAAATTGCTGAAAAACGCCTATCAACCATTGCTGTAGTGTAAACGAGAGTTTTACAGCAGAGGAATTAAGCAACTCCCATTAAAATGACAAATCTGTATAGATAATAGGGGTTAATATTTCTATTAATTAAATATATATTTTTCATACGAAGTGTTAGCCCTAAATTTACTATATAGAACTGCAACTTCATAGGTTAGAACCCAATATTATATATTATTTTACTCCGGTTAGAGCGCCATCTACAGTGCGCTGCTATACAGCTTTACTACGAAAAACGATATATTGAACATAATAATAGAATAGTAATCAATTTTTGGAACTATGAGTGCTACCTACACGTTACGATTCGTACTAAAATCCTGGTTGCCAAATTGTATTACGTCATTAAGCAATCTAATACGCTATATAAACAATAGTAGAATGTTACATGGATTGTATCCTGATATAGTAACATTCTCCTTTAATAATGATAATCAATGATAGAATGTTACATGTATTGTATCCTGATTTGTATGCAGATGACACCAGCATAAGCTTTGCAGATGCCAAAATAGAGAATATAGTGAAAACGTTAAACTATGAATTGGCTCTGTTGAATACCTGGTTCGAAAAAAATAATCTGTCACTTAACACATCTAAGACAGTATCTATCTTCCTATCTTGTAGAAAAAATAAGGTTATGAACAGTCAAAATTTAATTATCGGTGCAAACACAGTAGCCAATATTAAAAGCCATAAATTTCTGGGTTTAGTTTTAGATGAAAATCTAAGGTGGAATGCTCACGGAGAGGAATTAAGCGACAGACTTTTCAGCGCCTGTTTCTTACTAAGGCAAATACAGAAACTGATGAGCGTTAAACACACCAAAATAATATACTTTGCCTATTTCGAGTCAATTCTTCGTTACGGGATTCCCTTCTGGTTACAGTGTACAGTAGTTTTAAGGCAACATATTTTCTCTGTCCAATAACGAGCCATAAGAATATTGATAAACCTTAACCATAATGAATCATGTCGTGGTCACTTCAAAAATCTCAGTATTCTAACGCTATCATCACTATACATATTTGAATGCATAAAATTAATATTAAAAAACATAAGAAAGATGAAGACCCAAAAAGAAATTCACTCGCATTTCACCAGATGTACGCACAATTTAGCATTACCCCGTCCATCTCTGGAATTATTCAAAAGGGATCCAAATTACGTTGGAATGGCGTGTTACAATAAACTGCCTGAGAATATTAAAATTATATGTAGAAACGGAAAAATAGCCCAATTTAAATCGAAATTAAAAGGCTACCTTATTGCGAGAGAATTATATAATATAAACGAATTATAATTAGATGACTGACAATTTCCATCTCGATTTTATTTATTTAACTTGAAATTTGTACCATTTTACTGATTATTATATTATTACTATTATTTCTAATTGTCTCCCATAATCAATTATATTTCTTATTTATAGGACTATTTAATTTTAATATTATAATTTCATGACTAACTGTAGTTATAAATATCTATTATAAGTCAATTGTGTGGTGGGTCTCTAATGAAATATTTAGTATACATTTTAAAGTTATTTTAACATTAAGCGGCTATATAAAGTGTCTAAACAACTATGTATAAGTTTTTGAAGACAATAAATGCGATTTGATTTGATTTGATTTGATGCAGTAACATTCACGTAGGTACTCGTATAATGAATCATGAACAGTAATCATATTTTAAATGTCGTTTTCCTTCTTTTTCAGAATCTGTGGCTGTAACTTGGGCTAGAATGACGGAATTGGGTATTCAGCAGCTACTCAATTAAATAATGTGAGTTGTATATTTCGTTAGTTATTTTATTTTCACAATATCACGAAATTCTTCAATATTGGCCTAAACTCATTAAATGTATTCCTTCATCCATCTATTCTCAACCTAGGGGTCGGGACCCCCGGGATAGTCGCAATCAAACAGAAGTGGGGTTGGCATCTGTCAAGAACATGAGTCACGTATACGAAAAATCCCTTTATTTAAGTTATCATCAAGTGTTGTATATTGATGTTGACTTATTATCGTAGGCATCGCACCACCTAATAAAGCAATAAGATTTGTTTATTATTTCATTAATCAACACAACTATATTTCATCTATACTAATAATATTATAAAGAGGTAAAGTTTGTGAGTTTGTGAGGTTGTAGGGAGTAATCTCTGGATTTACTGAACCGATTTTGATTTTTTTTTTACCAATAGAAAGTCACGTTATTTATGATTGTCTTAGACTATAATATATTAATCCGAAAAATGAAGTAAGTAGGAGAATAAACGGTCGAACGAAAAGGTTTTTAAATAACGCTGCCTTAACAATGAGAGATATATGATTAAGTTCCAGAGAAAAGTTGTAGAAATTGATAATGCCTACAAAAAATTCAGCGACAGTGTATGTCTAACTTTTATATTTAGGTCACAAAAAGTAGTTTTTTATATTAAAAAAATAATATTAATCGTTAGGTCATGTTTATTGGTCATATTATCAACAATTATAATTTCTTATCAAAATAAGTATATTTATCGTCTCAAGTGTTTGAAACAAAAGACTATTCCCTTTTATTGCATATAATTTCCTTTTTACTGCATAAATGGTTAAAGTGATAATACGACTTAGGTATGGAACCGCGACCGTATCTCGGGTTGGAACTCCTGAAAGACAATATATTTTGGTACCAAATAATAACATTACATCTAATATAGTATACAGAGAAGTTTTGAACAATTAAATTAAACATAATTTATTCAATCATAATCATTTCATTCACTCATTTGAAACCCGGTAATATAGCCAAATTGGCATGCAAACACATACATACATATGCTGTAAAAATATAACCCTCCTTTTGGCAGTCAGGAAATAAATCATAGCACTCAGTACTAACCGAACCCCACTCATAATTTCATCACAAGTAAAAATGTTTACCGCCCAACGAAGTGGGCAAGGGTCAGCTAGTTAACTAATACGATGGTTGATTTTGTTTTTCACCCTTGTCACTTCCAGTTTTTCTATAGTAAATCGACTATTTTGAATTATAATAGATCATTGCTATCGATAGTTTTTAAAGCCACCGTGAGCCTTTCCCCAGAAGTAAGAAGTGGGAAATCGAATCATGTGTTCAAAGCATCCGTCACTAAGATTCCGTATCGACATCGTCTTGTAAGACAAACTTATCCAAACGTTAAGGCAAATATTCTAGTTGTAAGATTTTGCCAGCCTACATTGCAATTAGTAAAAGTGTGGTCACATTCTATGTCATGTCAGTAATGTAAAACTTTTCTAAACTTTAAAATGCATAGGTTGATCAGAAGGATTTGTCAGTTTCTGTTTATTTACTAAATTTGGCCTAGAATTGGACAAGGATGAGCCACCGTTTTTACAGTTTATGTGTCAGTACCATTTAATGACGTCTTGATATATCGTCGATCTATGTATATGTGGGAGCACATAAAAAAGCACGCGCCATAAAAACGAATTTTTAATTCTATTGGTGTAAAATCTCGCTCCGGATCGTTCTGTCCCGTTCAGTCCCGATGGCTTAAAACGGCTTAGTTTTTTTTGTAATTACACGACTGCCCAACAAAAAGAGTGTAATGTGTTCATGGTTTATCTATGTATTATTATTATATATTTAACAAACAGGCAGCTTAAGCTGATGCGCCTGAGTCCGTGCTTGCATTACAATTTCTGTGGAATAAGTCCAGTTTATATTTAAAGTCATTGACACTATTGGCATTGAACACTTCACTTGGGAGAGCATTCCAATCGTTTACCTCTCTACTGCTGAGGAAATGTTTCTTGGGATTTGAATGGAATGATTCACGCTGGAGTTTCAGATGATGCCCACGCAGATGTGTGTTAGTGTCCATGGTGTAGATAGTCTGCAACCCTGGAACGTCATACGATGCAGTCAGGATCTTATATGTCTCAATTAAGTCACCCCGTGCCCTGCGTTGATGGTAAAGCCGAGAGCCGACAATCTTTTCTCGTATGTTAGATGCTTCAAGTTAAAGGGCAATTTAGTCGCTCTTCGCTGGGCCTTCTCTAGAAGATCGATATCCTTCCTAAAGTATGGATTCCAGATTTGATAGGCGTGTTCCAAAATGGGTTTGACAAATGACTTATAGATTTTCAGCATCAGTTCCTCTGTGATATGGTTAAAAGCTTTTTGATTTATATGTTTCGCCTTTCTTTATTCCAGCATAACTTTTAAATGCTTGAACCGATTTAGAAGTGTGTAGTATCGTTACAATTATTATGTAATCCCGAGTGCCATAGGGTTTAGTTTCGTCTGCTGTTCCTGAGGCGACGCGTGTCGCGCTGCTGCGCGGACAGCGCATCCCTCTCGTGGCCCTGACCGGGGCGTACAGAACGACGTCCACTCTTGCGTTACCCGTCATCGCTGGCGTTCTGCCGATTGACCTGGAGATTCTGGAGCGTGCAGCGTTGTCGCGGTACCGCCGGGGCGAGCCGGTAGTCCTTCATGGCCTGTCGATCGACCCGGTGGCGCACCGAGCTGGTGAGTTTGCCCGCCTGATTCGGGTGGAGTCCTTGCGTGTCTGGCAGGCTAGATGGGACGCCGGGGGTACGGGCCGCCTCACCCATTGCTTTTTCCCGTCCGTCGCAGTGCGGATGGCAAATTCGTTTCTGCGGTTCGACCACCATACCACGCAGCTGGTTGGGGGCCACGGAGAGTTCAGAGCCAAACTATTTGACTTTGGACTTGCCGATGACCCCCGATGCGCCTGTGGGTATGGTCGCTAAACTGCGGAAAACGTAATTTGGCCTTGCCCAATTCTAGCGGCTGCACGGGAGAAATTGATGGATGCAGTGGGCGCGTGCGTTGGGCGCTCTCCGATTTGGTACCCGGATCTGGTCAGTTGTAGGAGCTGCTTCCAGTCGTTTGGCGAGTTTGTGGAGTACTGGGTGGCTTCTTGGGAAAGCATGAGGCCTCGGGATACCCCCCAGGGGGTACCCTCTTCCTTGGTGGCGTGATTCGGCGGCTACTTCCAGCCCGAAGTGCCCGTCTTTGTGTCCGTCTCTTTGCCGCCCCGAAGGGCGTTTCGTTCTTTGCAGGATCCAGGGATTCCTCCCCCCCGTGGCTGCTCCGAGACCTGCCCACTGACCGTGCGCCTCCACCATCATCGTTTCTGGAGCGTCCTCTACCCCGCTTACCGGCCCTAAATTTGTTATTTGTTGTTTTATTATTTTATTTTGTGAATATGGTAAATTTAGTATTATTTTGTAAATTTTTTCTTTGTAAATTCTTTTATTATTATAAATAAATGGGTTCTCGGGGCGGTACGGGGGGGGGTGGTTTACCCTATTTCACCCCCTACGCGTTCTACCTTTCTGGTACGCGCAGGGTTGTCGTAGCACGACATCCCGGGCAGACAAGACGACCCTCGTCGTTATAACTGCCCGGGCGGTGGGCGGGGTTTGCTGCCCTCACCTATCGCCTTGAAACTCTAACTGCCATAGGGTTACCTCAACTGTCCAAATATTAAGTTTATAGTTATCTAAATATCCAAATATCCAAATGTTAATAAATTACCATACATATATCGTGTTTAGTGATAAAGGAAAGATCTGATTGAGTACATTCCAGAAATATATACGTATCTATATGTATAAATACATAAACCACAAATATTTCATAATGCAATAGGTAAGTAACTTTCCCTAACAGCGTGTTTTTTATTCTTTTTAATATATTTACTTGTTCTCATTGCAATGACATCTCGTAGGCATGAGCTGATTATGTCAAGTGCTTAGCAGTAATTCTTCACAAAAACTTTACTCTTTAAACTTAATCGTTAGTACAGCAAACTAATTTATTTAGGTTTTTCCATATCCTGAAAATGTTAATACCTTTGGGTCGTGTTAATTGGAGATAACATTCCTTACTTAGACAAAACAATAGAAACAGAGACTTTTTTGTATACGAAATTGTATTCAAGATTTTAAATATTTTGGACCATCGTCGAGCGCGTGGGGTTTAAATTATGTGCTTTAAGAGCATATGAGACGGTATTAAATTCTATTTCCCGAGTTCATATACACAATTGCTCACTCTCTCGCTGCTATCGACGTCCATAAATCCTCGCCAGCTTCAAAATCCACCTACGCCCTAACCCCCCCCCCCCACCTCGACCCTCGCAGCTCTATCCCAACAGGCTGTCTGTTAAATGGCACTGGCCGGATCCCACCCATCCAGCTTTAAGTTTACCTCTGTTTCCCTTGGGGATCGCTTAAATTGGAGGAAATTTGTGGTGCTAGTTAACTGGTGAATTGACGTGGTATCTCATGGTTCCGCGCAGCTTGGGCCTGACGACCTGTTTGTTATCGTGGGTCGTATGAACTCACGGTTTAACTTCCATCTGTTAGCCTCCTCGAAGAAGGACCAACTTGGAGAAGGACTCTGTGGACCCTGCCACGACTGTGTCGTGGACAGGTGATCAGTTGTTGCAATCTCGAATGGGCGGGTTGCGCATCGCTAATGTTTACCAGCCGACTCTGCACTCCCAGGAATAACCAGAGGGTCCGTAAACGAGCTGCTACGTTTCCTAAGCAGCGGGCGTGGCTGTTAAATCTAACCTAGGTAGAGGTCGCGCAAGCGACTTTGAAGCTGCGACTGGATTGGAGGATGGTGTATTCCGTCCAAATCTGGCAGTAAGGGAACCAGGTCGCACTCTGGTTTCTCTTCCCAGTAACTAGCTGTAAGACGTTGGTCTCTTAAGGGTTTGTCAGTGCACCTAGACCGTGGACTGTCTTTTGTTCTCTGAAGCCTTTCACGCTCACTTTATGGGAGATAGAACGACCGTTGTGTTAGACACCCACAATTTGTGAATTGACATAATAAAATACATTCGATAATTACGGACGAATAAATATTAAAGCGTTATTAAATCGCAGAATTTCATCGCTAATCGCTAAATTTAAGTAAGCTGAAGTGAGTTACAATACTCGTAAGTTCAAACGAGCTGAGGTGAGATGACGTTAGTTTAAAGTGGGATTAATTAAGTTGAAGTTAGTAGAATTAGGTCAAAAAAGTTTTATTATTCTTCGTCATCCGAAGAATGTTTAAATATTATTTAATTTTCAATTCAATTTATAATATTATTTTGGAAATAACACAGAATTGTAGTGAAGAATTACAATAAACAAAACAGTTTAACAAAAAATAAAACCGACTACTGATTTTATTAAACTAAAATACTTAAAAACTAAAAGGTCTTGTGTTAAGGGTATCTGAGTAAGTGTGCTGAGTGTGTGGATGTGGAGTGTGGGCATGAGCGCTGGTTTGTTTGTTTGTTTCTACCCTTTATTGTGGAATTTCACAATGGGCGGGTTTATTATCATACGATAATGTCTTACAACCAACCCTACTATGAAGTGTGTCTTGTTATTGCATTCGCTAGACAGAATTGAAACGCAATTCCGTTAATTTTATCCCAACGAAAAAGGTAACCCAGCAGGGAATCGACCTTAAAATGTAATATCAGGCGATCTAACCACTATGTAGGTATGAGGGTTGGTTATCTAGAATGTCCAACATATATCATAGAACTATTATTTTGATTCCAAATGGTATGACACACTATGCAGCAGTGTACCTACTTCTTAGTTTAGAAGCCCATCCATCAATGTATTACAGACATACTAGAATAGAATAGACCGCGATAGTACGAAGGTGGACTGTAAGTGAATGATATAGTGGAGTAGAAAGAGATAGCTGTATATAGCTACCCCCTCTATCCTTGTTTAGTCGCGCATGCACGTTTATCATTACATAGCAGACATATTATGGCGTCGAAGCGTTGTCATAGTGATATATAAGCGTTGCCATAGTGATATATTTACGTGGTTCCCGCGCATGCGTGACTAAACAAGGATAAAGGAGAGGGGGCATATGCATCTTTGTATTTATTTATTTATTTAAACAATTCGCAAATATATTATTACAAGTTACAATTAAGAAACATCAAATAAAATATCATTTAACTAAAAGACAGCAAGAAATTAGACTCTGTTACTATTCCCCTTTCGATTTCTCGAGCTGGTCTCGTGGTCTATTCTAGTATGTCTGTGGTTTATTAGCTACTGGCACGATTAACTATTATCATTTTAACAGCCCTATTACAGCGAGTCACTTGGCCATTCTATGCCCGAGTTATTTGCTAAAAGTGTCACTGCTTTGCTCGGCTTTTTTCACGAGTACCCCTCGGCTTTGTCGGCATTAACGGAATGCATAATTGATATTTTACTCTTTTCGCCAAAATGGGATTTACACGGCGGGAAATTAACACTCGAAAACAAATTGAAGAGAGAGGCCAGCGTCGCTTCTTTTAGTCAGGTTGATAAACAAACAGCTCTATTTGTAGTTTGTTTATTGCTGCGAGTGTGCCCGCCATCCCATGAAGTTATTTATATATTTATCTATTTCATTCACAGTATATACCTTAATTATTTTACCGTTCTTAATTTATCGACAATTTTAATATAACACCGTTTATAATTTATCGACCGTTTAAATTTATAGTAATATCAACCCCAAAAAAAAATACAACCGAAACTCAAAAAAAATAGATGATTAAAAAAAGACAAAAAAGTTATTCATTTATGAAATATTACGCCTTTTTAATTAATTATTAAAAAAAAGTTTAAAATATACCGATAAAAAATATGTATAGCTATAGGTATATATAAATATATGTATTGGTATATAGGTGAGTTTTTAATTAGTGGCATCCTTGTAGGTGAATCATTAAGATAAACTAAATTTTTGAAAATTTGTTTTTTTTATAGTATAAAAAGCTTTGAGCACTATGTGCCATCTGGTGGTAGGTAAATTATCGCTAATATTGATTAACGATTCTCAAACTTAATTTTAATAGGTGATTTATAAATTTACCAAAAAAAAACATTTCTACTAAACTTTAAACTAACCGCTCGTCGTCTATGTTATTGTAGAACTATATTCGGATCTATGCAAATTAGCATTATCGAATAAAGAGTCTTGAAACGGGCGACGCGACGTTCCGCTTTTTAATCCGTAATAAAGCTTCAATTTAATAATGATTCGCAAAGCGAGACGTCTCCGTTGCCCCAGGCGGTTTTACTTCATAAATAGTTCGAAATGGAAACGTTAATAATGCGGTCACATTTACTTTTATCTTGCAAAATAAACGTAGACGAATATACAGGATGCGTTTAATTTAACCGGCATTCTTAAAGGGGGTGAATCAGTACGAGCATATACGGGGTGATATTACTGCACATGCATTTATTTTGTTGGTGAATCAGTACAACGAAGTAAGCAACTTTTAATACAATCTTGTTAATTCTCTTTATATATGGTATTAGAAAGTAACAATTTCGCCGCTTATTTTAAAGCCCTCCTAATGTCCGTTTCCGAAAAACGACTTTCTAAAAAATCTGAGGTTGTTTTCGTTTTACGGTAATAATCATTGCGGATAACTTGTCGAAAATAAGCTTTTCTACGCTTCGCGTTTCGTAAGGTCAAAATATCGTTACAGTCTGAAACCTCGCTAAAAGAAGAGTATACTTTAGCCAATAACTAATTTTGATTCGTTTCTTTCCGAAGCTTCTCAGAAGGCGGATTACATGTAAAATTAAATAATTGGTTGGTGAGGCTAATGTCCAATAATTGAATATTTTTAATAATGATTGAATATTTTAAATTATTTTGAATACCGTTTACAAACCGCGGTCAGATCAGAGCAAGTGTTAACAAGTACGACAAAAAAACGAATTATAAATGATTAGCTTTAGTGTAAATGGTTGTTTTTTAATTAATGAATGTACAATGGAAAGATCAATTGGGCTGGCAGATTGTTATACGAGTAAATACATAGTAGTTACAAATTAACATCAGCACAATAATAGTAAGCAAAAAAAATAGGTGGGTAGTATGTATCACTACTTTTTTTGATTGAAAACTTTTGCTTGAAACTGTTCACTTGATGACTTTATTTTTAGAATACTTTTTCAAATTAATGTCTTCAATTTTACACCTTCGTCACCCTGCGCCACTCTGTAAAAACCTGTAAAAACTAATTTACCGCGTAAAGTTTAATAGCACCCGACTTTTGGCGATGTTGCAATCGCCGTTGTCGAGAGAAGACTGCCAACCTATATTTTCACTAAGTGAATTAGGAAATCTGGTTTCACGGCGATTTCATAGTTACTAATAGAAATGGCCATTACTGGGCACAGTATACCAGACCGCACCCTCTTCCCGCATTGCCTTGTAGCGCTTGAGTGAACTTACTGGGTGTAATTATACTGTGACTAGGGTAAGGCATTTGTTGAGTGGGGATTTCCTAAGGTCTTTATGAGCCTCGTAACACTGCGGCCATTGCTGATCTATTGTGTTCGCCGCCTACTTAAGTTATGTGCTAAGTCTCGTGTCATTTAAGAATCGGAACAGGCTTTTGGCGCCAGATTGTTTTACCTCCTCAGATTGGAGGTAATGAGCACCCAAGTGGGTGTATCTTTTACGCATCAGCGGGCCACACTCGCTCGTGAGGCGCAGAATAGTTTCCTTTGCCCCTTGGCAGAACCTGCACATTTTTGTGTCTCGGAGCTTGAGGTTGAACATGTGTTTGTTCAGGCCACAATGCCCGGTGAGACCCCTCTCACCAGTATGCGTAGATTGTTCCTATTAAGCGATAATGCCTCACGGGCCGTCTTAATTAGCGCTTTGGAATGATTCAACCCTGGCGTGTTGTTCCAGTGGTTGACGGATTGTTCTATACATATTTGTTTGAGCATTAGTTTTGCAAGGCTTTTTGGTACGCCACAGCAAGGATCAGGGCCGTATAACGTTCCTATTGCTCCCATCTTAACAAGTTCGTCGGCTTTTTCCTTCGATTCCTGCATGGCCGGGAACCCATCTTAGAATTACCCTGGGTGAGGCAAATTTACGTCGTATCGTCGAATTTCCGCGATATACCTACCCCGGTCCCTTTCTTTGAGCAGTTGTGGTACGCGGCGTCAACAGGATACTGCGCAAATCGCGTTAAAGCGCGTCCCAGCGCAATTTGAAAGGCGGCGGCCCTCCTCGGGACTTATTACGGGCTCCGGTTTCACTCTTGCGCCCGACCGCCGCGCCGCGATCTTCCTTGGCAGCGAGATTGGAGTCGAGTCGAGCCCTCTGGCCCGGAGGGACTCAACCAGTTCCGACTACTTTAATTGATAATGCCGTCTCCGATACGTACGTATCGGTACAAACTCATAATGTATTCGAGTACAAGACGAGCATTTTTATTCGCGTAAAAAAAAATATTGCGTCTTCATATGCAAATAATCAACATCAGCATCAAGTAGTGTGTATATTATATAAAGTTTACGTAATATTAAGAAAGTGTAAAAAAACGATTAATAACGATTATAACGAAAAATAAATGAATACTTTAAAAATGCACGTAAAAACCAAAAAAAAATATTCCATTTACACTCTCCATGTACAGGTCTATATACATTTTATACAGGCACCTAATGTCAATATTTACACTATTTACACTCAATATTTACAAGTCAATATATAATAGATTTGTTATAACCTTGAAACCTGATCGTGTTCAAAGTCCATTACGTGACCTTTGTCAAAAGTGCAAACACGACTATGATACGATATTCCATCATGGAATGCTAATTCCTGTCTCCCGGCTTCATCATCAGACCTTGAAACTTAATCGTGGTCAAAGTTCATTACAAGACCTTTCTAACAAGTCCAAACACGGCTACCATACGATATTCCATCATGGAATGACAGTGCCTATCTTCCGGCTTCATCATCAGACCTTGAAACCTAATCGTGGTCACAGTTCATTCCAAGGCTTGTCTAACAAGTCCAAACACAGCTATGATACGATCTTCCGACTCCATCATCAGATCGGTTCGACAGTAACATATTATTGTATCATGTCATCAGAACTACATACCTACAGCTGCCAATTTTCATGACGCTACGATCCTTGGAAGATGGTTAAATTAGTTACCTTAGATTCCATTACATAGTTAGTTACATACAGGTCAACCTAATAAAAGCGTGTTAAAAAATGCTTTTTTTTATTTCAAACCAGTTGATAGGAATTCCTACACTTGGTTATGTCAAAAACTAACAAAAATAACAAGTATAATATTCAAATATATACCTATTAAGGTATAAGGTATGAACGTCGGTATTGCAAGGTATGAACGTTGAAATTCCAAGCGCAGATTTTCTAGGTTATATAGAGGAAACAACAATATAATAATATTTTCCAATATTTTCAATCAAAATTCTTACATAATTTCGTTGAATTTTCACGTGGACAATAGTACTAAATAATCTAACAAATATAGGATAATTTCACAAATTATCATACGGGAAGATATTTTAAAGAAAAAACACAAATACAAACAGACAGTAATAATAATAATAGTCAATAGCCAATAGTTAGAAGAAAAAAAACGCAATTGTAAAATAGTCAATAATAGAAAGAATAAGGATTAATAATAGTCAAGTAGGTCAATAGAGCTGCGAAAAATTGATATTGTCGAAATCCTCAATGCTATAGATGGGGTTTTAATCAAAATACCCTGTACCTTTTTCTTAAAATGAACCTCCCCAAGGCCCCTGATGTGTAATGGAAGTTTGTTGTAGAATAAGTAAGATTGGCAAAGAAAGCTATTACCCCAAGAATTTCCAGGAGACAACCCTCCTTCCCCCCGCACGTCGACCCAACCACCCTCCGCGTACTAATTCGTAGTATATTTGCAGTATTTTCCGTGGTATTAAAATGGTGTTTTACCAAAAATTAAGTATACACACGCTCACACACCCTATCACACACACACAAGCACACATACACAGACAGACAGACCGAGGGGGGGGGGGTCAAAATGTACATATATCCGTCTTCGTCTCGATTTTTTTAGCGCGTTCACTATACTTTACCTCCTCATCGGTTGGTAGGACGGTAAAGTAAAATCGGTTGTGTCACCTCAAGACTTTTCCTGAAGTAGCCAAGGACTGATTTCATCTGATTGATAGTTTCATGAATAAAATCGATGGGTGCTTCTCTCGGCAGGCAGACGAAACGGTTGGGTCCATTGTAACCGCCTCACTGGTCCGCTCCGTTTCTCGCCTAAGGGCGGGGTTGGGCCAAGCGCTAATAAAGGCGTTAATATTTGATTAGAATCTGTGGCGGAATTTAAATATTATTAATGTAGATTGTATACAGGCTGAGTTTTTAATTAGTGACACCCTTGCAGTGGGAAAATCCAAACAAGCAAATAAGCAACTTTTTATGGAAAAAATAGAAAAAAAACAGAAAAAAGTAAAGTTTTTTTTTTGTAATTTCGAAAAATTTGACTGATAAATAAAAATTTGAATAGCGCTGAGCGCGCTGCGCCATCGAACAATAGGTAAAATATCGCAAATAAACAATATTACCGATATTTTACCCACCGCTAGATGGCGCAATGTGCTTATCTCTTTTATGCTACTTTGGACGATGAGTTTTCCTGGCAATGTTACATTTGCTATCTACAAACGCGTCGGGGAGACGGTCGTGTATTTCCACGCGGTATAAATCCGTTTTCTCTCAACTAATAAATATTTACGGATGTATTTTGTTTCATAATTTAACTTGAAAATATTTTTCAAATCATTTCGAACATGTTTTTTAAGAATTATGTATCTAATTATAAGTTCATGATGTTACCTTACCTAAATAAATAAAATAAAAGATTTTTTTTTTAAACAATACATTGTTTAAATTTTCAACAAAAAAATATTTTTTTTGTGTTTGTCCCAACAAAAAAAAGTTGCTTATTTGCTCGTACTGATTCACCCACTGCATGGCTGTCACTAATGTGATATTTTAAACTCAGCCTGTATGTGATATTCTATATTCTGATTTCGGACCAACAAAGCGTCTTGTGTACTATATGACAATAAGTATCTTAGTCCAATATTTCAAGATTGAAATATGAATATGAATCCCCTTGTAGACCGATTTTAAGCATAACCTTTTCAACTGCCTGACCAAATAATTCAGCTTAAACGAATAAAATCCTTCAGTTTAAACGGATTAAGAGTTTGACTTTATCGTGGAGAAATACAAATAGGTACGCACAGATACACGTCCACCTGGAACTGGTCTTAATCTGGAACGGGGTTCAAAATGAACAGTTCACAACTTTTTCCCTCCTCGTCAGTTGGTGGACCGGGAAAGTAAAGACCAATAGTTACGGTCAAGTGTCGAACGCTATAGTAATCGCTAGTGAAAATTCAGCGGTGCAAGTATAAAGAACTGATACATATTTCGTCATTCAAAACATGTAAACTTGTGAAACACATGCCACCCGTAAACTATCCAACTGCATAAAGACATTTTCCTATATGGTCCACAATTTCCGCTGACCATCAATCAATCTCGGGGGATTAGCATAGCTGTGTCGCGCGCACAGCAGCCTGTGCGATTAATCTTGCGATATGTCACGGGATGAGACGCGTCCGCCTCACGGGACTGCCGGGCCCGAGGAAATGACGCGCAGTCCTGAAATCCAACGAATAGCCAGCATAATTGCAATGTGCGATGTCTATATCTATGTAGCAGACCTAACGGTTCCGTGCCGCTAGTGCCACATGACCTGTTCGTTACACTGAGTCGGCTCATCTCCCGGATCAACTCCCATTCGGTAGCCTCCTCGATGAGGGTCGGACCTAGAGAGGAGTTTTTTCCCCTGTCATAGATGTGTCGCGGACAGGTTGATCGTAACCTCTGGGGGATGATCTTCGGGCACTGCTCAGCGGTTTTCGCATCATGTAGTTCTTACACAGAGTGTAAGAACCCATGAAGTTCTTACACAGGGTATAAATCCATGATGATGAATATGAAAAGAGTGATGTTTTCATGTTTACCTTCATGGCAACTAACGGTTCCAGTGCAGCCTGAGCCATATGACCTGCTCGATATGTTTGGTTGGTTTTACTTATGGTTCAATCCCCATTCGGTAGTTCTTATACGGGATGTAAGAACCCATGAAGTTCTTTACACGTGTATAAGTCCTAGAAGATGAACAGAAAAATTCATGTTTATCTTCATGGCAGCTAACGGTTCCCAAGCAGCTTGGGCCTTATGACCTGCTCGTTATATTTGGTCGGTTCAAATCACGGTTCCAACCCTCATCCGGTAGCCTCTGTCACGGCAGGTGGATCAGATCCTCTATAGGGAGGATCTTCAGGCGCTGCTGGGCGGTTTGCGCATCGTGTAGCATCTGTAAACCGACCGTGATCTGCGGCAAAAATCCGAGGGCCGGGGGAGGGAAGGGGGAGGGAATTCTGGAAATATTCCTATACGTTTCCTAAAATACAGAAGTTGCTGTTGAGCTAATGTCAGTTGTTCTTGAAAAGACCCGTTGGCCGCCGGATCTGTGATAAAAGACGGACACCGGGCGCCTTGATCCGCAATTTTTTAAAACTGAATTACCGCTAACTCCAAATAGAGGCGGCGCAAGCTACTTCAAACCTGCTACCAAACTGGAGAATGGAGAACTCCGGCCAAATCTGGTAGTGAGGGCGTAAGGTTATCACTGGTTTAACTTTCCAATGCTTCACAGTAAGTCGTTGGGTTCTCACGGGCATGTTGACGTAGTTAGACGTAGTTAGGTGGACTGTAGCGTGGTTACGGTGGACAATGGGCCCGATTGCGTTTCTTTGTGAACTAAAACTAAAATTAGTCCAAGCGAACGAGACAGAGCAATACGTTAGAGCGGAATATGAAACGAACGATCGTCGATAAATACTACCTGTCGAACTTATACTCGTCCGAATAAATTCGAGCATATTTCGTGCGGTGTAAGATTTGACCTTGGCGGGCAGTTTTAATGCGAAAAGTGACAACCGGTCATCTCACATTCCGCTCTAGCCTATTGCCCTGTCTCGTTCACACGGACTAATTTCAGATTCTAGCTCACGAAGAAACGCAATCGAGCCCTCTGTCGTCCATAAAGTCTCTGCTCTCTACCCACAGTTGAAAGAATGATCTAATATCGTTACACCTTCCTGAGGTGACGGGTTTGTCCGTAGTAGGTGACAACTGCAATATGTTAATCTTTATAAATATGATATAACAATTAATAAAGTGTATCAGATTACGCCAGGGATAGCTACAGGGATTCACTTACGCTCCAAACTGAGCGAAATTAAAACACATTTTATTTTTATTTTATTTTATAAAATTATCCAAAAACAATACAATTGATTTTTGCGAAGCAGATAAGATTGCATTTGTGTGGATTTTATCCCCCCACTAGATTGTATATCTGTTCTGGGGTGATAGTATTTAAGACTTTAATCATAGTGACTTCACTTTCTTTCTTTTTTTTTTTTTTTTCTCATTCATTCCGATCGCTCATTCATTCTTATAAATTTTAAGGTTATTATAAATATATAAATGTGTATATAAATAAAGAACTAATATTAAATAAAGAAAAAGAACATATTTAAGTTTATAGATAAGTAAAATAAATAAATATATAGATTAATATATAACTAAATAGACCAATAAATTAAGTTAAGTAGCCTAAAAAGGTTTCTTACTGTGCACATATACTTGTGAATTTAATTAATTAATATAATATTATCATTTTTTTTTTTTTTTTTTTAAACATAATCAACCGAAAAAATATTTTTCTTATCAAGTATCAGGTGACAGATATGGACCGAAGTTTGATCCCTCAAATTATCGACCGATACCAGTACCCGATGCCCTAGCAAAAACTTTGGAAAAAATAGTAATTACACAACTCTGTAATCATCTAGAAACCAATCACATGTCATCCGAAAACCAATACGGCTTCAGATCCAAAAATGGGAAACACAAGATGCTTGTGAAACACATGCCACCCGTAAACTATCCGATTGCATAAAGACATTTTCCTATATGGTCCACAATTTCCGCTGACCATCAATCAATCTCGAGGGATTAGCATAGCGGTGTCGCGCGCATAGCAGCCTGTGCGATTAATCTTGCGATCTGTCACGGGACGAGACGCGTCCGCCTTACGGGACTGCCGGGCCCGAGGAAATGACGCGCAGTCCTGAAATACAACGAATAGCCATCATAATTGCAATATCTGCAACGTGCGATGTCTTCATATAACTAAGTAGCGGAGCTACAGCTCGGCACATCTTTAACTATTAAATAAACAAACATGCGCTGACGGGGGAGAAAGGAAAGGAAGCGAGTGACAGAAACGATCAATTGAAACATAACATAAACAATAATTAAGCAAGTAAATATATCGTAAGGGAGGGAGGGAGTCTTGACCATACATTACATTTTCGTCGTGTCCAATTGACGGCTAAAGACCGCTCTTGGACGTGTCAAAATAATTGGGTTATGTAGTAAGTTTCGTTACTACTCTTTACTGAACATACATAGGTAGTCAAGAATTAACTATAAATATAAATAATCAAAATAGGAGCCTAATATTTGAAGTAGTTAGTAATTCGAAAGATACGTAGTAAAATTATTTATCGTAATATTCAAATTGTCAGTAAAATGTTAAATAATCAACGTTATGCATTTTAAACTAAAAGTACCTACAGATATAAGATCATATAAAATAATCAGACAATAAGGCTCTACTTTTTTAAGTAATTTAAATTAGCACAATATTTGAAAAATATTGCCCCTTAAATTCGGCCAGATTATAGAAAGGGTGGCCTATCAGCATCTTCTTGATGTTTTTTTTTTATTTTTTTTGATGATTATTCTTTAACATGGCGAACCGTCTATCGACTAGTATTTTCGGTCAAATTGTAAACAAAATCAAATAATTCATTGTCCGTAATTGTCAAAACATCCGCGTCCTAACGATGTCCGGGATTTGAAATGATGCGGCAACAAACCATCACTGCTTCGATAGCATCCAATAGATCCTGAATTTCATGGTCTATTTTGCTAGGAACATTTTTATATTTCAAGAAATGTCATACAGATATAAGATCATATAAAATAATCAGACAATAAGGCTCTACTTTTTTAAGTAATTTAAATTAGCACAATATTTGAAAAATATTGCCCCTTAAATTCGGCCAGATTATAGAAAGGGTGGCCTATCAGCATCTTCTTGATGTTTTTTTTTTATTTTTTTGATGATTATTCTTTAACATGGCGAACCGTCTATCGACTAGTATTTTCGGTCAAATTGAAAACAAAATCAAATAATTCTTTGTCCGTAATGGTCAAAACATCCGCGTCCTAACGATGTCCGGGATTTGAAATGATGCGGCAACAAACCATCACTGCTTCGATAGCATCCAATAGATCCTGAATTTCATGGTCTATTTTGCTAGGAACATTTTTATATTTCAAGAAATGTCAAATTGTGGCCACAATTCCCGAGAAGAAAGTGGTCACCACTCCCGTCACTCTACAATTCCAAAATGGCCGCACGCTCACCGAATTATGATTTTTTTCACACTAAATTTTATTGGTGAATGAAAGATAATATCCAAAAGAATGTTCATATGTTCAAAGAATGTTCGATCTAGTTGCAAATAAAAGTGAAAATACACCAAAGGCAAATGGGAAAAAAAACTTTGAACTCTGAAATTTTAGAGTAGAGAACTCCGACACGTCTTTATGATATGAATTCTACTGAAAAAGTGAGGCACTGTCACAAGAAAATTTTCGGTATAAATGGAAATCTCAAAGTGTTCAAATATGGCAGATTATTGACACTGGCCGCATCTCCCGACTGGCCACGACTCCCTCCCTTACTATATTAAAAAGAATAAAAACACGACTGCCGTTACCTAAAGTGAATTATTGTATATATAATTCTCCTCAAATATTAACTCATAGGAACTCCTCAAATATTATAATGTGAAGTTGAAAATTTACATGTTGGTGCAGTTCCATGACCTAGTACCAGTTTCATGACCTAATTCTACACCCTGGCTTGGCTTCCGACGAGGGGACTCTTCAACAGTCAACAGCACAGACACGAAATTTTGTATACTCATTCAGTTATGATAGCCCGTTCTAAGTTTCACCAAGACAGCGGCCAACAGCACAGACATAAAATTTCGTATACGCATTCAATTATGATAGCCCGTTTTAGGTATCACCATGACATGGCTGCTGTACTTTCGGAGTCGGTTTTTTCTTTGTTAAAATTTTAGCTAATTTATGATACTAGACATCCATCCATCATATATATACATATATTAATTTATTTAATCATACTGCTTATTTATTTATTTATTTAATTAATTAATTTACAATTCATTTACAATAGGTCTCACTAACAATCATATCAATAAAATAATATAGTATTAAAATTAAAATTGAACACGGCCGATATGAGCATTAGCAGGTATGTACTGCTGCTGCCCAACTAAGTGCCTGGACTTGTTCCAGGGCAGCGAGCTCTCTAGTTTTTAGTTCACATATATTCTGCGATTTGAAAAAAAATGAAAATAAAAATAAAAATTAAAAGAAATATATATATTACCGTCACCATTACAAATTATAACTAAAAATCACTAAATAATGATCACAGCAGAAAAATATTTAAAATAAAACACAGAAAATAAATAATCGTGTTAATAATAGTAATTCCATTTGTCGCAACCAGGTTCAAACAAACCATTAAATAAAATATCTCGAAACCAGGTAAAACGATTTGCGATGTTAAATGACCCGACCAACAATAATGCAAGTAATTACCAACCTTCCTGGAAAATTTCTCCTAAAACCAAACGGTCGGATTATCAAGCTACTATGGTAATTAAATATTACGAAAGATATAATGCTTTCAAACCACTATGCACACCTAGGTAAGATAAAATGTTAAAATTCGTAGAACATGGGCAAAAATAATGTCCGGGCTAATAGCTATGTCGTCATCGAAAACTAGACGCCTATATGTGCTAATGGAGAATCTTATTAACAACACATTTCAGCTGTGGACAGCAGAAAGTACCGTTTATAAGCCGAACCGACCATATTTCGTAATACCAAAACTTTTAGAAAATGTACCGATTTGACAACACTAAGAGAATCACTTATTCATAATATATTATAGAAAGATAAATAGTATATAGAAGTAAGTTGTCAATATTTCATATTTTAAATTATTATAGGATATATTGTAAACGTAAATATCTATATATACTCGTATATCAGATGTAGGATATATGTAAACATAAGTAGCTATATATATCAGAACAAAGTGAAAAGTTGTATAGTTTAAGAACCTTTAAGAATAAGAGACTTTATTTAAGAAGAAATAGTTTATATTTAAGATATAGATCAGGAAATTTAAAAGTAAAGTTTAAATAGAATCACAAAGTAGATTTATGCATAAAAATACAGACAGTCATCTATTAGAGAAAAAAGAATATTAAAAATAGACATCAACGCCACCTACAAAATTAGTACCTAACTATTAGTGGCGCAGTTCAGCGAGCAATTACAGGTAGCAATGCATTCATTGACATTTAAATTTAGCGGGCTAAACGTTGGACCAATTACAAACGAAGTCAACTGGTTAGAGTGGGGGTTAAATGTGGAGGGGAGTAACGCCTACAAATAGGCGACCTTTGGTCCAGACTGGACAGTGTGTAATCAAAGGTGTGTGACAAAAGTGTAAGAAAAACGAGTAGTGTGTTTTGGGAAATTAGACTTTGAAACGTGATTGTGATTTCGTTTGAGACTTCAGTAAAATTAATAATTGTAGTAACTTCAGTGATTTGAGAAATTTAGAACTTAAATATATCGGAATTTATAAACAGTGTATCAGGTGGAAAGTAGTGTAATTTCGTTTGTAATTTAGTAGAATAGAAACTTCGTGATAAGTGTTTATTTTTCGCCTAATCTAAGAAATTTGAACTTCGTTTTTTGATTAAATGAGGCCGTGAAAAAATGTGTGTTTTATCTACGTGAAATGGAGATACAAAATAGCTGAAAGTGAGAGAAATTTACGCATCTCTCGTTCGAGACTACATACGGTGAACCCCCAGGAAAACGGACTGCGCAAGCAAAGAAACCTGCGAGAAAACACCCGCCATAAAAAGGTACGTGATAAACTTATGTAGATCTCAAGTGTTCGAGATTCGAAAATCGAACAAAGTGAGTCGGGAGAACAGCAATCGTCCTGCGAAGACTGGATAAGACCCGACATTTATTGGTCCTTCGAGGAGCCGGATCAGTGACATCTTTGTCGAGCGCTGGATTAGTGATATCTTGATCATTCGAGCGCGAAATCACAAAAAATTGTGTTCCGCCGAGCGCTAGATCAGGGAGCCCGATCCGTGAAACGACTGTAAATAAAACACCATGGCAAACGGCGACGAAAAATCAAGCGCTTCAGCGAATAAAGACACAGACGAAAATATTACAGACCCCACACCGAAAAGAAGCACAAGATTAGCAGCAAAACACACACTCAACACTACCCCGGAAAGCAGAGTAAGTCGTCAGAAGAGCAAAATAACGACCCGACGCCAAGAGCGAAGAGCCGAAAAGTCACCTTACTCAACGGAGCCGCCAACGGAGGAAGAAGAAGACGACGACGACGATTCAACTGAAACTGTGAGGATCCCCGACTCAAAAACACGACTGTTAGAGCCGACGGCAACAGAAGAAGAAGAAGAAGACGTCAGGACGCAGAAAAAAACCTCCGGAGGCAGCAGACGAAGTCACTCACCGAAAGCTAGATCAATCAGGAGTCAAAGATCTAGAAAATCCAGCAGATCCACGACTGCAGACGCCATGACGCTGCAAATGTTACAAGCAGACATGGAGGCGGCCGAGGAACGAGCGCGGCTTAAAAAGAAGTATGCAACAGCAAAAGCGGAAGCAGAAACTCGACGTGCAGAAACTGAGGCGGAGGCCGAGATTGAGATGCAGTTACTGGAGGAGAAATTGGCCATCCATAAACTAATGTTAGAAGCGGAGGCAGAAGAATCGTTTGACGATGAAGAAAGCCTGCTTGAAAGCCGAACATCAACCAGACATTCAATACGACGAACGAGCGATTGGCTGATAAAAAACCAGAAAAACGACATTAAACGAGAATCGTCAAAACTAGCAAGCAGAATCGTACAAGAAAACAGTGACGGCGCAACGGTGAAACAAACGGAGCCGCAAGGCGAAAAAATAGCGGTGAAAGAAATTCAAACACCGGTCATCGCATACCAGCCGAGAGCCAAAGAAACTACGTCCTCAAGCGCCGCTATGGATCATCTATTATTTACATCACGCGCCAATCTATTGAAAGATTTGCCACGGTTCGATGGCGACCCACGCGAGTACCTAATTTTTCGCTCACTATTTGACCAAGGAACAAAGGTTTGCGGATTCTCGAACGCCGACAACCTGATTCGGCTACAGCAAAGTGTAATCGGCCCAGCCAGAGACGTCGTACGCGCGATGCTGCTGGACCCGAGAAACGTCCCGGACATCATGCGAACCTTCGATCGGCGCTATGGAAGACCGGCCGCCAGGATCGAGGAGCTGATGAAGGAAGCAGAGAACGCGCCGACGATTGCGGTGAGTGACTCACTTAGTAAAGTTGTCAAATTTGGTACAATTGTATGTAATGTTGTTTATTCTCTAAAGAATATGGGTCACACGGCATATTTGGTCAATCCACGGCTTTTGAAAGAGTTGGTTGGAAAACTTCCGCAACATTTAAGACTACAGTGGTACACAGCAGGGTATGGTGACCATCCAACGTTAGGCGATTTCGGTGAATGGGTAGAAAAAATATTAGATTCTGCATGTTACGAGGAACACGTAGACGATCCCCGAAACACGCAGAAACGCGAAAACGCCTCGCCAAACGCAAATCTACGTGCTTACGATCGTAGTCACGTAAATCCACATAACCGACCACGTGAGAAGCAGAATTACGTCGTGAAAAAGTCGATCAACACGACCATTAGCGAGGAAACAGGGGCCGAATGTTTACGGTGTAGGAAGACGAATCATCGGACGTCTGAATGTCGAATTCTGCTCGCAATGAGCGTAGATTCACGTTGGGATTGGGTAAGGGAAATAAACGCCTGTATTAGCTGTCTAAAACAAGGTCATAGGTTTAGCGATTGTAGGAAGAAGAAGAGTTGCGGGGTGGACAATTGTAAGAGGCCACACAATGCGCTTCTTCATCAGAATAGAAATACCGCAGACGTAGAGAACGTAAAAAAGACTGAACAACGTACCATGTCTACGGTTACTAGCACTTGGATGGAAACAGCGCAGTTTATGCTCAGGGTAGCTCCAGTGCAGGTCAAGGGACCTACAGGCTGCCAAACTATCTTGGCACTCTTCGACGAAGGTTCTACCGTCAGCCTCATTGAAGATCACATCGCCAAGGAGATAGGTGCAGATGGCCCAGTAAGTCAGTTAAATCTTGTAGGTGCGACCGGAATGCAAGGCAATAACGGACCCGCACGTAGAATCGATATGGAAATATGTTCTATACAAGGAGGGGCGTATTACCCTATGAGAGGAGTGCGGACGATCGAAAATTTAGATTTACCATGTCAGTCGGTAAACGCAAAAGAGATGAAAGAGAAGTGGTCCCATCTTAAGGATATTCCGCTCTGCAGCATCCAGGGAAATCCTCAAATGTTAATAGGAATCGACCACTGGAATTTAATAATACCACGGACGATTCGGGCAGGTTTGCCTAACACACCCACTGCGACAGCTTCACGTCTTGGTTGGACGCTGGCAGGAAACGTAGGTGGGACACAGCAAGACAGTAGAATAAATCATATTCGACATGAAGACCGCGATCGGGAATTGAACGAGCTCGTTCGCGGTTATTTTCAAATCGAGGACCTCGGTACCGTAATACGTGAACATCGTAAAAACGTAAACAAACGGGCCGAGTTTTTACTCGACACCACTACTACATACGACCATGGGAAATGGACGACAGGTCTTCTATGGCGTACGGATAGTGAAATCTTGCCACCCAGTAAGGAGATGGCATTAAAGCGTTTAAAAAATGTAGAAAATAGACTGAAACAGAACATAGATTTAGCGACACAATACGACAAAAAGATAGTTGAATTTATCGAGAAGGGATACGCAAGAAAGCTTACTACTGAGGAAATAAAAACGCAGGGTGACCGTACGTTCTATTTACCTCACTTCGCAGTAACGAACGCGAATAAACCAGGTAAGATTCGGTTAGTGTTCGATTGCGCCGCTAAAGTACGTGGAACTAGTCTAAACGACCATTTGTTAACGGGTCCAGATTTATTGAGTCCTCTAGTAGGAGTGTTATTTAAATTTAGGCAGGGGCTCGTAGGTTTTACGGCAGATATTCGCGAGATGTTTTTGCAGATTCGGATGAGAGAGTCAGACCAGCAAAGCCAAAGATTTCTCTGGCGAAATATGAGAAACAACGAATTAAAAAGAGCACTCACAGAGCTCGACACAGACGAACTGGCAACACAAAGCGCAATGCGCAGTATAACTTGGCATTTTATTTCACCGGCATCAGCGCACAAAGGTGGAGTATGGGAGCGTCTAGTCCAGTCCGTAAAAAGGGCACTATACGCAACATTAAAGGAAAGGGCACCACGGGAAGAGACTCTAGCAACTTTGATGACAGAAGCAGAAAACACCGTCAATAGTAGACCTCTCACGCATGTCTCATTAGATAGTTTAGACGCAGAGAGCTTGACGCCGAACCACTTTCTAGTGGGGTCGTCTTACGGAAACACAAATATTGGGGCAATAGACCCGAGCAACCTGTGTCTACGTCGACAATGGAAGATCGCGCAGACACTGGCTACACACTTCTGGAAGAGATTTGTCAGAGAGTATCTGCCAACGCTCATAAAACGAGAAAAATGGCACGAAAAAGCGGAGCCAATCAAAAAGGGCGACGTAGTATACATCGTCGACCCACAGCTTCCGAGAAATATTTGGCTCAGAGGAATAATCGAGACAACCTTCCCAGGAAAGGATGGACAGACTAGAACTGTCACGGTGAGGAGTCAGGGAAAGCTGTACACTAGACCGGCTACCAAAATCGCAGTCCTGGTTGCTGCCGAACAAAAAGGATAAGAGACGGGCTTCTCTTATAAGGAGGGGAAATGTCGCAACCAGGTTCAAACAAACCATTAAATAAAATATCTCGAAACCAGGTAAAACGATTTGCGATGTTAAATGACCCGACCAACAATAATGCAAGTAATTACCAACCTTCCTGGAAAATTTCTCCTAAAACCAAACGGTCGGATTATCAAGCTACTATGGTAATTAAATATTACGAAAGATATAATGCTTTCAAACCACTATGCACACCTAGGTAAGATAAAATGTTAAAATTCGTAGAACATGGGCAAAAATAATGTCCGGGCTAATAGCTATGTCGTCATCGAAAACTAGACGCCTATATGTGCTAATGGAGAATCTTATTAACAACACATTTCAGCTGTGGACAGCAGAAAGTACCGTTTATAAGCCGAACCGACCATATTTCGTAATACCAAAACTTTTAGAAAATGTACCGATTTGACAACACTAAGAGAATCACTTATTCATAATATATTATAGAAAGATAAATAGTATATAGAAGTAAGTTGTCAATATTTCATATTTTAAATTATTATAGGATATATTGTAAACGTAAATATCTATATATACTCGTATATCAGATGTAGGATATATGTAAACATAAGTAGCTATATATATCAGAACAAAGTGAAAAGTTGTATAGTTTAAGAACCTTTAAGAATAAGAGACTTTATTTAAGAAGAAATAGTTTATATTTAAGATATAGATCAGGAAATTTAAAAGTAAAGTTTAAATAGAATCACAAAGTAGATTTATGCATAAAAATACAGACAGTCATCTATTAGAGAAAAAAGAATATTAAAAATAGACATCAACGCCACCTACAAAATTAGTACCTAACTATTAGTGGCGCAGTTCAGCGAGCAATTACAGGTAGCAATGCATTCATTGACATTTAAATTTAGCGGGCTAAACGTTGGACCAATTACAAACGAAGTCAACTGGTTAGAGTGGGGGTTAAATGTGGAGGGGAGTAACGCCTACAAATAGGCGACCTTTGGTCCAGACTGGACAGTGTGTAATCAAAGGTGTGTGACAAAAGTGTAAGAAAAACGAGTAGTGTGTTTTGGGAAATTAGACTTTGAAACGTGATTGTGATTTCGTTTGAGACTTCAGTAAAATTAATAATTGTAGTAACTTCAGTGATTTGAGAAATTTAGAACTTAAATATATCGGAATTTATAAACAGTGTATCAGGTGGAAAGTAGTGTAATTTCGTTTGTAATTTAGTAGAATAGAAACTTCGTGATAAGTGTTTATTTTTCGCCTAATCTAAGAAATTTGAACTTCGTTTTTTGATTAAATGAGGCCGTGAAAAAATGTGTGTTTTATCTACTTGAAATGGAGATACAAAATAGCTGAAAGTGAGAGAAATTTACGCATCTCTCGTTCGAGACTACATACGGTGAACCCCCAGGAAAACGGACTGCGCAAGCAAAGAAACCTGCGAGAAAACACCCGCCATAAAAAGGTACGTGATAAACTTATGTAGATCTCAAGTGTTCGAGATTCGAAAATCGAACAAAGTGAGTCGGGAGAACAGCAATCGTCCTGCGAAGACTGGATAAGACCCGACATTTAAATAATCGTGTTATATAATAGAATTACATTGAACGATAGAAATTGCGCATATAGATTAATAAATTTATTATTATTATGACGACCTATTTATGTGCGTATTTATTTTCTCTATCTATCTATTTATTTATTTATGCATGTATACGTATTTAAGAATGTGTATGTTTATATGTATTTCAAAATGTGTAGGTACGTGTATATGTATGTATGTATAAAATTCAAACCATTCCCCTTCCATCCCTACTCCTCCGAATTGGATAACTTAGATAATTTTAAGTTAATTAAAATTGCTAAACACTTATTGTAAAACTTTGAAAACAAGTAAACGACCTTATATTGATTGTTACGAATACATATGTAAAAAAGTTTAGCAAAGCTGTTTCGTATGTTTTCTTAAGAAATAAATAAATACATTTTAGCCGCACGTCAACAAACTCACTACAAAGTCAACCACGAGTAAAAACCAAGAACCTAAGTAATGTTACCTACCTAAGTAATACCTTCGATAATAAAACGTGCTTTAATATCCCCCTAAATTCCCCGCCAAACTGCAAGGTGTAACCAACTTTGACATGACAGATAATAATAAAGTTTTCATTAAGTTTTTCATTAAGGCACCCGCGTGAGCGACAGATGGCACCTCTGCGAAGTTGGGATTAAAAGCGATTGCACCGCGGGATGTCAGATTTTGATTTACCTCTAAAGATAAATTAAAATAGTTGTATTTAAGGGGGATGATACGATTTTATTGCACTTTTATGGTCATGTTGCAAACTATCGCCGCAACGAACTAATAAAACCTCGTTGTTTTAACCCAAAACTTTCCCGGCAAATAGCCATGGACTTATGAAAAGATTTTGAGAGTGATGTCCCTTCGGGAAGAAGGTTGACTTGATTGAAAGGAATAGTCAGCGACCAGCGCCGATACCCTTCTGCTACGTAACGACCAAATTTGGTTGCGCATCAGAACACCGTTGACTACGTAACGACCAATATTGGCGGCTTGCTCCTGGAGCGCAAAGTAATATTATTTTCTAATTCGAACGCATCCGAAAATCCATACCAAATATCTTACTATTACCATAGATCTATAGACGGCCGCCAGAATAATTTCGCGCGTCATTTCGGGGATATTTCTGGTAAAATTCCATTGTCAAACAGCAATTTTTTTTCGAGAAATTATCAAAATTTTTATTGGTTTTTATGAGCTAATATCTAAATATTTTTGTATGTAAATAAGCTAAACGAAATATTACCTTTAATAGAGAATCTAATAAAGATCACTATAGTATTTACAATTCTAATTAGGATTTCGTATTTTTCCGTAAGACAAGTACAAGTTAGAAATGCCGAGTTCTTTTCACTTTTCAACTTTCTCATATTTATTCACAATTATCTAATTGTTTTACAAAATGAGATTTCAATATTCTATATAGAAAATTTCAATGCCATCATTGCACAGTTATTCTTTTTATGATTGCTATAGTAGTTCCATAGTTATAGTACTTTTTATCAAGCGTGGCAATATTGCAAGAAATTCCACAAATTGCCGCGGTCTGCCATGAAATTATGCCGCTACTCGAAAGGTTAATAATTGTTTACAGAAATATACTGACTAGCAAAAATTGATTGTGATTTCGAACTGGTAGAGAACGGGTTCGTGTAGCTTGGGCCTCAAGATTCATTTTGTTCTCGGATCGGCTCAACTCACGATTCAGCTCCTATTCAGAAGCCTCCACGTGCGGAAGGCTACCCCGGATAAGACTTTCACGTCTCAGGCCTCACGGCTGGTGGACCGGTTTCTCGTGGTGGGTTTGCATCCCGGCGCTACTGAACGATTTGCGCCCGTTCGGCGACGCCAACTGTTGTGCACTAATTTCTGAAGGAGTCTGGAGACTATGGAAGTATACTGTCTGCTAAGCAGCGGGGGTGGATGTCGACCTGCTGTCAAGTGTCATGCCAATCTTGAAACGACATATGGGGCAACCGATCCCGTGTGGCACTACAGGCAAAGGACACCCAGCTCCGCGATAAGTTCAAATTGAATTAACGCTGTAATACAGCGGGTAGAGGCCGTGTAAGCGATTTCGGACCTGTAACCAGTCGGGAGGACGGAGGTATCCTGAAGGGTAATTTTAGACGGATATATCCTTCCAAAACTGGTAGTTAAGGGGCGAGGATCCCCGCTGGGTAACATTCCCGGTGCCTCGCCGTGACGCGTTGGCCTCTAAACTTCGCCTAAAGCGTTGGCCTTCTAGGCTCATCCGACGGCTAAATGATTATAACATATCATTATACCAGCCTGGGGTGACGGGTTGGCTCGTTGTATTCGACACCGCTCTACTGTGATTTCGGGCCAACAAAGCATCTGTGTACCAAATTTCAAATCTGTAAGTCCAATATTTCGAGATTGAAATATGAATAGTGCGCCCCCTGGTGGACCGATTTCAATCACAACCTTTTCAACTCTTACCATAACCAAATGATGCCTGCATGCCCAACTTCAGCCCAATCGGATTAAGCGTTTGGGTGCTATCGTGGAGTAATACACACACAGACACACACACACACACACACACACACGCACAGGCAGACTTCAATATAGAAATGGTCTTAATCGTCTCAGGGGGCTTAAAATGGATATTTTCGTTACCATCACGAAAAAAAATGCGCTTTCACAACACTTTCCCTCCAGGTCGGTGTATAGCCGGGGAAAGTAAAAATACATCAATTTAGAGTCACAATTTTCGTCGTGCCTCAATATTTGCGTCCTAATCAATGACTGCACTAGAATTACACGGCCCAGTGGCATAGTGGTTAGGTCGCCTGATCTTACATTGTAAAGGCGCGATTCCACCAGTGTGCAGAACTGTGCGGCACTGCAATGCACATTGTGCGACACAAATGTTTATTCTGGTCGACTCACTAAAGCAAACAATAACAAATTATGCGCGAACATTCTAGAAATGTTCGCGCACATCTGTATACTTTTGTGCGCGCACACATGCAGGCAGTGGACTCGCGTCGACGTGTACAAAACCTGTTGTGCGCGAACTCAGTCTTGCTTCCGCTACCGGAGTGAAAACATTGATTTGTGCGCGTACATTGTTAATTAACCAAGCTAAATATGGATTGGACGAATGATAAAATTATTAATTTTATTCAAGCTATTGAAACTTATCCTGTATTATGGGATTCTAGTCACAGTGATTATAAAAATAAAAACAAAAAACACGACGCCACTCAAGAGTTGGCGCAAAGTTTCAATTGTGACTCGACTGAGGTAATGAGAAAATGGAAGATTATTTTGGCTCAATACCGAAGAGAAAAGAAGAAAATCGCGGACTCAAAATCTTCAGGTTCTGGGATTTTAGATATATATAAGCCGAAATGGTTTGCTTATGCATATTTGAATTTCTTTCATGGAAGGGATGAGCCGAACGTCAGCTTGAACTCACACGACGAAATAAATGAACAGGTAGGTTCGTTTTAAATGTTTATTTTCTTACCTCTAATATTATTACTTAGATACCTATACTATTTACGCCAGTGTTTCTTGCCATGGCACCATTCCGATGTCAGTTTGGAAATAATGTGCAAATTCTTCTCTTATGTTTTTCGCATCGCCAGGGGGTCTTCTTCCAACATGTCTTAAAGGCAGTAAGTTTGCCATGCCTGCATCACGCCGCCAACTTCCATCGATAGTGCAATGAGTAATTTGGTTCTCAGTATCAAAACAGCCAGCAGAAGTATAAAGTTGTGAAGACGATTTTTGTGTTATCAAAAAATTATGCAAGTAACAACATGTCAGTGTTATCAATTGTGTCTTTTCTGGAGCTAACAGAATAGGTTTCCTGAGTACGCGAAATACACCGGACATAATGCCGAATACGTTTTCCACAATACGTCTCGCTCTGCTCAACCGATAATTAAATATTCTCTCTTTTGATCTTTTGTCATGTTGACCGGGATATGGTTTCATTAAATTTATATCTAACGCAAAAGCATCATCTGCCACAATGACATGTGGAATTGGTTTGTTCCTTCCGGGTAACGGGTAAGGTTCAGGCAAATTTAATTTTCCTTGCTGAAGATTAGCATAGAAACCAGTATTTTTGAAAACACCACCATCCGATATTCTTCCTTTACAATCGACATCTACGTACGTAAACTTATAATTTGCATCAACCAGTGCTAAAAGCACAATGCTGAAATCACCTTTGTAATTGAAAAAGTCGCTTCCAGTATTACTTGGAGCTTGAATAACAACGTGTTTGCCATCCATAGCCCCAATGCAATGAGGGAAATTCCAAAGATGGTCAAATTGGCGCTCTAAGATCATCCATTCTTCTAAAGTGTTAGGCATCTGAAAAAGGAAATTTTATTACTATTTCAGGTATCACAAGATATTATTATCCAGAATGACACAGTAAATGAAGATCAAGAGTCTCTTCATGAAAGGCCAGTCGAAAAGTTTAAGGCTCCGAAGAACTCGCTTAACCCTTGGAGTAAATGGGTATTTTCATGGATGCATCTGTCTCTTTTGCAGGATTTTCGGCGACATCGACCTTAAAGTACTATAACTACGAAACTACTACACCAATCATAAAAAGAACAACTGCACAATGATTGCATTGAAATTTCGAATATAGAATATTGAAATATCATTTTGTAAAACAATTAGATAATTATGAATAAATATGAGAACGTCAAAGAAGTGAAAAAAACGCGGAACCAGATCTGGTCGTATCATACTCAACGGATAATTGTTTCAGAACCAGATTTGGTCGTATCATACTCAAGGGGTTAAACGCCGTATTGTCGATGAAGACCCGAGAGCTTTGTCCATTATGAATAACGTAAACAAGCAGATGGAAGCAAAAAAACCTGATAACGAAGACATTTTTGCTGCAGCCGTCGCAACGAAATTAAGGAAAATTAGAGATGAGCGAACCAAGATTTTAGTACAAAGGGATATAGATAATTTATTGTATGACGCTATTATTGGTACTGGAAAATATGTTACAACTCCAATGCCTTCACCGTATTCAGATTCGTCAAATTGTCAGAGTCAAGGACCGGCTTCAAGTTTTCAGGTCCGCGATAATGATTATTCAGATCTTTTACCTCAGCACAAAGCACTACGTTTTCCTGCCCGTTCATATTAACTACTGAACTGTCTCGGCAGAAACTCTGCTCAGTGAACATGTTCGCGCACAAGTGTGCTGAACTGTGCGCTTACAAAAGTTACGCACAGCCTTACCAGTGGAGACGGAAGCCAAATGCGACACCAGCTTAGTACCTGCACTGTTGGAGTTTTGCACAAAATGTGTGCAAGCAAATGTGCTGCACACTATTTTGGTGGAATCGCACCTTAAGGTCCCGGGTTCGATTTCCGGCTGGGTCACCATTTTCCGTATGGGATCAAATTAACGGAATTGCATTTTCAATTCTGTCGATCGAATGCAATAACAAGACACACACTTACAGACATGTTACACGCACACATACATATAAGACGTCATAGTAGGGTTGGTTGTAAGAGATTGTCATATGACAATAAACCCGCCCATTGTGACATTTTCACAATAAATAGCATAAACAAAACAAACAAACAAATTGAGAAGGAGTAGTAACCAGTTCTGGAGATTTCGGTTTGACAAAAATTGGTCCAGTTTAAGTAACTTTTGCTTAACTACTTCCATTTTCTGTTGTTGTTTTGACTATTTTATTTGTCCATGATTTATTCTTAAGGTGTTTTTTGCCTCCACTTCACACACAGTCCACAAACAAAATAAAGGAACATTTAATTAATTAATTCAATTTTAGTGTTCATTGAAACAATGGGCTCGATTGCGTTTCTCTTGAACTAAAATAGGAAATTAGTTCGTGTGAATGAGACAGAGCAGTATGTCAGAGCACCGAAGGTAAAGCAGCTAAATCTAACAATGCTCGAAATGTGTTCAATCTTATTCGGGCGTCTGTAAGTTCGACAGGTAGTTTTGGTGCGGGAAAAGTGACGACAGTTCATTTCATATTCCGTTCTAACGTATTGCTCTGTCTCGTTCGGTTGAACTAAGTACGTGTTTTAGTTCACGGAGAAACGCAATCGGGCCCAATACCGCATAACGCGTAGCGCACACAGCTATGCATACGAGACGATCATCGCCAATCACCCACACCCGCGCCAGTATCCGAAACCTCAGCCGCGTAGCCGTTCGCTATTTTGCGCTAGAAAGAGACGAACGACCCGCGCGTGAAGCAGCTCACGAAACGCCATTGCTCGCATTGTAGTAGTGCTACTAAATGCCGTTAGATGTAGTTAAAATCGTTTTACTAGTTGTGTCTAGGCGGCGTTCTTAAGTAATTTGAAATTTATTCGAATAATCAAGATATCGTAAAATATTGTCATTATGTAGTTAGACCAACAACCAAAGGCCCTATGGGCCCCCTAGCACTATGGGCTCTGGTTCCCTGCACCACCTCGCACCTTAGTAGCTTCGCCACTAGTTTTCGAGCAGGGCTCGGAAAAACAAAGACATAGTGGATGTCACTATTTTATCGTGGAAGCTATTGAGAAAGGAAACAATTGCTTAGGTATATTTCTAGAGTGATCTATAAAGTCTTATGTATTTAAAAATAAGGATATCTACAATGGGCTCGATTGCGTTTCTTCGTGAACTAAAATCGGAAATTAGTCCGTGTGAACGAGACAGGGCAATACGCTAGAGCGAAGTGTGAGATGACGGTTGTCACTTTTTCGCATTAAAACTGCCCGCCAAGGTCAAATCTTACACCGCACGAAATATGCTCGAATTTATTCGGACGAGTATAAGTTCGGCAGGTAGTATTTGGGCTCGATTGCGTTTCTTCGTGAACTAAAATCGGAAATTAGTCCGTGTGAACGAGGCAGGGCAATACGCTAGAGCGGAGTGTGAGATGGGCGGTTGTCACTTTTTCGCATTAACCCCTCAAATGAATGGCGATTAGCTCGGGTTGCCTACGGCAAAATGTTTATAAATTTATATTTACATTTACATTTACATTTACATAGAGCGGGGTTTACTATAGAGCTATAGCATTACTATAGAGCGGATTACTATAAAGCGGCGCACATTTACATTTATATTTACATTTATATAAATTTATATACATTTTGTATACATTTTGCCAAGGCATCCCTTAAGGGACGCCTCACATTTGAGGGGTTAAAACTGCGCGCCAAGGTCAAATCTTAGACCGCACGAAATATGCTCGAATTTATTCGGACGAGTATAAGTTCGGCAGGTAGTATTAATCGACGATCGTTCGTTTCATATTTCGCTCTAACATATTGCTCTGTCTCGTTCGCTTGGACTAATTTTAGTTTTAGTTCACAAAGAAACGCAATCGGGCCCTTTATCGACGATCGTTCGTTTCATATACCGCTCTAACTTATTGCTCTGTCTCGTTCGCTTGGACTAATTTTAGTTTTAGTTCACAAAGAAACGCAATCGGGCCCAATATCTCACATTTTTGGTATCCAAACTAATAAGATATTATTTTATTTATTGGACTAAAATCCAACGCTTTGAATGGTTTAAATGCTACTTTTCCGACCGAGTACAAGTTTCAAAATATGCTAATGTGAAAGCCATTCGTACCACTCTTCTATGGTGCATGGTGCAATATTAGTAGTGTGCTAGGTGCGATATTATTATCTCTGTTAGATTTGCCGACGGCATCGTTTCGTTCTTCAATAAAATACACGGATAGAGGAGCACAAAGATGCGAATGTTGATCCGCAGAAAGTAAAATCGTGTTTAGATAGTTCGCTACTATCATTAAATGTGCTTAAAACTGAATCTAAAATTTAGTGCTGATATTGTAGGGCAATCCAAAGCAGACCAAATTCTTAAAATACACAAAATGAATTGTATAAACTTAGAAAGCTGTGACTGTCTGTGAAACTTGTGTAAACTTATTTATTTGCGTTTTTTTCTTTTTCAATGCATTCTGTTTTAGAACGACATATAGAACCAAAAATATTCGAATATAGAGATAAACACTGGCTCATCGCACATGCTATTTGAGGCCACCAGAACCAGACTGGCCCAAGTGACATTGTGGTGTTTTTGAGTTTAATGCAAATATCCATTTAGAAAATTTCAGAGTCGCCCAAAATTAATATCTTCAAGGAATCATCAAAATAAAAACTATTTGTCATACTACTTTTTTTGGAATTCCCTTTATCTATGTTGGTCCATATCCACAAAAATTATTTTTGCATTTGGGCCACTCTGGTTCTGGTGGCCTCATTTATATGATGGCGACCTCGAAAAATATTACGATATCTTTAATATAAGTACATTAATAAATAAAAAATATATATCTCTACGATATGTCTATTATTCTTATATTATAACATACGAGGTAAACCACGTAGTAATAAGTATATAATGTCTTTTTACGTATAAATATGTTTATTAAGAATTTATCTTTTATTTTATCAGACTTTGGCTATTTTTCATATTACGTTTACTGATTATTTGTTACATTTTTAAAAAATGTTACATTTATGTTTTACGCAAAATGATTTGATACATTTATCCTACTACTATTATAAACGCGAAAGTTTGTAAGAATGTATGTATGGATGTTTGTTACTCTTTCACGCAAAAACTACTGAATGGATTTCGATGAAACTTTACAATAATATAGCTTACACATCAGAATAAAACACAAGCTATAATTCATAAAGATATATAGTTTTCTATCATCATTATCACAATTTTCTCTCACCACGCGGGTGAAACCGCAGGGCGCAGCTATTATTTTAATAATTTAAAATTTTAAATAATTTAATCACTATGTACTATTGATTATTGATGCCCAATTAATTAAATAATTGTAATGATTCTATCGCCTATCGGTTTTATGATTTAATTTTTAAAGTACGATAACACAATGTAGAATGATTGTAAAAAAATACAATTTGTATTTCCTACGGCATAGAGAGTTATTCGCCATAATATACTCACTTGCTTAAATCAATGTATTGGTGCCAGTAACATCAAATCGAATATGATCAAAATGCTGTCTTTCTTGTACCTAATAATGAACTTATAATTGCGTATGTTACTCCGACATCATTTATTTTATTAATTAAATAAATACTGGCGCTTTGCAGGGTTGGACTGGTATATTGCTCGCGAAGTATTCGTTCGTAGCGCATTCCAAGCGCATGCACTCAAGCGCGGAATGTGTCTGCAGGTAATATAAGCTGGATTATTGCCCTCGAACCCAGACGAATTCCGGCCCTGGCGTTTAGAGATAGCGCGCGTGCCGGCACGTCCCGGATAGGATTTGGATAATCGCAACTGTGCTGCTGCTGTGGTGAGAAGCACACGTCCTTGTGAAACACTTACAGTAGTCTAAGATACCATCGTAAATGTGTGCACCTATCAGTTATTTTATCGAAATGTGATTTAAATGGCAGTTTACACATAGGGACATAATATGCTGCAGGGTTGCCTAGCAAAATCTTGTCACTACTACACAAAAAAAAATGCTAAATATAATACAGATTGCACCTATTTGTTTGAAAGGTAAATGAAGTGTTATCGTAAAGAGACCGATCTAAAGAGCTGAAAAAAATAAGTTGTCTCCCCTCAACCTGTCACAACCCCCTGGGTTGGCAGGTGCAAAAAGGTTGTTTTCATCGATTCATCATCATCGTCATTTATTCATTCCATTAAAGCATTTCACAATTACTGAGGAACATGTCAAATTTTACAATCATAATTTACCGGATGATAAAACCGCTTTGATTAATTAAAAGGAAAAAAAATAATTGATTAATCAGAGGTGATTACTTAAAAATAGTCAAATTTACAAAATAATCAATAATCAAACAATAAATAATAATCAATACAATGAAAAAGAAAAATTCTGAAACATGCGTAATTAAAAACAATGTCAATAAAATCTAAAACTTAGTTCGAAAGTATAGTCATAATATGGTTATTTATAATCAAGCAATTGTGTATGCAATGTCATAAAAGTCGTCCAGTTTGTAAAGGGCATGTTTGACTAACTGATTTTTCAAGCAGATTTTATATGCTGCCATAACTTCTCGTCGATGACGGCAAAGCATTGAACAATTTAACTAATATATAAAAATGTTTTTTGATGTTTAGTTAAGCGTACTTTAGGCAATAACACATTGATTTTATGTCGCGTGTTATGTCGAGTGGAGTGAAGCTCGAAATTAAAAAGATTCTCTTTGGCGTATAAGAGGCACTGATATATGTACATGGACGACATGGTAAGGATACCAGCTTTAATAAAAAAAGGGGCGCAATGTGTTTCTCTGCTTACACCAAAAATTGTCCTAACGGCTTGCTTTTGTAGCACAAAAACGCGATGGATATCGGTTGCATTACCCCATAGTAGTATCGCATAAGACATGAGTGATACACACTGATCGCTGCATGTTCGCCAGCCAGAAATTTCACCTTTCTTATAGCATAGACTGCTGATGACAAAGTTGGACACAAATTATTGATATGTTGATTCCAGTTTAAATTTTCATCTAAAATGATCCCTAAGAATTTAGTATTTCTGACAATATTTATATTTTCTGATTCCATTTTAATCGTAATATTTTCGTCACTCTTTTTAGTAGTTGAAAATTTCATCGCTACCATTTTTGATGGGTTTATGAAAAGTTGATTATTTTCAAACCAAGTGTTAGCCACAAGAAGCTGCTCGTTTATCAGCTTTTCCAAGACCTGGGTGTTTTTATTTTCGAAAAGGAAGCTGGTGTTATCGGCGTATAGAAGCGTCTTTACTGGCGGCGTAATTGTCCTATCGATATCAATAATAAAAATAATAAATAGTAGTGGTCCAAGTATAGAGCCCTGAGGTACCCCGCGTGCAATTAATTTTGGCAATGACTTAGCATTGTTTATTTCCACAATTTGGTATCTCCGATTTAGATATGATGTAATCAGGCTATGAGCTCTACCGCGAATACCATACCTCTCTAGTTTATATAGAAGAATCTGGTGATTCACACAGTCGATTAATGCACCTATCATGTATTCACTTGATTTTTACACCAAATTGAAGCAACTGTCTTCGTTATCGCCGAGGCATAGGGTTGCCTGCTTAAAACCAGTCAAAATGGGGTTTGCCACCATTTTAATTGAGGTAGCGAGCAAGAAGGACTGTGCGCGCTACTCCGTGCAATAGACAAGGATGCATGCATTTATAGGCTTTCAAAACCGTGTGCATTTCGGGTCCTCCACCACTAAAGATGCGTAAACAAACCCGTGTGCAATGGGGATTTAACCACTGCACACTGCGTGAAGTTACAAAACTGTTTTATTAAGACAAGTATAACAAAACTGCGAAAGTATGCATGTATAAGCATTGATTATATATGGTAGACTACAAATGCAGACTACTATGCATGCCTTACGCAGACACAAAAGTCTTTTGGATATTTGAGCTATCCACAAGAAAGATGGAAACAAATGCGTTTAAAAGATTTATTAAATAAAAGCTGCAATCCACACATGCTTTCAATAAGCTGGGTGATTTTTTTGAGCATGTCAATTTTTCCAAATGGGAATAACATTAATATGTAACTTTCAGGTACCTCAATTTAGTTTTAATTGTTTAATAATAATATTATGAATTTAATATATAGATTACAATGTTTATAGTAAAATACCTGACCATATACATACTTTTTTTTTTTTTCAATTTTGTTTTGATACTTTATATTGTGTGATTATTTTTTGTATATAGTGCCTAAGATAACTATTAATATTCTTATAATTATTATTAATTTTATATGTATACTCATGTACCTAAATGGATTCAGCTCTATTTTTTTTTATTTTATTTGTCTGTCGTGTAAAGCTGACTTTAGTCAACGCTATTGTCAAATGAATATTTCTGCTTTAATAGTTTTATATCTACATATATTAATATATTACTAGCAACTGACGAATTCTAATAAGCGATAATTAACTTTAATTGCTAAATCATGCTTTTATTGTATATTCTGAATGAATAAATTGAATACTGAATACTGAATACTGAATACTCAACTTCATAGCACGATTTAGCATCCCTTCTGTGCCGGTTAAATGCAAGTGGCGCTGATAGAAATGAATTATCTATACTAATATTATAGGTAGGTATATCTATACTAATATTATAAATAAATAATATTTGTAAATTTGTATGTTTGCACGTTTGTAAGTTTGTATTTAGGGTGGTAATCCCCGAAACTACTTATCCGATTTCAAAAAAAAAATCACTAATAGAAAGATTCATTATCGTTGAATTATACAGGGTATATTGGTTTTCAATAAGAAATTACGATATTTTTAAATCGAGTCGGAAAAAAATGAGCCATTGAGTTGTTTTATCGGCTTGTGCTGAAGAACCGGTTACATTTGTGAAAACATCTGTATTAAAGATGTCTATAAAAGAGTCGACGACGGCATATATCTAACTTTTATATTTAAGCTACAATAACTGCTTTTATATCTCAAAAAAGTAAGAAAAGTAGGCAGTGTTTGTTGAAGACATTAGCAATAAAATAAGAATCTTTATCAAAGTAACTTAATCCATTATCACGGGTGTTAAATAGAGATTAAATTAACCGTTCAGTGTAAGTGTTTAGGTGGTATAGTTATAATCATGAAATAAGTAACGCGTGGTGAGGAACAAGACGCGTACGTCTACGAGATAGGTATCGAGCATCTGAGCGGAGACGTCTTGCACTATATATCTAAAGGTAGGCGAAACAAAGCCGCGGTAAACAGCTAGTCGTACATATATTTAAAAAAAACTTTAGTGAAAACAAAAACATACTTTATATTTGGGGTCCAACAGACCCCAAATATAAAGTATGGCGGACCATGTAACTTTTTTCCATCGGGCGCACCTAGGGTAAAACTATAACATTTTACCGAACACGTGTTTTCTTATATAGGTAAGTCTTGATACAATAGATCACAAGAGATCATCAATGGTCGCAGTGTTACAAGGCTCATAAAGACCTTAGAAAAGCCCCACTCAACAAATAAAAGTCTTGATAAAAGCTATCACCACCTAAAGTATGTCGGTGCAGTTCTGGGAGTCCCTGATATAAACTTTTATGTGTACTAATTGGCGATTAGTCAATAATTGAAAATCACACAGCAACCAAATTAAAAAACGATTACAGTCAATTATCATTTGTCCTATGTAGGTTACCTAAAAAATTTTCGAGCGTATTTTTTCAATATTTAATTGGGAAGCTAGGGAAAGTTCGAGAACCACTGGCGTAAGCGAACCCTACCTATTCATTAAATTAGTGCGCCGGCCGTCGCTTGATTTTACGACAGCCAGACGAGAAGTTCTATTTTTACGGCTGAATGGCTATTTTTTGCCGTGTCCCTGAGACGGTTTAACGACGTTTCTATTATCATTCAACTGCCTAGCTATCTAAACTAAGGGACCGTTTAAAAATACTATTCGACTATTGTTTTAACTGTCAATGCGGGGACGTTGTTTTCGTCTGATGGGGCGTGGAAAAAATCATAAAAATGAATACGGCAAGAAATGCGGCAGTTTACCTACTAGACAGACCGTACTGTTTAACGAATTTAAAAAACAAGTTTTTTAATTTCGTTAAACAGTACGGTCAACTGTCCTAACTATAAACTCCTGTCCAAACGATGAACAACTGATGATTTTTACAATAAAATAGGCCATCCAGTGGAAATGAAGAAAGTTTGTACGATTATATAATTTGTTTTGTCATCATGACTAGATGCTGAACGAATTGCTCTGTGAGTGATGAGTCGCCTGCGTGCAGTGAGTTTGCGAAGGCATTTTTTTAATACGCTTTTATTAGGTCGACCTGTATGTAACTATGTAATGGAATCTAAGGTAACTAATTTAACCATCTTCCAAGGATAGTAGCGTCATGAAAATTGGCAGCTGTATGTAGTTCTGATGACAATACAAAAATATGGTACTGTCGAACTAATCAGATTATGGAGTCGGAAGATATGAACTGGAACTTCATGATGGAACATCGTATCATAGCTGTGTTTGGACTTGTTAGAAAAGTCTTGGAATGAACTTTGACCACGATTAGGTTTCAAGGTCTGATGATGTGGTTTTTACGTGCATTTATAAAAGCGTGTTTTTAGTGTTTTTTTTTAAACTATTATTTTATTTCATCAAGGCATCAAAGAACCTGGTCAAACCTGCCCGGTTTGTTCACATCTATGCCACATCTATGCCAATTTGACTATATTACCGTTATTTGAGAGTGTCTTCTTGTGAGTGTCTTATTTGTGAGTGTCTTATCTCTTTAACCATTTATGCAGTAAAAATGAAATTATATGCAGTAAATAAAAAAAGTCTTTTGTTTTAAACTTGAGAAGATAAATTTACTTATTTTGATAATAATTCATAATTGTTGATAATATGACCAATAAACATGACCTAACGATTTAAAATATTTTTTTAATATAAAAACTACTTTTTCTGACTCAAATATAAAATTTAGCCATATGCTGTCGCTGACTTTTTTGTAGGCATTATCAAGCTCTACAACTTTTCTCTAGAACTTAATCATATATCTCTCATCGTTAAAGCAGCGTTAGTTAGAAACGTTTTCGTTCGACCATTTTTTCTCCGAGCTACTTTGCATATCTGACTGCCACGAAAAAGTCTTTTTATTTTCCGAATTAATATAAAGCTTATGACACTCACAAAGAACGTGGCTTTCTATCGGTAAAAGAATTTTCAAAATCGGTTTAGTAGATCCAGAGATTACTTCCTACAACGTCACAAACTTTACCTCTTTATAATATTAGTATAGATATCAGCCTACCAAAGGACAAGGAAATAAAGTATTGTAAGCGCACAAATAAAAAATAGAGATGGAGACCTCTTAAAGCTTTCCTGATACCGTTTTTCATCATTTATGATCTATATTACTTTCCTACCGAGAAAAGTGTTGTGGACGCACTTCTGTTTGTCTGTCTGTATGTCTGTGTGTATTCCTTCACGATAGCGCTGAACCGCTTCATCCGATTAAGCTGACATTTGGCATGCAGGCATCAATTGGTCATGGAAAGTGTTGAAAAGATTGTGGTTTAAATCGGTCCACCAGGAGGCACGCTTGTCACACTTCAGTCTCGAAATATTTGACTTAGAGACTTAATTTTTTTACATACATGCATTGTTGGGCCGAAATCACATTGAAAAGTTATGGATAAAATGTCTCATTAGAAGCTCTACTAATAATATTTAAATTTCGCTATATTTAAGTCAAATATTTACGCCATCTATTGGCGTCCGACAGAGGGCGCGCTAGTCAAACTTCAATCTCGAAATATTGGACAATTAGAGGCTTGAAATTCGGTACACAGATGCCTTGTGGGATGTGCCCTCACATGTGGTTAAAATATCTCATATACAAGCGACACAAATAACACTTAAAGTCCGCCATATATTAACTAAATAGTATAACCCTCAAAAGCGCCGACGCTTGTGATGCGTGGCTCATTTGAAATATGAATTCGAAGGCTCGCGGCGACCTGCGTTTGCAATTTAGGTTTTATTTTAAATGAGATGACACGTGTTCAAAATTTAAACTTTCATTGCGTTGCCTCGCATATTATTAGGAATTTTCGCCAACTACTGGTTTCGCGTTTGCCCTAGCGGACGGCAGATGCTAATGATAAAATTTTAATGGATACGATTACGACTAATTAACTATTATTATCATTGCGCCGTGGATGCCATTGTCCTTGTACTGTAGTTCTCGCATGATGCCAATAATTATTAGCGAGTACATAATGAATTATATTAGGAAAGAGATCGAGGAACTTTGCCGACATAGTAGTTGGTGTTAGCATTGATTATATAGGGTATTAAACTGCTCAACTCCATAGTCGAGTCGGCCAAACTCACGGGTCGAAACCCATCCGGCAGCCTCCACGCAGAAGTGCAAGCCTGGGTAGGACTCTGGCCCGCGAAGTGCAAGCCTGGGTAGGACCCTCGCCAGTTTGCCGTAGAAATTGCCCTTCGGGCGCCCTTGGGCGGATTGCGCACCGTGCGGCGTCCGCCAATCTGAAAACGGCTTTGTTTCGAGAGCGCGGGTAATTGTTAGCCTTACGGTGACTGCTCTTGAAAGGACGAATCGGCTACCCGCCTGCTGCGGTCTGAAGATTGGGATTTGTAAAATAAACCAAAGAGTTTGAGATTTTGTATTCACTTATAATTCACTTATAAATTATAAAATACGCCTTTAAAGCACTTTACAAACGCTAGGTTCACGATTCTTCACATTTTCCGCAAATTCGGTTGATTACGTAATCTTGGCGGGGGGTGGGGAGCGGGGGTCAGGCCGCTGATTACGTCTGTTGACATGGGAGGGGAAGGGGGGGTCCGAAAATCCCAAAAACGTGATTACGTAATATGTGGATTTTTGTTTTGTTGTTTTACTTTCTTTAAAAGCAATAAAGATTTTTTAAATATTTTTTGCTTTTTAGCGTTGAGCGCATTGCGCCATCTAGCGGTAGGTAACATATCTCTAATAAACAATATTAACGATATTTTACCTACTGCTAGATAGCGCATCGTGCTCAATGCTTTTTATACTAATTTTAAGGAAAAAAACAAATTAAAAAATATATGTTTTTTTTGTTTTTCCCAAAAAATTCTATCAAAAGTTGCTTAGTTGGTCGTACTGTTTCAAATACTACAAGGATGTCACTAATTTAAAACTCACCCTTTATGTATGCTAGCCCATAACAGGCTACTGAGGACGGTGAAGGCGTCACTAATCAAGGAAACAGTCATGGGGTGGTTGTTGTAAGAATTCGTCGAAAATTGAATTCGTCCTACAAGATGTGCAACGCATGTGCAACGCAATAATGGCCGGATTCGCGTGGATAATATATTATTAGCGATCTATACTCCGAAAGCAATGACATACCTAACTAAAAATATTGGCCCCGGTGCAAAATTGAACAAAAGGCCCTTCCCCTACTTATTTACATTCATTATGTCATAAAGGATGTAGTTACTGTGTACCTAGCTGAATGACATATTTATATTGAAGCTACATTATAGGTACATCGGCGTAATCAATTGGGGGCATTGCCAGGAACATGTTGCGGACCGAGTTCCTAAGTACTTCAGCGGGACACACGGGATCACATAGAAACATTGTTCCGGGAGAATATTCGAGATATTTTTCCTATATTTATAGAAGCCTCTACCGTTAATTTAATTACTGGATTATATTTCTTCACCTACACTGAGAGAAATATCCTGATTTACCTTCTGATTTTGTCCTTCCAAAAGCGTTTCCTTTCAAAAAGGACTTTTCCTTCCTTGTTTACCGTCCGAATCGGAAAACTGCAAAATTCCTTCCAAAATTTAGAAGGATTTTTTTTTTCATCTAATACAGAATGAAATAAGGGAAGAAAATTATTTGGAAGGATTATACCAAGTAGGAATCATCTTCTAGTAAAATATTCCCACCAAAATAGGACGGAACACAAATCGTGCTATTTTTATATATTTTTTTCGCCAATAGTTTCGTAAACAATTGCATAGCAAGCATTAGAATTATTTTGTTGAGTTCTATGTGGATAGTACTGATGAAACATAGTTTTGGCCGAGAAGCTGCGTTTAATTAGAACATATTTGAATCGTTTATTTTGAGCACAGTTATTCAAAAGTACGCCTAAAACAAGTATTCCTAACTTAAGCAAATGTGTAGAGTTAAAGGGCACGCTCGTTTTAACAATACTATAAATAAAATAGAATAGGATACTTTATTGTGTTAAAAAAAAACAACATTACATAGTGAAGATTACACTAGTTTTTAAAACTATTTATACAAAAATTGCAGACTTATCGCTATAGCGATATCTTACAATCAACCATTTGATTTTTAATTCACTAATTTTTAATTGTCATCGTACAGTACACATAGAAATAATAAAATTAAATTTAAAATAAACTGACACAAATATATGTCAATTACGTATGCTAAGGTTTCGATATACCGGAGAAGGATAAAGGAGAAGATTAGGTGAGGTATTTGGTTAGTGGCTGTGTGAAAGCAACTGTTCCTTTTTGAAAGTGAGCAACGAATGTGTATGTATGCCTAAAAGAGTGTGGGAGCTGATTACATAAACGAGCAGAATGGACTGTAAACAGAAGAGTGATGTGACGGAATGGCAAGTGTGTTATCCCGGCTTGATCGAAGTGGAAGATCGTGGCCTCCCAAAGGGTGGAATTTCTCCTTGAGATAGGAGGGTAAAGTGGGGTTATTGAGGGGAGCATGCTGTTTATGAGCATGCGTGTCAATAACAAACCCACGCCTTTCGAATGTCAATGCAGCATGACAGTCATCTTCATACATTCGGCAGTAGCGTGGTTCAGCGAGGTTCAGCTCATTTTAATTGCCACTCTAGAACCACGCCGAAAGCATTCGAATTTTTAAAAAAATGACTAACAAAAGGTTGCGTTCAGTTAGACGGGGCGCGCGCATTGCGTTCGAATCCGCATGGCGAATTTTTCGAATCGCATTCCATCACGCGCGCGCACAAATACAAATACCGGGAAACTCGCTGTCCACAATTCAGGAGCACGTGACAAATGGAGAGCCCACGGGAAAGTATGTCGTCAAAAATTGAGATAGATATGAAATAAACGAGTGAGGGAGATAAGAGACGCCTCGAAATGTCCGTTTTTTACCTTGTTGGGGTTAGTTGTAAGGGCGCCTCTATAAGTTGATCTATATGATTTAAGGTAAGGACAGACTGAACCCACGTGCGAATTTGGATGAAACAAATGACTTAGGAAACATACTGATCATACACAATGCTGTGACACGTTTCCTACGCAACTGTGACAAGCTTCAAATCGGCATAGGAAGGCGAAAGGGGATGACAATACACTGTCCCGGGCGTAAAAACAGTTTCTAGAACTTACGTTTACAACGCGTAATGAGACTTAAGGAAGTACATAAAGAATCATTCTTGATAATATTCCAATTTTTGCATTAATTTATAGTACCTATTCTCCAAATTTTTCTCATTGTCTTTTTATCTCATGACTCCAAAATTTTATTTTTAAAAATTTTTTTCTAGTTTGTGTTGAGGACATATTCATTTAAAAATAACAAACTGAGTATTTTTTTTTCAAACTAACTCTCAGAATCAAAAAACATATTGTACATCAGTTGTACAAAATACTAGTGCACTTCTGAGAAGTGGCGGCAGCGTCTGATGCCATATATACGTGGGATGTGTTCACAGCAACGTGGAAGCATTGCATCGTATACGTTACGTATGTGGGCTCAGTCTGTCTTTACCCTTAATTGCCTCTCTAGAACCGCGCCGCTTGCATTCGAATTTCAAAAAATGACAGCCAAAAGGATGCGTTCAGTTAGACGGCGCCGGCGGGGGGCGAGGCTCGTTCGAATCCGCATGGCGAATTTTTCGAATCGCATACCATCACGCGCGCGCACAAATACAAATACCGGGAAACTCGCTGTCCACAATTCAGGATCACGTGACAAATAGAGAGCCCACGGGAAAGTATGTCGTCAAAGATTGAGATAGATATGAAATAAACGAGTGAAGGACACAAGAGACGCCTCGAAATGTCCGTTTTTTACCTTGTGGGGTTAGTTGTAAGGGCGCCTCTATAAGTTGATCTATGTGATTAAGGTAAGGACAGACTGAACCCACGTGCGCAACGTATGCAATGCATTATGACATCTGCACCCTTGAATTTGGATGAAACAGATGACTAAGGAAACATACTGATCATACGCAATGCTGTGACACGCTTCCCACGCAACTGTGACACGCTTCAGATCGGCATAGGCAGGCGAAGGGGATGACTACGCTGTCCCACGCGTAAGATCAGTTTCTAGAACTTACGTTCACAACGCGTCATGAGACTTGAGGAAGTGCATAAGGAATCATTCTTGATAATAGTCCAATTTTTGAATTAATTTATAGTATTCTCTACTATAGTGTTTTATACGATAACAAAGTTGTAACCATTTTGATCTTAGCTTAGGAAAGCAATAGAAGAATACAAATTTTCATCACATTACATTTTAATAATTATTTGCTAACGTATTAAATTCGTGTCTTTCTCGGAACAGGCACTGCCTAGTTGGAATTTGACGCAGAATCACTGGGCCCGCTTGCGTTTCTTTGTGAACTAACACTGCGAGATAGAGCAAAACGCTCTAGCGGAATATGAAAGGAATGATCGTCGATAAAAACTACCTGTCGAACGTACATTCGTCCGAATAAATTTGAACACATTTCGTGCTGTTTGAGATTTAGATACTTTAATTTTGGTGGGTAGTTTTAATGCGAAAAGGTGACAACCGTTCGTTTCACATTCCGCTCTAGCGTATTTCCCTGTTTCGTTCACACGAATTAATTTCAGCTTATAGTTCACGAAGAAACGCAATCGAGCCCACTGTGTCTAAATAATTCCAGTATATTTTCTTGGATAAATAAATAAGTAATTAAAATAACAAGTGGTTCAAAATGTGTTTATTAGTCAACATGTATGTAAGTGCCTAAATATATGAAATTACCGATCTGCAAATAAAATTAGTTGCATGTATATGAACCGAATTAAGCAGGAAGCTTCCAACCCACAAAAAAATAGAAATCGAGTATTTCCATGTTTGAGTTTAAAAATATCCAATTTATGGTGAGGATAAAATATTTAACCCAACGTGGCCTAAATTAATTTATTTTATTTGCTAACCCACAACCTGAACAATCTAGAGCTGCTTTTAGTTCATCATAAAACTTTTAAGTACCTTTGAATTTAGTTGTTTGCAATTCTGTGTGTTTATGCAAAAGTTTGTTTATTTATTAATAATAAATAAATACAAACGGAGCTGCCATGGAATTCACCGACCGGAGTCGGGCCCATCATAATACTATTTTTTTTACACTTCTGGGGGGTGAGCAGTGGATTCCGGACTTACGAACCGGCTGTGGTAGGTTTAGGACAGCTGTCTTGCCACATGTGAGCGTTCACCTTGCCACCCATTCACTCCCCCTTCGAAGCCATAGAATTTGAGATGCGCAAATCGCAGTTTTAGATAATTTTTCTAAGAAAGAGTTGATTATTTTTCTGGAAAGGCCAAGATCTTTAAAGAGGTGAAATAGAGATTTAGCTGGCAGGCCACGAGCGCCAACTTCCACCGCGTGAAGGTGAACAGTGAAGCCGTTCCGGGTTACGGCATTTGCAAGATCATGGCATTTATTTAATTTGTACTCGTGGTCTTTTGGGATATTTGATTCCCATGGAACAGTTAATTCTACGATAAGAGCCACCTTCCGAGATAGAGAGTAAAGAGTTATATCTGGACGGAGGGCTGTGCATCCGAGACTTTCAGGGAATTTATACTGCTTAGAGACCGAATCAACCTCCAGAATCCAATCTGTAGCTTTCTCGATTATTGAGAAAGGTTTTGTAGTTAAATGTTTTTTGCCTTTAGAGCCATCCCGCACAAACTGTATTGGGGGTTTGGAGGATACTGTCAAACCCTTGTTGGCACGAGCCACTGAGAGACTAATTACCTCGCGAATAACAGCGAGAACTTTGTCATGGCGGTAAGTGTACCGTCCTTGATCTAAGGCCACCTTGCAGACAGCTAGAATGTGCCTAGCTGTGCAAGGGGTATTGCTACAGAGGGGACAAGAACTATCCTCGGCAAAGCTCCAACGAGCGAGGTTACTGGGGTCTGGAAGTGTATGCTGAAAGGCATTCAAATAAAATTTCAGCATCTCTGGCGTCCAGTCATAGAGCATTACCTTCCAGTGCATTGGAGGCGGAATGCAAAAGTCACCAATTGTTGTCCAATCATTCTGGCATTGAAGGCCAATAGCATGAGCCATACTCTTGCTGTCGTAATCTCCCCGCAAAAGAGACTTCTTCAAGTCCACGTCGCTCGTGGTTGTACTGCCATACCCCAGACCAGTGCCATTCTGGCTGATTCCAGTAAGGAACCTTTTGTGGAAGTCTACGCGGGCTTGTAGTTCATTTGAATCACTACAGCCACTTATTACGTGCTTCGATATTGCCGGATCTTTGGAATTGCACAGAATCGAATTTTTGGTTATTCTGGAGTTGGCGTAGAGCAGAGAGGGCAGTTTAAGCGCTAGCCCAAAATTTTGTTTGGACCTGAAGAGAGTCGAGGGGTCAGCTGGTTTGGCTAAGGACAGCCAGGATTTTAAACTAGCTGTCACCAGTGCATCTAGACGGGACAGTTGGGTTTTGGTAAAATCGTAAATAAGAAAGGGCCATGACAAATGTGACGTTAGATAATTGTCATAGATCCAGGCCTTACGAGGGCCAGAAATTAGCAAGGCATCTATTTTCGCCAGGCAACTTTTGAAATGCTCTATAACATGATCGCCCGAGACGTCTTTTCCCTGATGGGTGATTTTTCTGCCGAGGAATTTGAAATGATTGTTTGGGTCTATAAGGGAGATATTAGAGCCCTTATAGACCAATTTGGGGTCATAGGATGTAAATTTTGTGCCCATGCGGGCGAGTCCAAGGCAAAAACATTTGGAGGGCTTCACTTTTATACAGCCTGACCAGTCGCAGAAAAGCTCCACTTTCTGTAATAGCAGGGAAAGCTGCTTGGGGCTTCTGGTAATGAAAGTTAGGTCGTCGGCAAAAGCGAGGCACGACGAGGTGTATTGGCCGTCTGTTTTAAAACGGTAGCCCCACTTCCTGTCAAACTGGCTCAGGCTTTCCAGAAGTATATGTTATTATATTTAGTTATTATTCGTAATAATATTTATTAGGTATACAGAAAGTAGAAAAACTCCAACCCACTTTACCTTTTGAGCTACAACGTTTACTTCTTTTTCTATTCAGTAGAAATCAACTACAAAAATCATTTAGGAACAAATTTATTAATTGATACGAATTATTAGCAGCATTTTGCTTATTTTTGAAATCAAAATAAAGAAAAAACACTTTAACTACCATTATAATAGTTTGCTGTTTTGTGGGTTAGATGTTTTCTGCTTGTTAACACTCCATCTAAATACGAATTTAAAAAGTTTCACTTCCAAAAAGATAGACTTTATTGTTCAGTTTGTATTTATTATGATAAGCTGAAATGAGCCATTCCAATATAATTTAACGATTTTTTAATTTGCCAATACATACGTATGTCAAAACCGAAATTTACAACAAATAATTTGACAATGATTTCTGAAATCCATTGACTATGTATCAATATTTTTTATACAAAAAAAAACGGAACTATTCCGAACTTAAAATCATCGAATAAACGAGATTTCCAATTGAGTAAATTGGATTTCCAAGATTCCAATTATTAAATAAACCAGGAAAATAAAGATTTCCAATTAATAAATAAACCAGGAAAATAAATTGTTCCTAATCTGATAGCCGCGATCATAGACGCGCCCTAATACGGTCAGTATGCGCCGCGAAGTTGGCTGTAGTATTGTTGCGCTGGCGGCTGTGTGCCTGTTTCGTTCCCCGTAAAGTGATCGCAGTGTTGCCAAGTGAAGTTTTAGAACAACCTAAGTTGAACACTGATTGAAAACTGATTGTAACGATAGGGAATGGTGACATTACGAACTTTTCAATTTTAAAAATCAAATATTGCATACTATAAATAAATTCATTGAAAAATGGTGTTCATGTGTTCTTCTATAATAGGGAATGTTTACTGCCATTTTCTGCCTTTAGGGGGCATAGTGGTGATTGACCAGCACCTTAATTACGCGTCTTCTCAACAGTTGGAAATATGTGACTGTTAGTCAAATCATACGTCATATTCGCATTCTTCCTACCTCCCCCACCCGCCACCACCCCCCTGAGGAAAATATAAAATAGCGCCACTTGGCTGCACAAAATATTGCTGATTTGTCAACCCCTCTTAGCAGAAGGTTTAAGAGGTAAATGTATTTGTATCGGGAGGAAAGTTAGAAGATTAACACAAAATTTTATATAAAAAGATTTTGGCAGAAAAAAAATGCATATTTTTTTGCAAAGCAGGTAACATGACATTTCAGTGTATTTATCATGCCACTAGATTTTATATCCGTTCTGGGATGATAGTGTTTAAAACATAATGCCTTCACTTTTATTATTTTTTTTTCTTTTATTCATTCAGGTCGCTCTTACATTGTTAACAATTAAACGCCTTATATATTTATTTCGAAAAAAATGCTCTGAAAAAAATACATTAACAAGTGGCTCATGAAGAAAACAGAAATGAGTGCGAAGAAACGATGACATATCCTGGCGTAGGCGTGGCATGATCATGTGCTATATTTGATACTTGATAATAAATACATTTGCTTTGCAAGGGCATTTTTTTGTGGGCGAATCAGTACAACAAAGTAAGCAACTTTATTTTTTTTTGGAAAAAAACTGAAAAAAAAAATATATATTTTTCTTTGTGAAAGTTTCTTTTTTAAATTTTATTTGTAAATATTATGATCACGATGCGTATTTTACCAACCGCTATCTAGCGGTTGGTAAAATGCAGCTGATATTGTTTATTTACGACTTATTACCTACCGCTAGATGGCACAGCGCGCAAACACATCTCAAACCTTTAATTAACAGTCAACTTCTGCAAATTTTAAATTAAAAAAAAAAACAAAAAGTATTTTTTGGCCAAAAATTTTTTTTTTTTCCAATTTTTTTTTTAAGATTTGCTTACCACGTTGTACTGATTCACCCACAGAAAAAAGTGCCCGTGCAGTAATAACACCCTATATAAAATAAAATTATTAATAATATAATAAACATTTTTTATTAAAATTATCATGTGCATAATAAGAAACCATTTTAACATAGTTAATTTATTTTTCTCTTTATTACTTTATTAATTTACAGATTTATTTATTATATTTTATGTCTAAAAAATATTTTTAGATTTGTAAATTAAATTAAACAAAATTATAATATAAAATAAAATACCTAAATCTTTAAATAATTAAACGAATAAATTGACCAACAAATTAAATATCTTAAATGGGTTTCTTATTAGGCACAATAATTCTAACTATAAAAGTTTAGTACAATATCATTAATTTAATTTTATATATAATCAAGTATATTATTATGTATTTATTATCAAGTATGAAATATAGCAAATATCTTAGTCTACGCCAAGATGTGTCACAACTTCTTCACACTCACCTCTGCTTTCGTCATGAACCACTTGTTAATGATATTTTTCCGAGTAAATCTGCTGCTTGAAATCTGCTCTCTAGTCTCCGCCAAGGAAGAGCACAAGGAATCACAGAGACGCGGGTACCCAGTACCAAAGTACCTGCCGTTGGGGACTGAGGTGCGGGGACCAGCGTTCGTAGTACACGCGTTCATTCGTTAGCCTACATACCTATATATATTAAGTATTACTGTCGAGTAGCACCGGGCGAGTGACGACACAGCACTATTGTCTGTGGTTGGGAGACCGAACGCCGGTCCGCGCACCTCAGCCACCGCTTGAATTTAGCTCAGTCCCCGGCTTTAGGTACTTTGCTTGAATAGGAATTTTGATATTTCTTAGTATCAGCATTTCCGATAAAGAGTGTTAGATAGGTCAAACAAACTATTTTATCGTTTTCATAGAAACAATATCAAAACCATATCTGTCTAGTAAAATTATTTATAAATAGTAATTTAGTGGGTTAACTCTATTTTTTACGTGTTGATGTGTTAAAGTATGCTACGCCCCCTAAAGATCTGCATAATAATAGATGAGGTTATATTCTAGGTTTCATAATATGTATTGCTATCAGTTTTACATAATTGATTTTTCAAAGTCACCCATATATATTCACCACGCTGATTCCGAAACTGCAATAATCTTTTATCGCTCTTCATTAATAAGAGAGATTTAGTCATATAAAGAAGTGTTAAACACCCGCATTTTTGTCGGTTAAGTTGGATATTTTGTAAACAATTTATAAACACCTATATGGTGGTAGGTAGTTTAAAAAAGTTTTTTTTAAAGAAACATGATATAAACTATATAAAATCGAAGACTATCGCGGTTGTTTGACATTATAAATAGGATAGAAAACGAATTTACGGCGTGAAATTTGTAGCACCCGACGTTTCGGTGACGTTGAAGCCGCCATTGTCCAGGGTAGACTATCCTGGACAACGGCGGCTGCAACGTCACCGAAACGTCGGGTGCTACAAATTTTACGCGGTAAATTCGTTTTCTATCCTATTTATAATGATATAAACTAATTTAATAGTAATCATTAAAAAAAAAATTTAAAAATAACCGACGCCATTTTCTATTACATTAAAATGATCGAATTTAGTAGTATTTTTTTAAAGGCGAGGTAGAAGTGTCTAATAAATTCCATATTCTATACCTATCTCAATGATTGATTCATCGATCGGTGTAGAAACGAAATTTAAAAAACAGAACTGTACGTAGTCCAAGAAACTGTAGATCTACAATTAAAAGGGTATAGCTGGCAACCTCTGAAAATTGATCATGACGAATCGCGCATGACTTCAGACCGGTTCAGTGCACCGGGCAAAATAGCTGGCGGAGTGCGCGCGCCGTGCCGGCTGCTAAGAGATATTTTTGTTTTGTTTTCGCGGCGATTTTATTGTTTTTCGAGGGCGATTGTTCGCCGTGGAAGTGTTTTTGTTCGGAAACTATTGTTTTGCGTTGCGACAAGATTTGTGGTGCTTTGTCCAGCCTGTGATTGCCATTTTTTTTGGTGGTATTACCTGTGTAAAATAGTGCGAATCGTGTCGTGTGGTGTTTTTCCGGTGGATATTTCGAGAAAATGTGACTCCGAACGAATCAACGGTGAGTTTTTCGATAATTTTGATTGATATCTGTCACTCGGCGGCCGCGGCGATTTATTGTCGCAAATCTTCCGATATTGGTCTATTCTATAAGCGCGCGATTCGCTCTGCTACAGTAAAAGGCTGCTGCTGGCAGCGTCCATGTCGGAAACCGGTTTCAGAGTTGAAATAATAAGATCTCGAGGCTGAGATTACGTACGTAACCACAAAAGCCAATGACTTCCAGACTAATTCAGGTAAAAGAATAGATCTGTCAAAAAGGCGCGCCAAAACTGTCATTTTGACATAACCTCAAAATAATTATTCGAAATTGTTGCATTTTTATCGTTTGTTTACATTGTTTTGGGGCTTTTAGCACTATTTGATTTGTAAATGCGATATTATTGCAACTATGCTAAAATATGGCATTTTTATAGAATGATTCCTAAATCGAAAACTGACGTAACTGCATGAAATTAGATAGATAAATCTCTACCTAACTGTATGTTAGAGGTACAGATGGTTCGGATCAGGAATTATTGCAGTATAGAAACCTTTCAAATAAATCGAAAAAAAACAAAGAAATACTACTAGAGTCGGTCAAATGCTAAATGTGAAAGAAAAAAGCTTCGGACGCGTAAAATTTCAAGACAAAAAAAAGCAAATTAGCGCACAAAAAAAAGAAGTTTTTTAAACTCAGTTTTTAAGATTGTTTAAAAAAAAACAATTTAACTTACTGGCAAATAGGCGTTTATGTATTATTTAAAAAAAACTAACCTACCGAAATGTGTGGGTTTAATGCTTCTTTGAAACCTGTATCGCTTATTTATTGAGACCGAATAAACGATATTGCAGATTCGGGATCAGCGTGGTCAATGTAGTCGGTAATGTTATAAATCAACAATGTTGAACAGGTTCCTATAATGCAATAATACCCATTTGAAAGTAATCCAAGTAATAAATATAATATTAAAATAGACTAAAAATTAAAGAAATATAAAACAGTGAAAATGATATGATAAAATAATCTATAAACTAATCTAAAAAATACATATCCATAAAATAATCTATAAAATATTGCAATTGCCCAAGAAATTAGAGATTGCCTCACATAAAACAGTAGTATTATTATTACGTATAATCTTTAAAATTTTTGAAACTAGAACTAAAAGAATAATAATAAAGTGTACAATATAATGTCTAGATAAATCATAGAAGGTATTTCATGTGCATAACCGTTATGATTCATCAGCTTATCGATTTCTCATAATCTATATCTATACTAATATTATAAAGAGGTAAAGTTTGTGAGGTTGTAGGAAGTAATCTCTGGATCTACTGAACCGATTTTGAAAATTCTGTTACCAATAGAAAGCCACGTTATTTGTGAGTGTCATAGGCTATATATTAATCCGATAAATGAAAAGATTTTTTCGTGGTAGTCTGATTTGCAAAGTAAGTCGGAGAACAACGGTCGAACGAAAACGTGTCTAACTAACGCTGCCTTAACGATGAGAGATATATGATTAAGTTCTAGGGAAAAGTTGTAGAGCTTGGTAATGCCTACAAAAAAGTCACAGCATATCTCTAAATTTTATATTTAAGTCACAAAAAGTAGTTTTTTATATTAAATGAATAATTTAAATCGGTAGGTCATGTTTATTGGTAATATTGTCACAATTATGACTTCATGTCAAAATAAGTAAATTTATCGTCTCAAGTGTTTAAAACAAATGCTTTTCCCTTTTACTGCAAAAATGGTTAAAGAAATAAGACACTCACAAATAAGACACTCACAAGAAGACACTCACAAATTACGGTAATATAGTCAAATTGGCATGCAAATACATACATACATACATATGCGGTAAAAATATAACCCTTCTTTTAGCAGTCAGAAAATAAATCATAGCACTCAGTACTAACCGAACCACACTCATAATTTCATCACAAGTAAAAATGTTTACCGCCCAACGAAGTGGGCACGGGTCAGCTATTATAATATATTTACAGAGAGGTATAATAGGTCTCAGCCAAACATAGAGATGGCAATCCGATTATAAAATAAATATCGTTTTTTAATCTCCGCAAAAAAGGTGAAAAAAAAATACATCTGAATAAATTGTAGTATCCTGCGGTGATTAAATTTTGGACAAAAAATGGAAAAGCCCCAAACGGAAATGTATCGGACCGATACATTTCCTTTTTTGTCGGACCGATACATTCGCTTTTTCGTTTTTTACTGAGAAATTCTGGACTCTCCAATTCGTTTGGCAAGGAGCTACTTGATTGGACGCCCGGTCGAGACGACTGGAGGTGATATGGTCGAAAAAGTTGAAGTTCTTCTTGAACAGTCGGTTGAATAAGAAATAGATGGTCGAGGTTGTAACAAATTCTCGATAGGCGCAAGGCAGATTTGGAAAGTGTTTTCCGTCGCATTGTGACATTTGATGAGACCTACCCACAACATACTAGAATAGACCGCGAGATCAGTCTGAGAAATCAATAGAGGAATAGAAAGAGAAAGCTGCAAATGCGCCCCCTCTATCGGGACAGCGCGGGACATGATTGGGAATTAATTATTATACTCAATTAAAGAATGATAACCAGGATTGACAGATGGGTTTAAAAAATAATCGGTTGTGTCACGCCAACACTTTTCCGGCAAGCAGAAAAGCCACCCATCGCGCGTCAACCCCCCTCTTCTCCCACCCCCCCCCCCCCCTCTTATCCCTTAAGTATTGGTAACGACGTGGAAATCGATTGCGTCTCAAATTTAAGGCAGTGTCAACTGTCAGCGAGATCATAGCTTACATTCTCTGGGAGGCTGAAAGAATAATAACAAATTGTTATTTTTCCGAATGAGACCACAATCACGGGCGTTTATTATGCTGATCTAATTTAAAAAATTACGTGACGTCATCCTTGAGAAAAGACGTGGGATTCATCCGTTGTGATGCTTTATTTGCAAGACAACCCACCGGTTCACAAGTCGCATGCTGCAATGGGCGTACTTAACCCTTCGTGGTGACTAAATCTCGCATGCCTTACTAGGTGGGGTTTGGCATACCCATAAAATGAAATGTAATGAAATCGACAAATTAATACTTTATGGCAGCTATAATAAGTAAATTTATTGTAATAACTAAGACAACGTTCACACGGAGGCTTCGTATTTACTGGACCGTTTTTAACGGATCCGTCGCTACTGGAGGTGATGTTCACACAGCATATTCTGTCGGTTTCGTTTTCTGCCGATTAGTAGGTATACCACCGATATACAGACTACAGTATGAAGCAAAAATAACGGCTCGTGTCATGTGTGAAGGCACCCATACTTCTCCATACATCTTTAGGTAGGGATCCGTTTTTTACTGTTCCTGCATCCAGTTTTTGATGACAAAATGGAATAACATATTTTATCTGATCGGAATTTTTCACTGGATCTGTAATACTGTCGTATTTCAGTGGTGTGCCCAGGGTTGCTGAATGGCGCAAGCCCAAAATACCCTTTTGTGTTTTTTTACGCTTTTTATAGTAAAAACAGTGGTACCTCTGTATTCTTCAATCTTCAGTTTGAAATTTACTGCTTGTGTCGTAGATTCAATCAATCACACTGAAGGCACAGTACAACGGTAGTATACTGCGCTGAAGGCATGCTACTGCTAGACAGAATTAAACATAATATACTTATCAGCAGTCGCATACCTCCGGTGGCTTTTGCTCGTTTTATTTGCTTGTGCGAGTGAAATTAAGTTAAGACAGAACTCACCACATGGGACATTTTCCTCCGTTGTTAAACAAGCAATAAAAAACAGAAATCAATTGAAATTATACAATAAAAATGTGCTCTGTCACCTGCTCAAAACAAACGGAACTAAATACGGAACACGCTCGCATTCTACTTCATGCTAACGCAAGCCTGCCTTTTTCGTCAATACACAAGTCGTATTGATACATATTATATTGTTTTGCGTAATTTGCCACAGGTTAGAATGAAAGGCCCATTGATTTTGAAAGCCCCGTTGCAAGCCCATGTGTGCGAGCGAGATGACTAGCTGAACTCAACTCGGTAAGATTGCACCGAATTGTTGCACTGTCCATTAACCTGTTTTGTCGTGTGGTGCGATCTGTGCCCGCTAGATAGCAATACGCGCTCGCAAAATCATTTATGATAGCGATCTTTCGAAGAAAAAGGCAAGCCGGGCTTTTCGGCTTGTATAAAGGAACCGCCACTGGTGTGTTTGAACTTATCATACAATTACATACGCTATCAACGAAAAAAAACGTATTCGATAAAACTCACCTGTAAAACGGACCCCTGTGTGAACGGGCTGTAGTAAACCACATATTCGTCGCATAGCTACTGAGAAAACAAACTCGCGCATCTATTGTTTAAGAATTATGATTAAGATTACGAGTTTTTAACTGCTGGGGTGTGTTATGTCCCACCTCGTACACGGAAGGTTAAGAATTGCGGCTTCGAAGCATCACCCATCTACCGTATACTCCAGACCATACTCCAGACCATACTCCAGACCTGGCCCCCAGCGACCTATAATCGCTCTAAGCCAGGGATTCCCAAAGTTATTTTTATCACGCCCCCCTGCTGCCATAAAAAATGCCTACGCCCCTGCCCTTTTATAAAGGAAGAATGAGCATTTTGTATGAAAGGTGTACGCAGACTCTAGGAACTTAAAACAATTAACTTGTTTTGTTTTTTTTTATTTTTCATAATTAATTAAATATGTTATTATATGATTTATATATTATTTTTATTACTATTTGATTATGTTTTAGATTACTTTTTATGACTATGTATAATTATTTTAATTACCATAATATCGTTGATTTTTTTACCTATTCTTAATTTATAAGAATATCTGACATTGTGATTATTTTATGACTATTTTTATAACTATGGCTATATTCAATCTACTCTCATTTTTTTTGTAATTTTGACTTTAAACTTTAAGGCTTTTTATTTGTGATTTTGAGTTGTTCACGTCTGTGGGCTTTTATTTTTAAGCTATTGCATAGCTTTTATCGCGGGCCTAGGCCAGCGCGGCGACCGAATGAAGAAATTTCTTAACGAAAATTAATGATTTTAAACTGATAATTACGTCTAAACGAGTACTGCTTACGATTCAAAAAAAATATATTTTAAACAAGAACATTTTCCTAATATTCTTAGCTTTGAATATTTTAGATTTTATTTATATTACATAGTGTAATTATTTTGTGAAATAAGGTCTAACCGAACACATAACGACTACTACGCAAATACTATCTGGCGTATTATTATGAAACCTGCCTCATTTTAAAGATATTTTAATTATCTATATTTTTATCTACGATTTTTTTCGAATAACCCGATTTTTTTGCTTTATCGAATAAAAAATTCGTGCGCGGCGCTCTATCGGAAGACGTTTAAATTATTCCGGAATAATTTTAACGTTTTCCGATAGTGCGCAGTTATCTGATATCAGAAAAATAAAATAAATAAATATAATTGCTTAAGTTGTTAAAAATGCTATGGAATAGCTTTACCGCGGCAGTCCCCGAGTGTCCCCGAGTGCCACACGTATTTTTTTATTTCACTTTTAACATTGTATTAAATAAAAAAAGCACGTAGCCATTTAGATTTTTTCAATATTTTTTTAATTGTGTTTTTTAACGTATTTACATGAGTTTTTCTACGTATTCAACAACCGCCCAAGCACAAACTTTGCTTAGTTAAGCGACATCAGACAGAGGGAATCATTTAATTATAATTGAGGAATCATTTAATAATAATAATAATAATTATAATAATAATTTTATTCATTCAAAAACATAAATTTACAATTGTATTACTTGCAGAATCTGCCTAACTAGGCCATAGCCCGTACCAAGGAAAACTCTATGTATGGCAAAGATTTATTCATGTGCTCATAATATTAAAATGAAAAATACAAAATATGATAAAATAGAAAATAGATAAGCGAATGCAAATTAAACTTAATTATATTTAAAATATAATTATATTTAAAATAATAATGTATTGCTGTGTTTTAGTTATATGATATTTTATTTAATGTTTCTTAATAGTGAGTTGTAATATTTTTGAGAATTGCTTTAAAAAATACTTAAAACAATTAAATGGCTACTGATTCGAACAGCCTAGGTACGTGAAAATGAATGATCCTAAAGGTCCCAAGGATGTGAAAATCGCACTCATGGTCGCTTACGTCTGATATCGAATCGGACACATTACGCGTAGAAGAAGAAGTAAGAGACAATATGCCACGTGCATCGGAAAGCTACACTTATTCCATTTGTATAACTAGATAGTCCAAATTAGGTATGAACACCTTATAGTGGTACATATATCTTTTGGTCGTGGTTTCCGTTTTATTATGATTGTATATCAAGGTATTGATAAAAGTCTTGGACACTTACGTCATTGAATGAGTGGCTGGTCGATGACTCGACTCGCACAAAACGTGCATACAAGAATGGGAACAACATAATTAGTCATCATCTACATAACGTATGCAGTCTCTCTCAGAATGTATTATTTATTAGGTCCTTATCTATGTAAATTATTGCCTTTTTTCACATTGGTCATTTGTCATTTTGAATTTGAACTTCGGTTTGAGTTGGAATTCCAATTTTAAATATAAAAAAAAAAAATACGTGTGGCACTCGGGGACTGCCGCGGTAAAGCTATTGCATAACATTTTTAACAACTTGTGCAATTATAATTATTTATTTATTTTATTTATTTTATTTTTTCTGATATCAGATAACTGCGCTCTATCGGAAAACGTTGAAATTATTCCGAATCATTTGCGGCTGCGGTAGCAAATGATTCGGAATAATTTAAACGTCTTCCGATAGAGCGCCGCGCACGATTTTTTTATTCGATAAAGCAAAAAAAAACGGATTATTCAAAAAAAAATCGTAGATAAAAAGATAGATAATTAAATTATCTTTAAAATGGTGCAGGTTTCATAGTAATACGCCAGATAGTATTTGCGTAGTAGTCGTTTTTGTGTTCGGTTAGACGTAATTTCACAAATTAATTACACTATGTTTTATAAACAAAATCTAAAATATTCAAAGCTAAGAATATTAGGAAAATGTTCTTGTTTAACATATATTTTTTTTCGAATCGTAAGCAGTACTCGTTTAGACGTAATTATCAGTTTAAAATCATTAATTTTCGTTAAGAAATTTCTTCATTCGGTCGCCGCGCTGGCCTAGGCCTGCGATAAAAGCTATGCAATAGCTTAAAAACAATCAATCAATCAATCAATCAATATCAATTTTAAAAATTTCATTTATTTTTGTGTCGTTTCTAATTATTAATTTTATTATTCTTATTATATATTTAACAGGCAGTCGGCTTCAGATAATCAGTTTTTGTGGAATAAGTCCAAGTAGAGATGTCATTGACACTTTTGGCACTGGTCACGAACGGTATCGTGCTCCATTGTGTTTTCGGATCGGTCCAACTCTCGATTCAGCTTCTATTCGGTAGCCTCCTCGTGTCGAAGACTACACCGGGTAGGACTCTCGCGTCTCAGGCCTCACGGCTGGTGAATCGGTTTCCCTTGGGGGATTGCCTCCCGGCGCTACTGGACGGTTTGCGCACTGTGCGGCGACAACCAATCAATATACTGTTTCATAAGCAGCGGGGGTGGATATTGACATGTCGACAAAATGACCAAATCTTGAAATGACCAATTGCCTACCTGATCCCAAATTCAGAGCCGGGCAAAAGATGCCAATGGTCCGCGATAGATTCAAACTGAATCATCAACCTTCTCTAGAAGATCGATCTCCTTCTTAAAGTATGGGTTCCAGATAACCAGATAACAGATAACTCGAATATTTTTGCTCAATATTTTCCTGTATCAAATCATAGAAAGTTAAACATGCTCGTTATTTTCGATCATGAGGTCCTGTACCAGTGTTATCCATTTTACAGCTTCTTAGGAATTGGCGCAGTTAACGCAAATATGTACTGTTAACTATGCCGGCAGACAACTATGGAGAAGATTATGATAAAAAATAGAGCCTGGTCAATCGCTCTTCGTCGCTGTTTCAGCACATCAACACACCTATAATATAAATAAATTATTTATTTGCAGCTGGCACTACAAAAAATAGACAAAAATAAACAAATTGAAACTGAAAATATACAAAAACTGAGAAATAAGACTATAAACGCTGCAAATAAAGGGTATCCTCAGGATATCTCTTAAGCTGGTTTTCAGGACACACCTATTATTGTTACGACTATTTAATTGAAATAAAATCACCAAAATCATTAAATCAAAATAATCGACAAGAAATACCCGCTATAAAAAAATATAAATCAATGAAAAACAGCAATAATAATCAAATTAACAAGTAATTGTAAAAAAAATTAAAATATTTGGCTTCTAAAACTCTTCTTCTAATAACATTTCTTGTAACTTTTCTTCCTTATAATAACATTTCTTCTAATAACATTTTTAATTCATATTCTTATTAGTGGAATATGAGTTGAATATTTCAATTTATTTATTTATTTATTTATTTGCAGCTGTTATAAAAAACATATACAAAAAAACAAGAACACACAGATTAAAAATTAAAACTATAAATAGACAAAGACTATGAAATAAAGCTACAAACGCTGCAAATTAGGGGATATACAGATAAGAGATATCCTCAGGATATCTCTTATCCTGGTTCTCAGGACACACCTATTAATTATTGGTACATATATGATTTTTAAAATAAAATAACCAAATCAAATAAATCTTAAAATAAAAAATCAAATAATCATAATCAAATAAATACACAAATCGAAATAATCAAAATCAAGATATTTAACATCAAATGATATTAAAAGAAAATAACGTAATTACATAAATTTAATAATCTACATATAATAAATCAAAAATAATCAAAATCAAAATATTTAACGTCAAATAATCACGTTACAAATTAATAAATAAACGAAGACAATAGTAATAATCCAATTAGCGATAGTATTTTAAAATAAAATCAAATTATGACATCTAAATATCTTCCTTTAATTTTATCCCTTTTAATACTGCAATTGATTTCGATCGCAAAGCCATTCCCAACCGATTCCATACAACCGCAGAATAATACGAAAAGCTGCACTGGAAATGTGTAGGCTTGTGCTTGGGTATTATAGCAAGTTGTTCACGTGCACGTGTTGAATAGACATGTCGGTTACGGGACCACGTCATAATCGAGTAAAGATATCGCGGCTGTTTATTGCGTACTACCTTGAGTACAAGGGTCGCAAGATGGAGCTGCCTTCTTTTACTCATATTCAACATGGAAGCTTTCGCAAGGAATGGTGACACATGATAACATGGAGGAATCCTAAAGCAAAATCTTGCGCAAGCATTTTGCAGTCTCTGAAGTCTCCGCTCAGTTTTCCTATATAGACAGGGGCCGTACACACAGTCGCCATAGTCCATTATAGACAATATAAGGGCATTTACAAGTGGTATTCTGATTCTGACGCTGAGGTACTCCCGAATTCTGTATTAGGCCTTTAGACGTGAGAAAGCCCACCCAACGCTTTTGCTGACATGTTCCTCAAACCGTAATTTTCCATCAAATAGAATACCCAGATTTTTAGCCGTAGTGACCAGTGGTATTGGCAAACTGTCCACCATTATAGGAAGAGAGCCATAGTTGGCAATTTTAGTCCTGCCCTGTTTCGACCCAATAATCATAAAACATGACTTCGAAGGGTTGATTTGTAAGCCATGTTTATTGGACCAAGCGGATAACCTTCCAAGGTCGGCATTGATTAGGCTGACTGCTGAAAATGGACAATTTGTGTCTATGGGATGCATTAATTGAGTGTCGTCGGCATATAGATGATAGCGGCATATAGATGATAGCATATATACAATAGCGACAATTTATCTTGATCGCAATGCTATTCCCAACCGATTGCCTCACTACTCGATTCCATCGATTCCACTTCTCAGCACACAGTCGCAAAGTTGCAAGTTATCCCCTTTGCAACCCGATAGACTCTTCTTATACGACTGTCCAGCAAAATCGAAGTGTAATGTGTTCAGAGTTTATCTATTATGTTTTTCGTTTCTTTATTCCACGTAACTTCTTAACGCTTGAACCGATTTAGAAGTGTGTGTTATTGTTAAAATCATTGTCATCCCGAGTGTCATAGCATACCTCAACTGACCAACTATTAAGTATATAGTTGTCTAAATATCTACATGTCCAGATGCTAATAAATGAACATATATATATATATATATATATATATATATATATATATATATATATATATATATATATATATATATATATATATATATATATATATATATATATATATATATATATATATATATATATATATATATATATATATATATATATATATATATATATATATATATATATATATATATATATATATATATATCGTGTTTAGTGTCAAATAAAAGATCTGATTGAGCACATTCCAAAAATATACTTGTATCTATATGAATTAATACATAAACCACAAATATCTTAACTTAACTGTCCGAATATCATGTAAGTAGTTGTCTAAATGTCCAAATATCAATAAATTAACTATATCGGGTTTAGTGTCAAATGAAAGGTATGACTGAGCACATTCCGGAAATATACATGTATCTATATGAATAAATAGATAAACCACAAATATTTCATTAAAAAAACGTAATAAATATAACTATAAATACAATAGTTCACTTTCTGTAACGCCAATCGTGTTTTTAATTCTTTTTTATATATTTACATGTTTTTCTGGAGTATTGCAATAGACGGACCGAGGTGGCATCTACGGTAACAACCCTATTTAAAGATTCTTAACGCTTTCTTGAATGAATAAGAAGATACGATATACTTTAGTTCCACAGGGAAATCGGTTTATTACAGGTTTCCAAGGTATTACTTTTTCGAGTCAAATTACCTAATGATTTTCCAGACCTCCATTTAATAGACAACGAGAAGGCGACAGGTGTATTCTCCTATGTCACGCTGTTGGGCGAGAAGATAATAATACAGTAGGAAGCATTTTGTAGCGTGTAATCTCCTACAGCAAAATATGAAAAACAGTAAGATGGGAAGCGTAACTAAATTTGGTCAATGGTCATAACTCCGAAACGGAAAGAGTTCAGTACACAAAAGGATTTTACGTCGTCATTTAGATCTTGACGTATCTAAAATGCTAGATAAAAATGAGGATAAAACAATGCTATAATAAGCAACGAATTTTTATATCATAGCTCTTAATATTTTAATAATATTTACATAAACGTGGTCAATTTTTAATTTGGTGTACAGGTTTCTTTACGTATAAATACGCAATTTAATGTTCAGATAGACTAATATATAACATTCTATCTCCGTATTATTTCTGTGATGTATTCAGCCTGTATAATAAATTAATAGTGTAAAAAAACACTAAAAACACGCTTTATACAGGCACCTATGTCAATATTTACTCAGTCAAGTCAATATATAATAGGTTTGTTATAACCTTGAAACCTGATCGTGTTCAAAGTCCATTACGTGACCTATCTCACAAGTGCAAACACGACTATGATACGATATTCCATCATGGAATGCCAGTTCCTGTCTTCCGGCTTCATCATCAGACCTTGAAATTTAATCGTGGTAAAAGTTCATTACAAGACCTTTCTAACAAGTCCAAACACGGCTATGATACGATATTCCATCATGGAATGCCAGTGCCTATCTTCCGGCTTCATCATCAGACCTTGAAACCTAATCGTGGTCAAAGTTCATTCTAAAACTTTTCTAACAAGTCCAAACACAGCTATGATACTATGTTCCATCATGAAGTTCCAGTTCATATCTTCCGACTCCACCATCAGATCAGTTAGACAGTACCATATTATTGTATTGTAATCAGAACTACATACAGCTGCCAATTTTCATGACGCTACGATCCTTGGAAGATGGTTAAATTAGTTACCTTAGATTTCACTACAAAGTTACATACAGGTCGACTTAATAAAAGCGTGATAAAAATGCGATAGATGGCGCTAATAATTGAATGTTATTATTGTCATAATTGGTTAAATTAATCTTTTTTTTATAATCAATCAGTCCCTTATGAAAAACCATTTATTATCAATGTTATTATAGACATGCCGTATGGCCATGTGCCCGATATTGTATCTTCATTCAATGATGAACAAGTATAGAAAAAAAGTTTTAGCTCTGGAATATTTTTAAGCAGTAATTTAGAAAAAATCATTAAAAAAACACAGATTGCCATCTAGCAGTTCGAATGAATACTTTTAGTAAGCTTACAATTACATATCACAATATGTGAATAACCAATATATGACAATAGGGAAATAAAATTTTAAAAAACCTTTTTACTATTAGGTACATTTTACGCCCCCTTTTATTTGTAATGATTATTGCGTTTTTAAAAAGGTTCAGTGAGTGGTGGAAATCCCTCAAATATTCTAAATATATCTGTTCAGAAAATACAGCGCCACGCCATCTGTGGCCATGCCTCGCGACTATTGTGTTGTTGAACGAACGCCCTTCAAGGCCGCCGAGTTCAACGTCCTTTCTCCATTGATAAGGTCAAATAAACAGCTGTTCGGTTCTCAAACTGTTGTAAATCATTTGGAATAAAATGTTATTTTAAAATAATTTTATTATATTGTTTGTTTTAACAATTTGTTATCAAAAGTTGCTTATTTTTTCGACTGATTCACCCAGTTCAAGGATGTCACTAATTAAAAGTCAACCTTTATAATCAATGCTTGGGCCTATCTCACGTATCTTCTGTTTATTGTCGATGGCGCATCGTGCGTGCGCGGCTGTCCTTCGTGTCCACAAAATTACGTATTTTTGTAACGAAATGACACAATAACGCTGATGACATACGCTGATGACATGCCCGTCCCGCCATCCAGTGGACACAGTGGACAGACACAGTTGCGAAACGAACGCACTTCCGAAACGGTGGGTGTAACGCCCAATGAATAGACTTTTAAATTGGCGTGATCACAATACAAAGTAGGTTGCTATAAGTGGATCTTAACACTCCAGGGCTCGCGCCCTATTTTCAAACTTAGTTTGTCTCACCTGGGTAAAATAGACCCACAATTTAATACGGCTTTATAATGAAAAATAATAAATAGTTTTATTTTATTTTATTAATTGATTGATTTATTAAATTAACCGCTCGAAACCAGCCTTTGCGCGCAAAAAAACTGTGCTGCAACTTTTTGGTCGATTTTTTAAATAAAAACTGACAATATAGATTGTTCATGAATTCCCTCTTATTACCTAGTAATTAATCTTGTTAGTCGTGTATGTTATATATTATATAATATATATGTATAATATACATATATATTATATAATATATATGTATATATATATACATATATATTATATAATATATATGTATATATATATTATATATTATATAATATATAAGTCGGAAAAAGTCGAACGAAAACGTTTCTAACTAACGCTGCCTTAGCGATGAGAGACATATGATTAAGTTCTAGAAAAAATTGTAGAGCTTCATAATGCCTACAAAAAAGTCAGCGACAGTATATGTCTAACTTTTATATTTAAGTCACAAAAAGTAGTATTTTATATTAAAAAAAATAATTTAAATCAAAGTAAGTAAATTTATCGTCTCAAGCGTTTAAAACAAAAGACTTTTCCCTTTTACTGCATATAATTTCCCTTTCACTGCATAAATAGTTAAAGAGATAATACGCTCACAAATAAGACAATCACAAGAAGACACTCACAAATAGCGGTATTATAGTCAAATTGGCATGCAAATACATACATCATATGCAGTAAAAATATAACCCTTCTTTTGGCAGTCAGGAAATAAATCATAGCACTCAGTACTAACCGAACCACGCTCATATTTTCATCGCAGGTAAAAAGTTTTACCGCCCAACGAAGTGGGCACGGGTCAGCTAGTAATATATACGGGCCGGCCGAAACGGTTACGCGCGGATCTGTCAAACGACGCAAAGTGCCTATAGGCACTGTTGGCGTCTGACGGGTTAAACATACAGCGCTCTCAAAAAAGGAGCTAATGGGCTCTTGCTGAGTTGGCCACGAAGACCCATTCTGTTCAGGGTTGGTCACACTCAGGGGGTCAACACCCAACCGGCGGCCTCCACCTGAAGTGCCAGCCCGGGCAGGACTCCTAGGAATCAACCTTCTGGCGCTCCTGGACGGTCTGCGCACCGTGCGGCGTAAGCCAATCGACTGTGCACTCTGACTAACAGTCGGGGGAGTTTCTGGTTGTTTCTTTGTATTTTTTATTGTTCTTTTTCGTACCCAACTAAATATGTTATAAACTCAAGCTATAGGTTAGCTGATAAAAATTGCTGCAAGGCAATAAGCTCGCCTTTTTTATTTAAAATAAATAGTTTTATTATTATTATTATTAATAATAATAATTATTATTATTTATAGGCTGATTATATAACAGATTCTTTTAACATATTCTGTAATTTATAATCTGTTTTAATGTGGGCGGGCGTTGATAACTTGCTTTTGGCCTCCGAAAGGGTTGAACCTATAATTAATATGAATAATTTCGCTGTACGAATAATATCCCGTGTTAAGATTAGGGAGGAAATCTCTCTCGCAATTTCGAATCATGCCTTAATTATCAATGCCGGAGCGTTATTATAATTTATATACGTTTTCAGAACATACCCTAGCTGTAGGGACGTGTTTATCTCGAACGAACTCGATCTTTTGATGTTACACCGTTTATTTAAATTATTATTTGTGTTATATGTAGGTATATGATTTGTATACTTATATACACCTAAGTAAATAGGTGTATAAGTTTTTGATTAAGCTGTAAAAATGTCGTAATTCTTCACCGACCGAAGTCGGGCCCATCATATACTATTATTACACTTCTGGGGGGTGAGCAGTGGATTCCGGACTAACGACCGGCTGTGCCAGCTTTACGACAGCTGTCTTGCCACATGTGAGCGTTCACCTTACCACCCATTCACTCCCCTTTTGAAGCCATAGCATTTGAGATGCAGAAATTTTAAATAGCTTATTAAAAGACAGCACAATGTAAACTCTTAAAACATCACTTGGTGGGTTCACAACTGATCAAATATATAAATAACTTCTGAAATTATATATAACTGCAATATACATATAAAGTCTATAGTCTAAAGTCAAAAAATAAAAGTTTAAAGTCTAAAGTCAAACTGAAAGGATTTCTGGATTCTGATAAGGACCAGATATTTATTAGACTTATGATACATTTATTGTTTTTCAAAATAAGCGTATATGCCCTCTCAATTTATACATTTCAGTCGCTGGAACTATTGTAAAAAGCAGTTGGACCAGTCTTCCTTAGGGACGTCTGAATTGATGGGACGTAATTGTCACTGTAATCCATAAAGATGCAAAGTTACAACTTGTTCCAAAAAAATATTGTTTTATTAAACTCAGAAATCGTGCGTACTAAAAAACTTACTAAAATAAAACAAATTAAAAAGTCATAAACATTTTATTGATTTAAAATCACGCAAAATGCCTAGGCACTGTCGGCGTCCGAAGGGTTGAACCTATATTTAACCCTTCCGGAGGTCAAAAGCGAGTTATCAACGCCCGTATAAATTACATCATCATCATCATCATCATTTATTCATTCCATAAAAGCATTTCACAATACTGAGGAACATGTCAAATTTTACAATCATAATTTACCAGATGTTAAATCCGCTTTGATTAATTAAAAGGAAAAAAAATAATAATTGTAATCAGAGGTGATTACTTAAAAATAGTCAAATTTACAAAATAATCAATAATCAAACAATAAATAATATACAATGCAATGAAAAAGAAAGATTCTGAAACATGCGTAATTAAAAACAATGTCAATAAAATTTAAAACTTAGTGCGAAAGTATAGTCGTAATATGGTTATTTATAATCAAGCAAATGTGCTCGCAATATTATAAAAGTCGTCCAGTTTGTAAAAGGCATGTTTGACTAACTGATTTTTCAAGCAGATTTTATATGCTGCCATCTCAAGTCTTCTCGTCGATGACGGCAAAGCATTGAACAATTTAAAACTAATATATAAAAATGTTTTTTGATATTTAGTCAAGCGTACTTTAGGCAATAACACATTGTTTGTATGTCGCGGATTATGGCTATGTCGAGTGGAGTGAAACTCGCAATTTAAAAGATTCTCTTTGGCGTATAAAAGGCACTGATATATGTACATGGACGACATTGTAAGGATACCAGCTTTAATAAAAAAAGGTGCGCAATGTGTTTCTCTGCTTACACCAAAAAATGTCCTAGCGGCTTGCTTTTGTAGCACAAAAACGCGATGGGTATTGGTTGCATTACCCCATAGTACGCATAAGACATCTTTGAATGGAAGCAGGAGTGATACACGTTGATCGCTTCATGTTCGCCAGCCAGAAATTTCACCTTTCTTATAGCATAGACTGCCGATGACAAAGTTGCACACAAATTATTGATATGTTGATTCCAGCTTAAATTTTCATCTAAAGTGATTTTTTAGACAATTTATTTACTAATTTTATTATTTTTATATTTTTACTCTATGATTATCGTTATTTTTATTTTTTTATTATTTCTGCAAGACTATTCAATGACTTTTTCTTTATATTCTATTTTTTTTTTGTTAACCGTTAACCTGTCGTGGATTTGGTATTTCTGTTTTAGATATTTCTTGATTGTCTTTTTTAATATCGTTTATGTGATTAAATTTTCTTTTTGCCAGATATATGGTTAAAATAAGATTTAGAAATAATATATGTATTAATTGTATGTTCTATACTCTTGCAGGGTTTTTTGGAATTAAATAAACGTTTAACTTTGAACTTTAGTTGCTTCTAGGAACAACATTGAGATCGAAGCGAATACGTCACGAGTCGGTAAGGGCTCGTAATGGGCTCGGATATGGCTGCCAAATGTCCGCTACTCGGCAGTTTACCTGCGCGTAACGCTAACCAAAGGCGTTCGTCGAGACGTACCTCTCTGCCCGCAGTCCTCGCGTCCTCTTCCCGCGATGCCGTGTCGCTCGAGAGAGAGTCTACTGGTGTATCGGTATACTGTGGTATTAGTATACACAGAGGGCCGAATAAATTGCTATTAGATTCGCCGGAAAATCTTATTAGCGCCACCTGCATGTCGCCGGTGCAGAAGGGTTGCCAACACTTTCTATGACGTTAAGCCTATCTAATGCCAATAATATTTTGACGAGAAATATCGGTAAAAGCGAGCCAAAATGACACTAGTGACTTTCAGATTCCGACTTAACATATCCCAGTGTCAATTTATGTCAATAAGTTTCCAATCCTCTCAGGGGTTGGAAATCTTCATTGTTTTTCAGTAACATTCTGCGGTAATTTTCAGCAAGATATAGGGTGACTTGCACCAACCGGCCTGTTAACTGCTAACAGTGGTAACCACGATTTCGAAAAGCGCTATAATTTCATGGCAGACCGCGGCAATTTATTGGAATATCTTGCAATATCGCCGCGCTCGACAAAAAGTACTATAACTATGGAAATACTACAGCAGTCACAAAAAGAATAACTGCAATGATCGCATTGAAATTTCGTATATAGAATGTTGAAATCTCATTTTGTAAAACAACTAGATACTTATGAATATATATGAGAAATTCGAAAAAGTGAAAAAAACTCGACATTTCTAACTTGTACTTGTCTTACGGAAAAATACGAAACCCTATTTAGAAATTGTAAATACTTTCGTGATATTTATTAGATTCCCTATCAAACGTAATATTTCGTTTTGCTTATTTACATAGAAAAATATTAAGATATTAGCTCATAAAAACCAATAAAATTTTTGATGATTTCTCGAAAAAAAATATGCTGTTTGACAAAGGAATTTTACCAGAAATATCTCGAAATGATGTGCGAAATTATTCTAGCGGCCGTCTATGTATCTATGGTAATAATGAGATATTTGGTATGGATTTTAGGAAGCGTTCGAATTAGAAAATAATATTACTATGCGCTCCGGGAGCAAGCCGCCAATATTGGTCGTTATGTAGTCAACGGTGTTCTGATGTGCAACCAAATTTGGTCGTTACGTAACCGAAGGGCAGCCGGTTAAATTATCTCGGCTTGCACCAACTGTTTGGACGTCCCGGTTAACTAACGCTGGTCGGAGTCCGCAAAAACCTTCTTTGAGTGTTTGAACATAACCATAGACACAACTGAAATCGAGATTGCTCGCCTCAGCCAATCACAGCACAGTTCAAAATGGCGGACGCAAGGTTCTCAGCTCATCAGCTGTCAAACTGTCATACGCTTTTGTTCATGTCTCGCTTTCGCGTCTTTCCTGATTAACATCAGACGTATAGGAAAACGTTTTACAAGTGCGATAACCAAAAAAACGTAAAAACCGCGGCGCGGACGTTGCGATCAAATCTAACCTCGAAAATTGACAACTAGCGTTTGACGGCTCGCTAACTGCTGGTTAGTGGCGCTAACCGGGCACCAGGGCTCGGTTAGTGAATTTAACTGCAGTTAGCTTAACAGAGCATAGTGCAAGCAGTTTCGAGTATTTAACTGCGGTTAGGCTCTTTAAACATGGTTATCTATCTTAACCTAGCTTGGTGCAAGTCGCCCTAGGTATCTACAGTAACAGCTTGGTTTGTTTCTCCCATCGGGTCTTGTCTAACGATATTATTAGTCCCGAAAGTGCCCTAAACCACAGATTAGGAAAGAGTTATCTACTAATGCAACGGACGTGTCACGTGCTACCACTGATCCCTGTTTTATTTGTATACTAGCTGCAGTGTTGCCAAGTGCTGGGCTTGACTAGTCGCCGATTTCAGCAGAAAAGATAGCCTAAAGTAGCCGTTTTGAAAAAAAAAATTTTTTTTGCTAATAAAAAGGATTGCAGGCTATAGCTATAAATAGAAGAATTGAAATCATTCTAGGCCGTTACAGATATTTTTAAAAAATGATCGAGATTAGTACATAAAAAAAACAAACATTGGATAAAACAAGATTGTATGATAAAATAGAACAAAATTACCTAGATACTACTAAGATTACCATTTTTTATAAAGCTACTATATTTATGAACACGATACCATGAACCATACATAAATGTACAATGTACTATTACCAATTACCTATAATAATTACATTATTGGAAAAAAACTAATTTTCATAACTAGGTACTTTAAACTTTTACACAGAAAGTTTGCAAAAATCAATTACATGCTTACAAAAAACAATTACGTAATATTAAACTAAGCCATACCAAGTTAAGGTTAACAAGGGGAAATTATTTATCTTAAAAACATTACAAGTTACCCATTAATAAACAAGTTCGGCACCATTAATAAACAAAATCGTTGTCGCAGTACAAATTGAAATCGAAAAACTGGTGTAGCCTAAATCGGCGACAGGCGATTTTTGGTATATTTTGGTCGCCGGTGACCCATTGGAGGTAGCCTAAATGGCGACATATCGCCTAAGTTGGCAACACTGACTAGCTGTACCAGGCCATGCCTTGCTGTGGCCTAGTCTGGTTAAATGGAAAAGAAATAAAAGAGAAAGCGCAAGTTTGTAACATATTCGTTTCTTATATGCGAGTATATCTATACTTCTATACTAATATTATAAAGAGGTAAAGTTTGTGACGTTGTAGGAAGTAATCTCTGGATCTACTGAACCGATTTTGAATATTTACCAATAGAAAGCCGCATTATTTGTGAGTGTTATAGGCTATACATTAATCCGAAAAATGAAAAGACTTTTTCGTGGTAGTCGGATTTGCAAAGTAAGTCGGAGAATAAGCGATCGAACGAAAACGTTTCTAACTAACGCTGCCTTAACGATGAGAGATATATGATTAAGTTCTAGAGAAAAGTTGTATAGCTTGATAATGCCTACAAAAACGTCAGCGACAGCATATGTCTAACTTTTATATTTGTCACAAAAAGAAGTATTTTATATTAAAAAAATTATTTAACTCGTTAGCTCATGTTTATTGGTCATATTATCAACAATTATGAATTCCTATTAAAATAAGTAAAGTTATCGTCTCAACTGTTTAAAACAAAAGACTTTTCCCTTTTACACCCGGTTCTCTTTAATCTGTGTCTAAACCGTAGCCGAATCCCGACAAAGATCGGGGTGTTTTCCCCCCGGGTGCAAACATGTGTCGGCCAAATTTAAACGGTCATTAAGCTGTCAACCGTATTCTACGGCGCGTTGTTGTCCCTGTTGTACCTATTGTAGGTGGTGGACCGGTCAATGGTCTACTCGATGGGTGCTTTTCTCAGAAGTGGCAAGGACAAAGGCAGCCGCTGGCATATGGTGCCAATAGACCGTTAGATAGATTTACTATAAAAGGGAATAATTATATGCTTCCAACTTGGGCTTTCGACTAAAGAGAATGGGTAATTTCGTACCTACTTGCGAAATTTGTTGTAACAGTTTGCTACATATACCAAACAAAAGGTATAACATTTAATAAAACAAGTATAACATTTAATTCTAACATTTCATTCATTCGCGACACTAAGCTGGTTAAGAATGGCAAAAAAAACATGTCTTTCATGATTTTTTTCTTAAATTTGAAGTCTGATCATGAATATTTTGTATTAGTTGTATTTTGTATTTTGTATTTCATCGCCCCAAAAATTTTTAATACTTTAGAAGAGTCAGTAAAAAATATTCAAAATGTACACCAATTTAAGATAAAATTAAAAAAATGGCTCCTTTACGAAGTAGGTCGTACAAAGACTGAAAAAGAATTGCTTCTTACAATAATTTAAAATATGTGTGTATGTAGATGTATGTGAGTGTGTGTTATTATATATAAATGTTTGTATGTGTATATATATATGTATGTATCTTTGTTTGTATGTGTATATGTGTATTTATGTATGTAACTAACCCTTTATCATATATATTTGTATTAATATGTGTACTATTTTATGCCATTATTGGTGTTAGTAGTGAAAGTAGTCTATTAGTCAGTACTACTCAAGCGACAGTACTACTCAAAAACAAAAGCTATATATTTCGTATGCCCAGATACAGGCTGTTCGGTCTAGTTGGGCATTCGTCTGGAATGATCGGATGGGTTGTGTTCATTTTCTTATTGCTTATATAAATAATTACAAATCATATCTGTACGATCTCACTGTTAACTCTATACCAAGTTGTAATAAATAAATAAATAAAATAAATAGTTTGTTTAACATTTGAATGATAAAAATATTTTTCGTAATAGTAAAAAAAACTATTTATGTGATATTAGATTGCAAATATTTCTACCGCTGCAGAAATTAAGGTATCTGTTTGCGGCGGGGAAACATAAAACAAAAACTATGATATTAATTTTTACATATGGCACCTCCGATCAAATAGAGTAATAACTTGAAAAATTCCAATTATGGTGTGTCTTTATCAAAATTATCGCCATTTCTTATTTTACACTACCAAAAAGAGTCACAACTGTTACTTCACTAGTGCCATGGACAAATTACTGAACTAACAGTTATAACTCTTTTTGGGAGTGTAAAATGAGAAATGGCGATAATTTAAAAAAAGAAATACCATAACTGGGATTATTCAGTGTCTTACATACCTACAGTGTTTGATTGGAGGTGCAAATTATGTATTTTGTAGATGAACTAAAAAAAAAAAGGTATCATATTTATACTTTTTTAAAGATTCAAAGGAATGAAATAAATTAGAAAGAAAATATATAAAAATAATTTATTTTCACATTTTTTTTAGGTTATATAAAGAAGAGACTTCGATAATCTTTTTTTTTGATCAACTCGATCCGTCAAGTAGTTTTTGTTTATCACCGACTAAAACTGAAAAATATGGTTTTGAGAAAACACGCGTTTAAATTTTTCGTTAAAGAAAAGTAGTAAGTTTTTAATACTTACAGCAATCTAAGACTATGAGCTATTCCAGTGGTAAAAGATTCATGAATAGATTTCAACTAAGTTTAAAAAAAACAAGAAAAAGATGTTTTTTGGCCGTTTAAACTAGTAAATATATCAAAATTTAAAAAAACATGACTGCCGTTACAGAAAGTGAACTATTGTATTTATAATTATGTATTTATCCTATACTAGCTGCGCCCAGCGGTTTCACCCGCGTGGTGATGGAAAATTGTGATAATGATGATAGAAAACCATATATCTTTATAAATTATAGCCTATGTGTTATTCTGATGTGTAAGCTATATTATTGTAAAGTTTCATCAAAATCCATTCAGTAGTTTTTGCGTGAAAGAGTAACAAACATCCATACATACATACAAACTTTCGCGTTTATAATATTAGTAGATTAGTAGAAGTAGATAATATTAGTAGGATAGTAGGATAGAATTTAAATTTCGAATGTCAATTTCTTAGATTGTTTTCCTACTTACTTGACAGTTATCGTTATATTTTAGATAATTCACGCTATATCTTTATAAATTAAAGCCTATGTGTTATTCTGATGTGTAAGCTATATTATTGTAAAGTTTCATCAAAATCCATTCAGTAGTTTTTGCGTGAAAGAGTAACAATCATCCATACATACATACAAACTTTCGCGTTTATAATATTAGTAGGATATACATATATATTTCGGTAATGTTCTTAATCAGACATTTCATTCGACACTAAATAGGATATAGTTATGTTAATTTATTGACATTTGGACTTTTAAACTGATTGATTACTTGATATTTGGACAGTTGAGGTACCCTACGACACTCGGGATAACATTACGATTCTAACAATGCCACATACTTCTTAATTTGTTTAAGCGTTTAGAAGTTAAGATGGAGTATAGAAACGGTAAACATACATAGTAGATAAACCCTGAACTCTATTTCTTTTTTGTTCGATTTCAATTTTGTTCTAAGAGAAGCTATTGTCTGGTATACTGTGCCTTAAGTACTGTCAAGTAATAAACGTCACGAGAGTTTTAATAGTCTAGGTCAGTGGTTCCCAACCTTATTTCACATATTACTCGGCTCATTTATGTACCTGTTTTAATCACTGGGATTGAGCCGCGCGCTCCGCGTCATTGTCGCTAATATGAATTGGTTATGATCTGTGAACGAATACAGTAAATCTAAGAGAGGCGGTGGTTTGACACGTTCTATTGACACGCCTTAATTGATCTACTATTTGCATTTAGCTACCGCGCCGATCAAATCGCAATTAGCGCTATTTCTGTTAAATCCATATAAACTCGATCAACCCTCCATGTTGAATTAAGCATTTTTCTGTGTCATTGCCCGATTGTTATGCTGAACATTTTATTGGCAGGTGTTTCGCCATTATTGCCTTAAGCGATATATTTTATCCATTGTTTCAATTTACTGAATTTACTGCGAATTCATCGTTTCGCAACGCTATTGATCCGTTAAAAATAGAAGGGCGGATGCAGCATGGCGAAACGGTGAGCTGACTCAATGATAAAATCATCTGTACGTCGGATCGGGTCATCGACTTAGCTACGAGGGCTGATGAATAAAATAAGATAGGCTTTGTCGATAGAAGGAAACATAAATACTGTTACAACATTAAACGCACTAATTGCGCCGCGAGTATTAGTCGAATTGCGTATTTGACGTATGTTTGTTGAGAGTCGGTCTTTGTGCAATTATACACAATTAGTAAATTTAGTATTAGTTTTAACGTCGTCATGGAGTGGTTCGACAACGAAAGTCGAGTCGCAGTTATTGCGCTTCATCGGTGCAAAGTCGAGAAAAGAGGGATCTTCCGAGTGCTCCAGCCGCTAGAAATCAGCCGTATGTTTGTGTATCGGTGCATCAAATTATTCGAGGATACTGGTGACATTCAAGACCGCAAGCGGTCTGGCCGTCCTCGAACTATTCGTACGCCAAAGGCCATCGAAGCCGCGAAGCATCGGATTTTGAGAAATTCACTCCGTAAACAGAGGATTATGGCGTGATAAATGAATATGAATTCGATGTCCTTGAGTTGTATCATCAAACAAGACTTGGGTCTTGGGGCCTACCAACGACGCACAGGACAATTGCTTACGGCTGCTCAGAAGGAAAATAGAGTGAAGAAACGCAAGCGGCTGTTGGTCCAGTACGCGGGTGGGAGATACAAACAAATCCTGTTTACCGATGAAATTTTTTTCACGACGCAGGAGAAGTTTAACAGAGAATGATAGGGTGTAAGCACACTCATCTAAAGAAACCTCCCACGGATCAAGACAGGTCACCATCCATCTTCAGTGATGGTTTGGTGGGGTGTTGCCTATGATGACACCCAAAGAGCTTCATTTCTGCGAAAAAGGCGTGAAAACCTCAGCTAGAGTTTATCAACGGACAATCTTGAATCAGGTTGTGAAGCCTCTCAACCAAACAATGTTTCAAAATCAGGATTGGATATTCCAGCAAGATTTGGCACCGGCACACAAGGCCATAACCACTCAACGCTGGATGCAGCGCCATGAACCAGCATTTTTGTCACCAGATTATAGGCCCGCTGGCAGTCCCGATCTGAACCCGCTTGATATAAGCTATGGGTGGTTTGAAGGACAGAGGCTGCCACGGAAGATACAGCAAGAACGAATCCCTCAAGTCTGCCCTGGTCGAAGCAGTGAGCAGCTTCCCTCAATATGAGCTGCGTAATTCGATCGACGACTGGCCGAGGAGACTCAAGGCCTGCATTAAGGCCAAATGCGGCCGTTTCGAATGATACATTTTTTTTATAAACTACATTAATATACCGACCGATAAACAATAAAAATTTGGAAAAGAAATGTCTCGCCGTTAAGTTTTAATTTCCAAAAAATCGTGTAACAGTATTTATGATAGGACTATGTAGATATAGATGGATATATCTTTTTATCGGTAACAGCAATGCCGGTGGCATAGTGGTTAGGTCGCCTGATCCGCCGGGTTAAATTCTCCACGGTCATTATTTTCCGTTGTGATAAAACTAACGGAATCGAATTTTAATTCTGTGTTCCGAGATATTCAAAAGTGTTTCGAAAAACTTGAATTTTGCATCTCAGGCACATCCCGTGGGCACATCCCATCCAACTAGAATAGAAATATAAAAACGAACTTGTATTAGAAATAGGGGGGTCAATTTGAACAAAATTTATGTTAAAAAATAAAATAGTCACTGATATTTTTTGCTGTTTTATTTTCCATACTGAATGAAATAATAAAATCAGATACTGCAATTTATTACCATTTAATGCTATTACAGTTCTGTATACAGTAGCGGTAGTATGGTTAGTAGGTATGCTGCTATCATTCTATATATAATCCCATACCTAATCTGGTCTGAAGGGACGTAAAATAATACAATTATGCGCGAAATACTTACTGTATACGAGTATGACATAATGTTAAAGCATTTACACCAACTGCATTTAAATGTTTATTAATATTTGTGGAACAAGAAAGCCGATCTTAGAATTTATGAAATTGAGAAAGTTTTTTATGAAAGCCAATGGATTTTAGAAGTTTTTACAGAATATGATTATAGGATGTAATAAGAAAAAATGAAGATAAAATCACTTGACAAACCTAATTTATTTTCTAATCATGCCAATCACCCAGACATTTTATTTGGCATTTCTTTTTCATTGCAAATTGTATAAATAAAGTACGGCTTTCTCATGTAGTCCATACTAAATATTGAATAAGTTAATAGTAAAAACACATTTTTTAAAACAAGCTTTTGTTAAAATGCTTTGTCCCAACCCAACCCTGGGTGCAGCAGCCATATCATAGTGGAACTTAAAACGGGCTATCATAATTGAATGCATACACAAAATTTCGTTTCTGTGCTGTTGACCGTTGACGAGTCCCCTCGTCGGGAGCCAAACTGGGTACAGCAGCCATGTCATGCCGAAATTTAGAACGGGCTCTCCTAATTGAATCCGTATACAAAATTGTGTGTCTGTACTGTTAACCGTGGAGGAGTATCCTCGTCGGGAGCCGATCCTGGGTGTAGAATCAGGTCATGCTCACCATAAAAATGCATTGTCATCGGAACTGAACCAACATGTAAAATTTCTACTTCATAGGATAAGACGAAATGATTCTAATTCAGCTTGGAAGATTTGACCTAATCAAACTAACAAACATTGGAAGGTAAATAAAAGCTTGTAAAAAAAAAACTTTTAAATAATATTTTTATATTCATTAAAATATGTCATAGAGGTTTTTAAAAAAACACAAAAAAAATAATAACTCCGAGACCAGATTTTTGCATGATGTGTAGATAAGATATAATCTCGTCTACAATTTTTCAGAAGTTATCTATGGAGGTACCAATAACCTTGTATATATATATATATATATACTACCCATGTGCGTCGGTACCGTATTTAGGGTTAGTCATTTTCTAATTAGTATTTAGTTACACGCGAGGAGATAATTGGCTCCTTGCGGGTGCCGCGAAATTGCGGGTTTTCCTAGCCTGCTGGTACCGGCACGGTATCTACTTTCTATTGTATACCGAACCATCCGATGTCTATACACGGAAAAGGGCAGACGGGGACGTTTAATAAAATTAATAACGTTTATTTATATGTAGACGTATAAATAAATGTTATTAGTTTTATCTATCCTAGAGGTTTAAAGGTTTAAAGTTTTCTTTAAAGAAAAGTTGTGAGTTTTTACACTTACTGCAATATGAGACTAACAGCTATTCCAGAGGTAAATGATTCATGAATAGGTTTCAACTTTAAGTAAAAAAAAAACCATGAAAAACATGTTTTTTTGGCCGTCTAAATCAGGCTCCCCTTAACCACTATGCCACCAGGCAAGCGATGGTAAAGATGACACGGCCCTCAGGCACAGTGGTTAGTTCGCCTGATCTTACATTGTAAGTCCCGGGTTCCCGGCTGGGTTACCATTTTCCGTTGGGATAAAGTTAACGAAATTGCATTTGAATTCTGTCGATTAAATGCAATAACAAACACACACATACACACGTTACAAGCACACATGCATATAAACACTTCATAGTTGGGTTTGTTTTTAAAAATCTATACTTTTGTACTAATATTATAAAGAGGTAAAGTTTGTGACGTTGTAGGAAGTAATCTCTGGATCTACTGAACCGATTTCAAAAATTCTTTTATAAATAGAAACCCACGGTATTTGTGAGTGTCATAGGCTATATATTCATCCGAAAAATAAAAACACTTTTTCGTGGTAGTCGGATTTCCAAAGTAAGTCGGAAAAAAACGGTCAATCGAAAACGTTTCTAACGAACGCTGCCTTAACGATGAGAGATATATGAAGACTGCACCGAGCAAAATAAGCGAAAACGTCAGTCACGGTTTTGTCGCTGCAATCCATAATTTTTCGGTAATAAATATTTAAAAAATATATTTAAGATCTCAACGAATGTGTTTACAATAATACACCTTCTATACTCAAAAACCAATTGCTGGTTAATATTTCTTTCAACATAAAGTTGGGGAAAAACTTAAGGAAAGCACTCCGGCGTTTTGCTCACAATGAATAAAGAAATTAGATTTTATTTCAAATTTCAAATCGTAATAAATCACAAACGTTCAAGCTACAAGAAAGCATCACCGATATTTAAAAATGTTCCCTGCTTATTTAAATATGATTTTTTTAGAAGATACCTCGAATCTGCCATACAAATTTACTATGGCCAAATAACGTTCGATATATATACGCGAGCGCAAGGGTAAATTATTCAGTCGTCCGCTAGAGCTGAGGAGGGGGTGACGTTTCTTTGCGTAGCGATCTGACCTCGAAAACCGGCCGCGATCTATTTCGTGCGCTTATAATCTCACTCACGCGGTAAAACGATGTAAGCATTTATTGAAAGTATTTTTTATTTAGATTTTATCTGGTATTAGTGTTCCTTTTTTCTATTGTCGAAAGTTGTAATTAGGTCAGCTCGTGTAAGAACCTGACCTAATTATAACTTGTTTTTATCTAAATGAGCATTATATAGCATTATATATATATACAAGTTTTTATCTAAATGAGCATATTATTATGTTTTAGTAAAAATGGGAAAGCGTAAGATTAAATATCATAAATTGAAATGTGGCTCAAAGTTTCAAAACAAACGACTTCTCGCTTCTATTGTACGTGCAAGTGCCATCGCTGAGCAAGACTCGCTCGCCCAGGTATAAAAATCTTAGGATCTAAGTGATAATACGTTACAAAGCAATAATTACTTTTATCACTGTACATTTCGTTCCTAGGAATCTTCGAACAATGTGATAATAGGCTCGAGTATAAGCAAAATTGATGAACACTCGACGACAAAATATACGCCGTGCAATGATTTTGCGGTAAGTTAGTTGTATATATTTTTTTTAAGTGTTCCAGTATAAACTTTACCTGTATATTTGCAACAAAGATTTTCGGTACTTAATTCAGTTACTTTTATTAACTATCTAATTTTACCAATACAAATCGTGTTTTCGATTGAGATATATACCTATATATTTAAAAAAAAATACTCTGATATTGGGCTTGATTGCGTTTCTTCGTGAACCAAAATTGGAAATTAGTCCGTGTGAACGAGACAGGGTAATACGCTAGAGCGGAATGTGAAATGAACGGTTTTCACTTTTCACTTTTTCGCATTAAAACTACCCACCAAAGATAAAGCATCTGAATGTAACACAGCACAAAATGTATTCAAATTTATTCGGACGAGTATTAGTCCGACAGGTAGTTTTTATCGACGATCGTTCGTTTTATATTCCGTTCTAACTCGTTCGTATTGCTTCGTATCTCGTTAGCTTGAACTAATTCCAGTTTCAGTTCACAAAGAAACGCAATTGGCCCATTGCCTACGTAATTTAAATTTGATAAAGTTTTATTATCAGTGTAAATTTGACTTGCAGTGCAACTTTTCTATACATACCTTCTTCAATATTTCCGGTCACTTCTATTTTCAGCAGCAATTCAGCAATAATTTATTAATTCAATTAATTTTATTTCAGAAATCATTTGAAACGGACTCGGATTCCGATTTCGAATTAATAACAGAAGAGGAAAATGATGATGATGTGGATTTTTTACCTGAAGGGAATAGAATAGTAGATTTTAATTACATATTCAAACAACTCCAAGAAATGGCCCATCACAACTCTGCATTTCAATGTAACTTAAATTTTTTAAAACTTACCAAGGAGATTAAGAAAGGGTTTCTATCGAAATTCTTTTTTACGTGTCGATTATGCAATGCAAAATTAGAACTTTTAAATTGTAAAAACCCAGATAGCCCAGTTGAACTTAACCTCAACCATAACGCTGTTAGTAGTTTCATGTCTATTGGTGCTGGATTTTCAGGATTGGAACAAGTTTCAGCCTCCCTGAACATACCCTGTATGTCTGATAAATTATACTCAAAGTGCCATACCAAGATCTGTGAACTATGGGAACTAGCCAAAGAGAAATGCATGGAGGAAGCAGCCAAAGACGAATATAATTTAGCTGTACTCAACGGCGAAGTGGATGCGAATGGAGTACCAATGATTACTGTGGTGGCGATGGCTGCTGGTCGAAAAGATCGTATAAAAAGAACTACAACGCATTATCGGGTGCTGCAGTAATAATAGGATACAGGACAAAGAAAGTACTATATATGGCAGTAAAGAATAAATATTGTATGGTTTGTGCTCGAGCTGAAAACAGAAAACACACAGTTCCAGATCACATATGTTTCAAAAACTATACAGGTTCATCTAGCGCAATGGAATCGACAGCTTTGGTTGAAGGTTTCAAAACATCAAAGGTTCCGGACTTAAACGCTCTCATTGATCAGTGATTTCGTGTGACTTCATATTGCTTAAAATTCTTATTTTACGGATTTTATATATTGTTGCTTTTAAATATGCATCACAAATAAAGTGTAAGCGTTTAAGGCAATGGATACCGTTATTTCCTCCTCAATGAGTCATAATAACGTATACAATAAAGAAAAACTGACTCTTTTGCTGTTATTTTACTGATCCTTCTACTGTCTTGTGCATTGTGTTAACAGTCTTTTTCAAGTCTTTTTTGATGCCCGGGCTAGAAGATAATCTTTTGGCACTATAGTGGTCGCAATCGCTCCTGACATTCAGGGTCGTAAAACGTGCGAGCACGACAGCACATCACTTTTCTCCCTCGCACAAGATATAGAGATCGCTATCCCCGGCCACGCCTCACTATCGATATCGATGGACTTTCGATATTGATGTGTGATACATAGTAATATTTGACAGCACTTAAATGAAAAATGAAAAACGAAGGGGTTGTCAAACTTCGGCCCATGTGTTAGGTTAGGTCGCCTGATCTTACATTGTAAGGATCCGGGTTCGATTCCCTGCTGGGTCACTATTTTCCATTGGGATAAAACTAACGGAATTGCATTTTCAATTCTGTCGGTCGAATGCCATAACAAGACACACACTTACACACATGTTACATGCACACATACCTATAAACACTTCATATTAGGGTTGGTTGTAAGAGATTGTCGTATGATAATAAACCCGCCCATTGTGAAATTTCACAATAAAGAGTAGAAACAAACAAACAAACAAAACAAATTACTTTCTTGTATGTATTTATAATATATTAGGATGTTCGGGGTAGTCCAAAACAACTAAATGAAATTAGCACGTAAACCGTAAGAGATTCATTGCCAGTCCTGTAAATACACCCTCAATAAAGGGAGTTACTCTCTGGAAGGGTTTCAAATGTTACGTATCTCCTGTCCAAATAATCTAATAATCTCCTGTCCAAAAAGTCTTCTAATATCCAAAGCGTGAAACGATAGTTGGTGTGAAATATCGTATCTACTTTTTAAAAATTAAACATTTTATTTTTTATTTTGATGATTTAGTGTACCGAATATTGTTCAATATGAGAAATTGAGTATAAAGTTATACATGACTTTTTTTGTTGAGGTCAAGGTTACCGACAAAAAGCGGGTTTTATTTTTAAAATTCAGGTCTTCAAGTTTTTTTTTCTTAGTAACAAAGGCCTATATGAAAAAAAGTTTCAGATAAGTTTTAACTTGGTTTCCATGTTGAATAATCTCCTGTACAAAAAGTCTTCTAATATCCAAAGCTTGAAACGATGGTTGGAGTGAAATATCTTATCTACTTTTTTCACGTTCACGAATTTTCACATTTTACACAAATTCGGTTGATTACGTAATCTTGGGGGGGGGGGGGGGTAAGGCCGCAGATTACGTCTGTAAACATGTGGGAGGGGGGGGGGTAGAAAATCCCAAAAACGTGATTACGTAATATGTGGACGGCCCCGCCTCATAACCGCACAATCAGCGACCTGTATTCAAATAATTATGATATTGTTTATATAAATTACTGTGATATAGTTAAATATAAATATAATATAAGACGAAATAGTTAACAATGACTCAGTTTTCTGCTTCTTCTGTAAAATATCTAATTTTGACTTACACTGTACTTTTGTTTAAGCGACGATATTCGGCGCGCCATATCGTCGCGACGATTGGCGCCAACCGGTGTGCTGCGTTAAATACCTATTTAGGGCACGTGAATTATGGTCGGCGCAGTCAGAGAAAAGTTGTAGAGCTTGATATTGCCTATAAAAAAGTCACGGACAGCATATGTGTAACTTTTATATTTAAGTAACAAAAAGTAGTATTTTATATTGAAAAAATAATTTTAATCGTTAGGTCGTGTTTATTGGTCATATTATCAACAATTGTTAATTCATATCAAAATAAGTAAATTTATCGTCTCAAGTGTTTGAAACAAAAGACTTTTCCCTTTTACTGCATATAACTTCACTTTTACTGCATAAATGGTTAAAGAGATAAGACACTCACAAGAAGACACTCACAATAAATAACAGTAATATAGTCAAATTGGCATGCAAATACATTTATACATATGCAGTAAAAATATAACCCTTCTTTTGGCAGTCAGGAAATAAATCATAGCACTCAGTACTAACCAAACCACACTCATAATTTCATCACAATTAAAAAGTTTTACCGCCCAACGAAGTGGGCACGGGTCAGCTAGTATGACAATAAACCCGCCCATTGTGAAATGTCACAATAAAGAGTAACTAGGGTTGTCGACTACAGCGGGCGAGCCCGTCACCTCAGGAAGTTTTAACAATTAGTCGTTCTATCTCCCTGGAGTGAGCGCAGAAAACTTGGACAAAACAGTCCACCGTCTAGCTCCGCCACAAACCCGTAAGAGGCCAACGCCTTAACCGCGAGATAGCCAGGAGTGTTATCCGGCGGGCTTACACTCACGCCCTTACTTACAATTGTGACCAGATTACTCCAGTCTCTCGATTGGTTACGAGTTCGAGGTCGCTTGCGCGGTCCTCTCCCTTACAAAGCGGTGAAACGGTGTTTACCGAATCTATCGCGGACAACAGCGTCCTTTCTGGGCTGTTCACCCAGGATCGGATAGCCGATGGTCGTTTCAAGAGCAGTCGCCGTAAGGTCCGCAACCACTCCAGCTCTATAGGAAACAGTACAGCTTCCAGACTCCCCCGACTGTTAGTCAGAGTGCACAGTCGATTGGCTTACGCCGCACGATGCGCAGACCGTCCAGGAGCGCCAGCAGGTTGATTCCCAGGGGAAACTAACCATAAGGCCAGTATAAGGCCACAATAAAGAGTAGAAACAAACAAACAAACAGTATTCAGTGTAAAGATTACTAATTCACATTTGGCTCAAACGAATATGACATCATGGTCGATCGCCTACCTCGTTTTGAGATCCACAGCGGCAGCGTTGAAACGTGACTTTAGTCGTGTTGTCTTATTTTGTACAAATTGTTGGTTGTTTTGAACAAACGCACGTAATGCGCCTGCTGTGTGACAATCAGCTAAAGATAACAACCGAAAAGTAAGTCGTCTGGATTTCATTATTTCCGAGACGAATGGAGAGGCGCCACCGTTGGAGACCAATTGATAAAAATCCCGCTGCTTTCGAGCCACAGCACTCCAAGTTGCATCCGAAGAAAGACAAAGATAATAATATAATGAGCAAACCGTCTGCGAGAAAGAGAAAGCGAGCGCGTGTCGCCCTCTGTTTATTTGTGTCTTTGTCGACGATAAGCAAGTCCGATTACGAATTACGAAATGCAGGAGCTTGGTGATAAACAAACCAAACGTATCTTCGCAATTTTGTGATAACACTAAAATGGTTATTTTTACACTACTGCCCAACAAAAAGGAGTGTAATGTGTTCAGGGTTCATCTATTTATATTTTTCGTTTCTTTGTTCCACCATAACTTCTAAACGCAGGAACCGATCTAGAAGTATATGATACTGTTAGAACCGCTATGTCATCCCGAGTGTCATAGGGTACCTTAACTGTCAAAATATCAAGTAAATAATTTTCTAAATGTCCAAATCTCCTAATGTCAATAAATTTACTTAAATATATCGTGTTTAGTGTCAACTGGTTGAGTACATTCTGAATATATATATATGTATCTATATGGATAAACTAAATAAACAAAATAAAATACGTAAACCACAAATAATTTCATAAAAAACAGTATTTTTTTAAACTATAAATACAGTTTACTTTTTGTAACGGGAGTTGTATTTTTTTACGTTTTAATATATTTACTTGTCTCTGATGTCTAGTCTTTAGAAAAAGAAACGGTTGTGTCACCCCAAGACTTTCCGGGCAAGTAGCCAAAGGGCTCGATTGCGTTTCTTCGTGAACTAAAATCAGAAATTAGTCCATGTGAACGAGACAGGGCAATACGCTAGAGCGGGGTGTGAGATGACCGGTTGTCACTTTTTCGCAGCTCAAATCTTCTTACACCGCACGAAATATGCTCGAATTTATTCGGACGAGTATAAGTTCGGCAGGTAGTATTATCGACGGTCGTTCGTTTCATATTCCGCTCTAACGTTTTGATCTGTCTCGTTCGCTTGGACTAATTGTAGTTTTAGTTCACAAAGAAACGCAATCGGGCCCAAAGACTGATTAATTTTATGAATAAAATCGATGAGCGCCTTCGGCGGACGAAACCGCTTGAGTTACGTTTCATCTGTTGGCTCTTAGTCCTGAAACCAACCGCGCCGCCTGAAACGGTAATATTTTATTAAAATGTATGGCGGAATTTAAATTTTATTAGTGCAGCTTGTATATTATGAGATATTCTAGCCAAATATTCACAATGTGATTTTGGCCCAAGACAGCATTTGCTTACCACATTTCCGGTCTTTAAGTCCAATATTTAGAGATTGAATTGGATGGGAAACCGGTGGACCGATTTCAACCACAAACTTCTCAATTTAACCGCATACCATGTAACATAAAAGACAATAGCAACCTCAGAACGTTCCAAAAACTTTTAAAAGATTTTTTTTACAACAAATACGTTTTACTCTATTGAGGAATTTATAAATTTTACAAAATTACTTTTTTTACAGCCCCTTTATTTTAATGTAATGCGTATACTGATTATTTCATTTGTTGTTTGTTTTAACTTGAATTAATTATTTTATTGATTGTTTTAGTTATATGGTATCTTATATTTAAATATAAGATACCATATATATATAATTACAATGTATTCAGATTCTTCTTGGACAAAACATATAAAATTTAGTTTGATTGATTATCTGATTATTGATGATTATTCTTTTGTTTGATCATTTCTGATATTGGTTATTTTAATTGTTGATGGTTTTAGTTTTACTGCTTGTTGATTGCGTCTTATATAGCTTCTACTTTATGAAGTTTCTACTAAAACGAAATGTTGTATGCTCTCTGGGCAGTTTGTTACTTAAACATTGTATGTTTTTTTAATAATTCACACAATAAAGAACTTGAACTTGAACTTGAAATTGTTGCCAAGACCAAGTGATACCTACATGCCGGATTTCAAAGTCTTCCTCGTTAAGCGAAACACTCGTTCAGCGAATGAATTTTTCGCATACTCGTTATGAGAGGTGCGAATACTCATTAGGAATTACTGCGAATTACTCATTATGAGAGGTGCTTGTTATAAGAGGTTCTCAAATATAATTCCAAAATTATCTTACAGTATTAGTAAAAATATTTCAATGTAGTCAAAATTTTAAACCAAATCATCAATAGTCAAACAATATTCAGTATTCAGTATTTACTCAGTCATAATTTACAATAAAGCATATATTATCAATTAAAGCTAATTATCGCATATTAGAATTCGACAGTTGCTAGTAATATATTAATATACATATGTAGATATAAAACTATTAAAGCAGAAATATTAATTTGACAATAGTCGGCTTTACTCATTGACGTTGACTAAAGTCGGCGCAGACAAATAAAATTTAAAAAATAGAGCTGAATCCATGTACATCAGTATACATAAAATAAAATTATAAAATTAAGTCTCTCAGAACTATAAAATAAAATAATATACAAATATATTTTAAAATGGCGAGACCGTCCGACAGAATGGAGAATTCAGCGATCGGCACCGAAGAAAACTTGGCTAAATAACATCAAAGACGAGAATCAACGATTATCGGCTAGGGATGCTCGAGACGTGGCAAAAAATCGTCAAGAATGGAAGCGAATCGTGAATAGAGTACGAGATCTAGCGGCACCGACAGCAGCGTATCGGCTGCGAGGGCGACCCCCTCCACAATCGCCGGCTACGGAATAAAAAATAATAATATTTTAAAATACTCAAATATAATTAAAATAATCATCAACTAAATATATAAAGAGTGACGAACTCCTCAATACTGTCTGTCCACAAGACGATACCTTGTAAACAACTTAATTCCTTGACAATTTCAATTGTTAGTACAGTAAACCATTTTTTTTAAATTGTGTCCTATTTACACAACAAAAAAAAACATCTCGCGAACAAAGTTATTCAGTTTTTCCATGCCCTGAACAATTTGCTTGTTGGCATGTACGAGGTCTCACATAAAGAGCGGCAATATCGTCCTGTGTGATTACGCTTTGTTTTGGATATTTATTGCCTAAGAAATTATATGTTATCAAAACGCTGATCTTGTATGTTTACAGTGAAATAGAGGAGTGGCTGTTATCAGTGAAAACGAGGGCAAGTATTGACTGAGAGATTTCTTGTTTTGGGCGCGACCGCGGCCGATAACCTCAAGTAGGTTACATTACTTATGTGATAAGTTTTAATTTTTACTTTTATTTTTCGGAAAGCTTACAGCGTTATATACTTAATACTAACACATATTATACAAATCTAAGGCCAATTAAAAGTTTTCACGGTTAAACTAAATCTTTTGTTACAGCGCAATGATTAGCTATGAAAAAAAAATCAGGTTTAAGTAAGGGGAAAGGAATAGGGAAGCCACATTATGAGTTATGTAGATGTATTTAAGATATATGATGATATATGACATGCATACTTATATACATACATACACGTGCACAAATAATAAATTAATATAAATAATACGATAAGGTAATAATAAAATGAAAAAGTATAGTAAATATAAATATATATAATATACATCACAATGTATTTATAATGTTAATATACATATGAACTTTTATAGAAAATATTATACTGGCTAGAAAGCATTGTTATAGTGTAGTAACGATTACCACAGCCTACATACCAACGGACGAAGAAATACCAATCAAACCCGAAGGCTGTTTATCGTATTTCTAATTTCTTCGAAGCAACTATTTGAAGATAAATTAAAAATATCCAAACATTGAAAGTTTAAGTTATATGATCGAAGTGCTCTATAAAAGTACATATTTTGACCAAGTTATATGATAAACGTTTTTAGCAGTTCAGCGAATATTTATTGTTCTTTTCATCCGGTAGCGAATGGTTTCGTGCAGCTTGGGCCATAAGTGTTTTTTGTTCTCGGATCGGCTCAACTCACGATTCAGCTCCTATTCAGAAGGCTCCTCGTGTGGAAGGCTACCCCGGGTAAGACTCTCGCGTCTCTGGCCTCACGGCTGGTGGTCCGTTTTTCCTGGCGGGATCGTATCCCGGCGCTACTGGACAGTTTGCGCACCGTTGGGAGATCCGAATCTTATTGTCTAGTAATTACTCTTGTTAGTCGTGTATATTATAAATGTTTATAATATATATGGGGGCCGGCCGAAACGGTTACACGCGAATCTGTCAAACGACGCAAAGTGCCTATAGGCACTGTTGGCTTCCGACGGGTTAACTCCAAGCTCCAATGCACGCCACTGGGTTTAGACGTAGGCATCTTGCCACACTGTTCGTGGCAGGCCAAGTTTGACACCCGTAAGTAAGATATGGGAGAATGCATGTATTATAAAGTTTACTTTTTACTGACATTGGTATCGTTTCTATTTAACTATCTCTTTTTTTTAACAAAAACAACCAAAAACTTATAGTATGCCAACGAAACATGGAGCGAAGCATGCTAAACATAAGGCTACAGGACAGGTGGACGACCTCAAAAATAAGGAAAATAACAAAGGTGAACGATGTTTTAAACCAAATTAGAAAACTAAAATGGAACTGGACTGGTCACATCATGAGAACCAAGAAAGAAAAATTTATTTATTTATTTATTTAGGTAAGTAACAGCATGAACTTATAATTAGGTACATAATTCTTAAAAAATAAAATACGTGTGGCACTCGGGGACTGCCGCGGTAAAGCTATTGCATAGCATTTTTAACAACTTATGCAATTATAATTATTAAGCTATTGAATAGCTTTTATCGCGGGCCTAGGCCAGCGCGGCGACCGAATGAAGAAATTTCTTAACGAAAATTAATGATTTTAAACTGATAATTACGTCTAAACGAGTACTGCTTACGATTCGAAAAAAATATATGTTAAACAAGAACATTTTCCTAATATTCTTAGCTTTGAATATTTTAGATTTTGTTTATATTACATAGTGTAATTAATTTGTGAAATTAGGTCTAACCGAACACAAAATCGACTACTACGCAAATACTATCTGGCGTATTATTATGAAACCTGCACCATTTTAAAGATAATTTAAATATCTATCTTTTTATCTACGATTTTTTTCTAATAATCCGGTTTTTTTGCTTTATCGAATAAAAAATTGGTGCGCGGTGCTCTATCGGAATAAAATACAATACATCCGTAAATATTTATTAGTTGACAGGAAACATGGTTATAACAGTCCAATAAACATGGCTTACAAATCAACCCTTCGAAGTCATGTTTTATGATTATTGGGTCGAAACAGGGCAGGACTAAAATTGCTAACTATGGCTCTCTTCCTATAATGGTGGGCAGTTTGCCAATACCACTGGTCACTACGGCTAAAAATCTGGGTATTCTATTTGATGGAAAATTACGGTTTGAGGAACATGTCAGCAAAAGCGTTGGGTGGGGTTTCTCACGTCTAAAGGCCTTATACAGAATTCGGGAGTACCTCAGCGTCAGAATCAGAATACTACTTGTAAATGCCCTTATATTGTCTATAATGGACTATGGACTGTGTGTACGGCCCCTGTCTATATAGGAAGACTGAGCGGAGACTTCAGAGACTGCAAAATGCCTGCGCAAGATTTTGCTTTAGGATTCCTCCACGTCATCATGTGTCACCATTCCTTGCGAAAGCTTCCATGTTGAATATGAGTAAAAGAAGGCAGCTCCATCTTGCGACCCTTGTACTTAAGGTAGTACCATTGATTTTCTATAAAATCAATGGTAGTACGCAATAAACAGCCGCGATATCTTTACTCGATTATGACGTGGTCCCGTAACCGGCATGTCCATTCAACACGGGCACGTGAACAACTTGCTATAATACCCAAGCACAAAACTACACATTTCCAGTGCAGCTTTTCGTATTATTCTGCGGTTGTATGGAATCGGTTGGGAAAGGCTTTGCGATCGAAATCAATTGCAGTATTTAAGGACCACTTTAAAACTTTATTATTAAAGGAAGATATTTAGATGTCATAATTTGATTTTATTTTAAAATAACTATTGCAATTGGATTATTACTATTGTCTTCGTTTATTTATTAATTTGTAACCTGATTATTTAATGTTGAATATTTTGATTTTGATTATTTTTGATTTATTATATGTAGATTATTAAATTTATGTAATTACGTTATTTTCTTTTAATATCATTTGATGTTAAATATCTTGATTTTGATTATTTCGATTTGTGTATTTATTTGATTATGATTATTTGGATTGATTTGATTAAGATTTATTTGATTTGGTTATTTTATTTTAAAAATCATATGCCTATGTATCAATAATTAATAGGTGGTCCTGAAAACCAGGATAAGAGATATCCTGAGGATACCCCTAATTTGCAGCGTTTGTAGCTTTATTTCATAGTCTTTTGCATAGGCATTTGTCTATTTATAGTTTTAATTTTTAATCTGTGTGTTGTTGTTTTTTTTTTGTATATGTTTTTATAACAGCTGCAAATAAATAAATAAATAAACGGATCTATACCGCGCGGAAATAAACGACAGTCCTCCCGATGCATTTGTAGATGGCCAATGTAACTTTGCCAAAAATGTAACTTTGCCGGGAGAACTCATCGTCCAAGTCCACGCGGCAAGGACTCATCTGTTAGTAGTGTATATTTTGTATTTTTCATTTTAATATTATGTGCACATGAATAAATCTTTGCCATGCATAGAGTTTTCCTTGGTACGGGCTATGGCCTAGTTAGGTAGATTCTGCAACTAATACAATTGTAAATTTATGTTTTTGAATGAATAAAATTATTATTATTATTATTATCTCCATCAACCAAAAAATGTCAAATGACCGCAAAAGTTGTAGAGTTAACGGCAATCATATAAATCATACTTATACATGGACGAAGGACGTAATGGACGAAGGACGTAATGTAATGGTATCCTAGAAATGGGAAAAGACAAAAAGGACGTCAAATTAAAAGATGGGAAGATGACTTACCGATAGGATGGAGAAGGTTGTCTTGGGACAGAGATGAATGGAAGAAAATGGGGACGGCCTATGTCGAAGGACAACCTGATCAAAATACTGTCTGCTGAAGAATATGATACCTTATCACATAAGGCAAAATTCTACAATACCGTCAGCGAATAAAGGCTTTTATTATTATTATATTATTATCTTGCCACACTACGTCGCTTCGATAGAAGATATGAGAAAGTGTGGGTTTGTGTGAACGTGTGTTATTTATGTATGGGCGATTGGAATCCTTCCTTATTCAATCGATCGTGGTATTTTTCCCGTCTGTGCCAATTATACCGGTCGTCGTTTATCTCCACCCTCGGCGGTCGGGTTAGGTTCGGTTCGGTTCGGTTGGCGACGGCCGTCTAACGACCGCTCTTATCAGCTTAACGCCGAAGTAGATAACGGCAATACGGTACCTATGCGCCTAACACAACGCATGAGCACATATAGCCAGGCACAGCACACCTCCGATGAACACTCTCTACATACATATAATACATTCTCCAGTGTATTTAATGCCTACCTGATGCGCCAATACCAGGCTAATCAGAAAGTTTTGACAACAAAATATTTTAACTTTTAACTACTGATATGTATGACAAGTTTTTATTATCCAATGCAATGTTCTTTGTTTAGGTTGATGCGAAGTGCCATAACTACCATACAATATTTAAAAACTGATGAGTAGGTGCTTAATAAGATTGCACCCCTAAGCTTCCGAAGCTGGTTCACTAGATCTCACCGCAGCTAAATTCCTTTTGGAAGCACCCAAAGACGATTCCATTTCAGAGAACTTTGCTCGAACCTCCTTCAGCTCTGATTGCAACAGATTAATCTCCTTCAGTAGTGTATAATTCTCATCAATAATTTTGCTGTGACTACTTCTTGATTCTTTCATTGATTTTTCAAGATTTTTCTTGAGTTCATCAATCTGTTTCTCTAGATGTTTTCTCTGCTTATTAAACTCCCTAACCGCTTCGTTCTCTGCCGTTCGGCTCTTGAGAAAATCATCATCTTCAATGTATTTATGGAAAATATTCTTTGCTGCGATTTTCAGCTTATTCGTATCCTGCACATATCCGGACATATCTTGCAAATCGATTTTAATTTTTCTGAGCACTGTTTTCAACATAGCATTTCTGTCAATCTCAAGGTAATGCTCTTTTTTAGTTCCGATTAATTTCTCTTTGAGTTGTTGAATTTTCAACTCGAGCTCTGTTTTAATCGTTAATAATTTCCCCTCTTCGATTTCCATATCCCCAATTTGGACTTTGAGCTCTTCGATTTCGCGTTCTTTGGGTTCAATCTCATTTTTCAGCTGGGTTATTTTAAAATTCAGCACAAATTTATATTTCTCTAATTCTTGATTTTTACATTTGAGGTTATAGATGCGTTTTTCTTTATCCTTAATCGTTCCATCTCTTTCGCTGATGTCTTTCTTAAGATCAAGAATGTCTTTATCCAGCGCTTGAATTGTTTTTTGGTATTGGCTATGCTCGGCTTGAAGCTGTGCTATTTGGTGTTTTAATTCTTTAATATCCCGCTGTGCTGTCAATAGTTTCTTTTTCATCACTCCAGTCTCCCCTTTAAGTCGTACATTAGCATCTTTTTCTTCTTTTAATTGGACTTCATAAGAGGTTCTCACTTCTGTTATTTCTTTATCTGCATCGTCTTCTATCGATATTTTAATAACTTCATGCTCTTTTTCTTTCTGTTCACTAGCAGCTTTAAGCTCATGAATTACCAACTCTTTTTCTGTTAGTTGTGCTTCAAATGCATCATTCATTTCCCTTAAGGCAACTCGTTTACTCACCGCTAAATTTTCTAGTTTCTCTTCGTAGTCTAACTGTATTTTGGCAGATTTATCCGACAAAGCTTGATATTTATCATACTCCACTATCAGCTTCTCGTTAAAACTTGCTTCCAAATTTTGAAGTAGGCTCTCGTGTTTCGCTTTCATTTTAGCAATATCTTGTTTTGTGATTGCCTCTTTGTGACTGTCTTCAGCTTCCATATTTTCATTTTTTTCTTTTAATTTTTTAATAATGATGCCGTATTCTTCGTGGACTTTGCTCAATTTATTGCTATGTGCTGCTTCTGTTTGCCGCAATTGGTAAGCGTGTTCGGTCTCAACTTCAATCATCCGCGTTTTTAATAACTTTTCATTGTTTAGTTTATCTCGCAAATCATTCTTGCTGATTAAAATTTCACTCGAGTATGCGTAGTCTTTATCCAAACCGATGTATTTGCCATCGGCCCGCGACAATTTCCAAACGCAAATAGAGGCATCCTCCGCCACTGTCACTAGAGTTTGATCATCGTAAGACATGGCCATATTAGTAATATTCTTATTATGCATATGAAACTCTAAGAAAACAGCTCTGTCCAGCAGGGGAAGCTGTACAGAAATAACATTCCCTTTTCCACCCGAAACAAACATTATTAGATCGGATCTCGATAAAGCCATAAAGTCGAGTTTTGTATTCGCGACTTTTACGTTGCGAACGACTGTATTGTTTATGATTTCTTTTACTTCTCCTTCGATTCCGATTGTGTATAGCGACTTTCCGTAGCTCGTGACCGCACATCCTTGAAACGATTCAGTTTTTATTATAACTTCTCCGATTCTTTTTGCGGTTATCGTGTCCCATTCGTAAACAGCGCCTTCCATCCCGCACGAGACGAGTTTCCCATCGTTTGCCGTCCACGATAATCCTTTAATTATATTATTGTGCCCCTTCAAGTTTATCATGTTATGAAACGACACGGAGGAGTAAACTTGAATGACTGTCCCGTTCGCGGCCGCAAACATGTGTCCGTTGCAACTAAAAGCGCACACTTTACAACTCCTGATAGGAAACTCCCTCATCTGTAGTAAATCGTCTATCATAACGACCATGTAGCGAAGTTTGTCTGAGAAACCGACGATTGCGAATAGCCCGGTCGGGTGCAAGGACACGGAGTATATGTCCTCTTGGTACGTTTTGATCAGCTCGAGCTCTTCGGTCTCGTAATTCCAGATGCGGATCGTGTGATCGTCTTCGCCAGCCGTCACGAATATTGGTTTCCATGCGCATAAGCTTAATGAGTTTATCCGGCCGTGGTGGAGCGGTTGGCCGAATTCCTCGAAAGGAATTTCCGGTTCTTGTAGCATATGTATTCCGAATAGCTTTACATGATACAACTGATACTTTAAACAAGTCGCCATCAGGGCCTGTTGATTGGGGCTGACTGCAATATGCTGAATGGGATTTAAGTCCACATATGTATCACCGGCCAATCTAAATGGTTCTTGCATGATTTTATAAACATTTCGTTTTGTCCAGCTGGTTTGAGACTCCTTTTCAAACATATGCACCACCCCTGATCCGCACGTGTAGACAAAGCCTTTTCCAAAATTCAACAGACACCGTACTTCGTATCCCATTGCATTCGTTTCGGTTTCATTTTCCGGCTTGATTGGAGCCGTCGTTTCAACTTCTTCATCCGCTGAATTCTTTTTGATTGTTACATTCATGACATTCATTGCATTATAGACGCAGTTCTGACGCATCTCTCCGTTGGTTACCATCATAAATTCGCCATTATTGGTGCCGAAAAAAACTGTGTCTGGGGTCAGCCAAGTGCAAGCAGTAATAACAAGCTTTTCAGCTTTAGCCCATCCCCATTGTCTCCACACGGTTTCGGCAACATTCATCAGCCGAAAAGTTCCAGGTCCAGTCAAGCATATTAAAGCATTGTCATTAGGATTACAACTGATCTGAGTTATTGAACCCAAACCGCTAGGATTCTGCCCCTTAGCATTGCTTTCGACCTTTCCTCTCTCCCAGATTGTGTAACGGCCCTTAAGTATAGTTATATGCAGTCAACAAATGCATTGATTTCCAGTAAAATGCACTGACACAAATTCAGCTATTATTCTACCTCGTGCAGCGATGAATCAGCACGATGAAACAATACTTTTACTCGGAATATTTTGGATTGCATCATTTTTCGGCCTATATAAACCGGCGAAAATACGACCAAAGTATCATTCCTCGAGTGATCACGTCCCCCAAGACAGCGACGGCATACCCGGTACCCCTCTCACGAGGCGAATCAACGGGTTCGGCTTCTTGGTTACCTTTTCCTTCCTTTCCCTATCGAGGCGAGACGCATCAGTCTGCACTCCCACAGACTCGAGCTGTGCCCAGTACGAGATACTCGGAGCACAAGTACAATCCTTATCCACAGTCTCGTAACTTAACTCGTAACGTATCTCGTAACTTCAGGCAGATAGCCACTACATTCGCGTCAATATATATCCTATCGAACTCTCAATAAATACCTTCTGATACACTTTAAATCGACTTTTAATACGGAGATAACCCGCAAGTTGACACCACCACATCACACCGAATAACTTGAAGTCTAGTGAGGGGTGGTCCCTCACAATTGTCTGGAACAGGGCTGTCCAACATGAGGCCAGCGGGCCGTATGCGGCCTGCTACCTCACTTTTTGCGGCTCGTGAAGTAAGCCTCTAAATGTATAAATTACCCTCAAATACGAAATATGCACAATTCTTATATTAACGATGCGAAACTTAGGGCTTACACAACTTGCGAAACTTAGGGCTTACCTACATTGGGCTCAATGCTGGGCTCAAAGCATGTATCTGCGAATGCAGCTTTTCCAACATGAAATTTATGAAGTCAAACTATAGATGTTCTATTTCTGATAAGTTACTTACTCAGTTACATCGTTTATCAACAACAAATATTAAAATTAATATTGATGCCTTAGTTAGTAAAAACCAACATCCTCAAATTTCCAACTTTTTTTTTGTAATTTGTTGTTTTTTAACAAATTAAAATATTAATACGAACGCATTTTGTATTTGTATACAATACCTATTAAAACTCACTGATAAAGTTGCATACGGAGTATTTTATAATGCGGCCCTCCAAACCGCATTATTTTTTAAAGCGGCTCTTGGGGCACTTGCAGTTGGACAGCCCTGGTATGGAACGTAACTCCCGAGGTAACTACTGACAAACGTATATTTATTTTGACAAACGTATCTTTCTTTATTTTTATCTTTATAATTCATTCATCTTTTCTCCCTCCCTTCCCTCCCTCCCTCCCTTCCTCTCGTGCGTGCGTGCGGGCGTGCGGGCGTGCGTGTGTGTGTGTGTATTCATCCAAATAGTGTATTCCATCCAGTGTATTCATCCGATTGTGCTGTAATTTGGCATGCAGGCATCATTTGGTCACGGTAATAGTTGAAAAGTGTCATGGTAATAGTTGTAGTTGAAATCAGTCCACCAGATGGCGCGCTAGTCATACTTTAATCTCGAAATATTGGACTTAGATAAATGAAATTCTGTACACAGGTCCTTTGTTGGGCCAATACCACATTGTTAAAATTGGGTTAGAATATCTCATATACAAAGTCCACCATACAATTAATTAAATAGTAAGGCCCTTAAAAGCGGCGACGCTTGCGATACCTGGATGAGATGACCACAACCTTTTCAACTCTTGCCATTACCAAATTTAATGAGAAACGCGTGTTCGCAGTTTAAATTTTCATTGCGTTGCGTCGCATATTAACAGGAATTTTTGCTAACTGCTCATCAGAAGTTGAAATCAACTGAAAGCTTGAAGAGTTTTTAATAAATTCACTGATTTGGGCATTGTTTTGTTTGCCGCCTTAATGTCTTTTTATGACTTGTCAAGCGTTACAGAGATACTAATCAGACGACTGAAGAGCGACGGAAGTCGACGGAATTATGGCCGACGTAAAAAGCCCCACTGATCGCATCTTTGTCGCTATCATCACGCTTCGAATACTGTTTAGGAGGGATTCGTTTTCCATTGTACGAGAGGAGAGTGCGAATTTCTGTTTGTGTCGTGCTAAGGGCCGGTGCCAATCATCTATTACAGTATTTTTCATTTTTAGATCGCCACTCCCTTCTTGGTAAAAAAATAATCTTACGCAACCCCCCACTCCCATTAGTCTCTTCCACAAGTGTTACTGTAAGCATTCAATATATTTTTTTGTAAAATCAACGGCGAAAACCACATTAATTCTAACTGCTTTTCACTTTCGAAGCTGTAATTACCTGTTTCCATCTTAGGGCCTCTATAGACGGGCAGCTTCAGGCAGTCGTGGTCAACTGCTCGAGAGAGTCGTCGGATTTGTCTCGACTGCTCTCGAGCAGTTGACCACGACTGATTGAACTGTCCATCTATGGAGGCCCTAAGATGAAAACAGGTAAGTACAGCTTCGAGAGTTAAAAACAGTTAAAATTAATGTGGTTTTCGCCGTTGATTGTACAAAAAAAACAATGCTTACATTTACAGCTGTGGAACAGACTGGGGGGGGGGGGGGGTCGAAAGAAAGAAAGGTCGAAAGAGTTGCGTAAAAGTTTTATTTTGTTTATCAAAAAGAGGTCGCGATCTAATAAAGGTTGAAAAAAACTGCGCTTTATAAACAATGGCGAGTCTTAGGAAGTGATGATTTTCGTATTTACATGATTCTGACCCTTGAGGTTGATCTAAAAGCGTTCTTCTGCGAGTCGTTCAGTTGGAGTCGTCCCGGTCTGCGGGCTGTGACCGCCACGTTTGAGGAAGGCACGAGGGGGCGATCATCTAATGAGGTGGAACTGATTTGCGAGACTACCGTCGCGGCGTCGTGTCGGGGAGCGTTTTTTTTTTGCAAATGGATCCACTCTGGATTTATTCGATTTAGCGCGACCCTTTTATTACGTTCGCATAATGATTAGAATGTAGCAAACCTATAGACCAGCGCTTCTTAACCTGGGAGTAATTACCACTAAAGGGTATAACAATAAATACTTTAACCGCCCTACCTTTGGGCATATTAAAATAACATCAGTAGGACATCTCGAGCCCGTTTTCGAAATAAGTAGGTACCTACGCTTCGCCGAACCACCAGGGTTGCCACAACAAATACACAATTGACAAGTTGTTATCCCATTAAAGCAGAAATGCAATTCTTTATAAATATTATGTACGTTAATGAATTTTTGGTTTATAGATCGAGAGTCGGTTCCCAAAATTGTACTGTAACAGAATATATGAGTTAATGCTGACTTTGTGTGACAGCATTCATCACTTGTTGCATGTGTTCAAAATACCTACACTTTAGTAAGTTAAAGTAGGTACTTAACAAAAACGCATCTACCTACTTACCTACGCACTTACATACCTATGCACCTACTTACCTAGACACATACTTACCTACGCAAATGAACAATAAACGTTACCTCGTAAATGCAATTTAGTAACGTAAATGTAAATACTCGTAAATGTAATTTCTGATAGGTTGTATAACAGCCTGTACAGAAAACATTCCACTTTTGTATACTTAGCTGTCGTGCGACAGCCCTGACTGGCTAGTACCGAGGCGCCCGAGAATCTATGTAGTGGTAGCGTACGGACAACAGGCGCTTGCATAAGTGCGAACTATCGGTGCGTACTATGGAGATGTTATACTGATCTTATTTTACTATGCTTTGGGTTATTATTCGAAAAGTAGGTAAATCCTTGTTTGTATTATATTAGGTTTCTCAATAACAATACTTGTTTAAAATATACCAGACAAAATATATAACGGTTTATATGAGCGGTTTTTATATAGCGGTTTTATATAAATTTGTATATATAGAATTTATATATAATTTTCTATACATTCGTCTATACGATAAAATGGCAGACGTATCACGTACGCTCGTATAGATAGGGCGGTTAATGAACAAGTGAATATATTATAATAGACAAAATTTTAACAAAAAAGGAATACCGACTCCATTTTTTTTATAAGTGCGGCGGCCATGTCGCAATCCTTGGTGAACTTACAACGGGCTGTCGTAATTGAATACATATAAAAAATGTTGTGTCTGTGCTGTTGACTGTTGAGGAGTTCCCTCGTCGGGAGCCAACCCAGGGTGTAGAATCAGGTCATGCTTAGCATAAAAATAAATGAATTATCATCGGAATTGAACCAACATGTAAATTTTCAATTTCCCTCAAGTTCGAGTTCCCTCAATTCCTCATGGATCCCATCATCAGATCAGGTTTTTGATAATAATGGGACCAATCTGTAAGTTGGTAAAAAAAAGGATTTTTCAAATCGGTTCATAAATGGCAAAGATCTGAAGTAACAAACATTTTAAAAAAAAAGATGCAAGCGAAATGATAACCTCATACTTTTTTTTAAGTCGTTTAAAAAGAAATTAAAAAACACAACTGCCTTTGCAAAAAGGTAACTACTGTATTTATAATTATTTTTGTTACGGTTTTTTATAAAATATATGTGGTTTATGTATTTATCCATATAGATACATATATATTTTCGGAATGTACTAAATCAGACCTTAAGAATATTTATATTAATTTATTGACATTTGGAGATTTGGACATTTAGATAACTATTTACTTGATATTTGACAGTTAAGGTACCCTATGACACTCGGGGTGACATGACCATTCTAACAATGCCACACACTTCTAAATCGGTTCAAGCGTTTAAAAGTTATAGTGGAATAAAGAAACTAAAATCACATTACACTCCTTTTTTTGTTGGGCAGTGGTTTGTGTAAAAAAACGGGTAAATGCCCTTTTAAAAAATATATGTGCGCCACTGTGTTTTATAGAGGAACACAGAAACTAAAAAAAATTTAAATGAAAAGAAATTACAACAAAAGAAAAAACTATACATACAAATGCAATCAGGGGTTTGTTTCAATAACCTAAAATAATAAAAATTAATGCTTTAAAATATTTTAAGCATTAATTTAATCATTTTTCCGATCCATTTATCTGGCGGAGTTTCGACTTTATGCACATCAATATGCTGAACGATAGTAGAGAAGGCAAGGTATAAGCCAAAAAATGTTTCGATAGATCAGCACAAATGAGGAATTCAATTCTTTTTGGTCCATCGCATACAAACAAATCAGAAAATATTTTTTTCTAGCGAAAGTATAAAGTTTAGAAAAAAACATAGGGCAACAATTGTTAAGGTTAATCAGTTCTATCTATCAGCAAAAAAAAAACAGTGAAAAAATAAACTTGCTTCCTAAAACCTCAAATTACAGTTTTGACCCACTGTACGCTGCTATAGATAATACAATAATTTGCATTAATTTAAGAAGCAGTCTACTACTAACGATGATAATTAGGTACTTGGGATTTTGAAAGGTTAATTTTTGCCTTTCCTAAGCAATCTAAATTTAGGTATCTGATTTGTTTTATTATATTCTATGGTGTAAATCGATATTATATCTATTTCAAAACCCAATTGTTAACCCTTTGAGGACCATAAGCTTTGCAGTAGAGTATGGACATTTTTGATAGGTACATAAAACTGTTAAAGGGCGATGCAAATAACATGTCAAGTTTTGTGAAAATTGGTTCAATAGATTTTGTATAAATCGATGGGACATAAGTGTCTCTGAGGTCCATAAAGATGCATAGTTTAAGCTTTTTTAAAAAATTTATTATTTTATTATTCACCTCAGACATCATACGTAGTAAAAGAAAAAAAAGGAATGGTCTCACCATAAGAAAAAGTCGAAATAAATATTTTATTTAGGGGCCGTCCACATATGGCCGGGAGGGGGGGGGGGGTTGAAGCTGAGGCTTACGCTTAATTACGTGGCGAGCGGGGCGGGGGGGGGGGGGGTCCCTGATTACGTAATCAACATTGGTCACCGCATCTCAATTTTTTTGGTATATGTGCAATGTGCATTTTTAAATGCATTCTTAAATATTTTCTTCTCTTTTTCTCTTAATACTCTCTTTACAGCCACTGCGGTTTGAAGATTGGAATCTGTAAAATAAAACAAGAGTTTGAGATTTTGTAATTACCTACTATGAATTAATAAAGTACGTTTTTAATAGCATTCTAAAGTGTTTTTTCTTTTCACTTACTGTTTTCAAACATTTTACAAACTCTGGGCTCACGATTCTTCACATTTTCCGCTAATTCGGTTGATTACGTAATCTTATGGGAGGGGGGGGGGGGGGGGGTTCAGACCGCTGATTATGCCTGTTGACATGGGGGAGGGGGGGATGTCGAAAATCCCAAAAACGTGATTACGTGGTATGTGGACGGTCCCTTATTTATTTAAAATCACCAGAGTTCGTTGGTTATTTAGGATATTTAGAGAAAAGTAGGGTATATTTTTAAACAATATTTTATTTCTAATATTAAGATTTTGATTTCTCAATAACATGGAAAAGATATAATTTATAATTTATTCATTTTCTATAATGTATAAAATGATTGTTGAATTTATGGCACATATGTCCCATGGCCCTTAAAACGTTAAAAGATGACTAACGACGTAACTCAACCCGATATGGCAACAGCGATTCAGTGGAAGGAACGAGCATTAAGCAACGATTATCTTGTTTTCTTTTGTTAATCGTACGAGACGACATACGATAGCAGACTTCCTTTCGCGGAAGCTCCTATCTCTGTGTGTATTGGAGTGCGTTCTACGTACCCTACATTATAGATGCCTCGTTTTTTCGTTGACTTATGGACACAGATTAGAGAAGTCGTATACGAAAAGATGGGTCATGGATTTGGAAACGGCCGATACCGCTAACACTATTATTCGCATTTTAATTAAAAACACAATTTATGGCATTAAGGACTTTGACAGTATCGAATTTTCTTAGTTCTCTCGACTTTCTTGTCATCTATCTTAATTGAAACTGTTTTATGAAAATATAATTAGGTAAGTAGAGTTCATTCTGAGGTCATTTCAATATTCATACATACAAAAAGGTTTAAAAACGAATTTACCGCGTGAATTTTGTAGCACCCGACGTTTCGGCGATGTCGCAACCGCCTCTGTCCAGGGTAGACTGAACAACGGCGGTTGCAACATCGCCGCAACGTCGAGCGCTACAAAGTTCGTGGGAAATTTGCTTTAATCTTGTTTATATGAGAAACAACCGCGACAATCTTCAATAAATCAGTAGCATGTTGACTACAGAAAGGATTTCAAATTCTATGATCGGAGATGGTTGTTGGGGGTCGGAGTGGAGTTTAGTACGGGGGGGGGGGGGCGTGGTTGGGGTTAAAATACATCCCCGCCACCCAGTCACCCCCCAGTCCCCCCCCCCAACCAACTCCCTCCCACCCCTAACTCTTTCCCAACCCCTCCCGACCCCCTAACCTTCCTCCTTCGGCCCTAACACCCCCTTTTCCAGGAAAGTAAATATGGACAAATAGAGTTCTCAACTACAACGGCGAACCCATCACCTCAGGAAGTTTTAACGATTAGTCGTTCTATCTCCCGTGAAGTGAGTGCAGAAGACTTGAACAAAACAGTCCACCGTCAAGCTCCGCCACATGCCCGTAAGAGGCCCACATTACCCAGCGGGCTTACACTCACGCCCTTACTTCCAATTGCGACCAGATTACTCCGGTCTCTCGATTGGTTACGAGTTCGAGGTCGCTTGCGCGGTCCTCTCCCTTACGAAGCGGTGTAACGGTGTATACCGAATCTATCGCGGACCAGGGCATTCTTTGCCCGGCTGTTCGCCCAGGCTCGGGTAGTCGATGGTCGTGTCAAGAGCATATGTAAGCATAAGTAAATATGGACAATTCCATCAACGCTAAATTTCGAAAAGTTGGTTTTAATTACAATAGAGCGCCGATTATCCGCAAGAGGAAAATCCGCGAGGGTCGCCAAAAATAATTTTGAAGACTTTGTGTTGTCAAGAAGCAAAATCGAGTGACTGTATTTTTTTTACAGAGACGTAACTGAACGGTTTTTGTATTATTGTTATTTAAGGATTTATGCGTAAAGGTTTATGCAATACTGTACATACATGTTCGTAGCGTCCGTAGCCCCGTTGACACCGGTTCTCCTCGTTGTTACAGCGGCGGGCGCGGTCAATACTGGGATGGGTGTCCGCCTAAGTATTTGACTACGTGATGCTACAAATACCCACCTAGAAGATGGTGCTAATAGGCAACAAGGTGGGTTCCACAAAAAGACATAATATGCCTTGTGGGAGAAAAAATAAAAAAAATTAAATAAAAACATACTTAATCTTTTTAGTCTTTTTTCGGGTTATCCGCTATTTTCGCTATCCGCGGTGAGCTTGCCAACCTATTCCGCGGACAATCGTGGCTATTGTATTTTATTTGACATGGACCTACGATTCGCTCCTCCGAACGAGCAAATTAGGGAAGTTTGTCAGCAGATCGAATTCCCGTTCATGTCGCATCTAGACTTAGATTAATCTGCGCTTCAGATATCGCCTTCAATAAAACGCACGGTTTGGTTGGCACACGAGTATAATAAACAAACTAAACTCACAGCACATCGACACATCCCTTCGCCTTATCGGATATTGCCTTGTCTCCATTGGCGTAGCGTCGCTGCTTGCGGCAAAACCTAGTCTAGCGTGTTTACCTGTTTACTCTTGCGATCAAATAAGGAGATCTTATGGTGAGATCATTCCTGTAAAGTAAGTGCAGTGAAAAGGCGATGGAATAAGAATATAGGTATCATGGTATGCCAGCGACACTGCAATGACACGATGCGGTAGCTAAGAAAAAGGTTTATTTTTTAATTTTTTTTTTTCAAATGTATAATGTTATCAAAATTTGATAACATTATACAATCTTTATTATAAACTCCTCTGTCAGAAATTAAGATTGAAGTTTCTTCTTTCATTTCATTGAGCATATGGAGGTTTTTTATTTTTATTTCGATTTAATGGCTCGTTGATAACAAACTCAGCCAATTGTATCATATTTTAAATGTTGGTAGCATTCGAAATTTGAATTATTTCGTAATGTCACTTTCATTTAGAAAACGGCTTTGCCGAAGTGATCAATAGTTTAATTTTTTATTTTTTCGCTTAATTCGTCTCAATTGAAGGCATTTTGTGTTGCATAAGGATAAGCCCTATTTATGAGATATATGGATCAATAGTGATCGTTAGTCGACTGCAAAAGGACCTTTAAACTTACATTGCACCGTCGAAAGTCGTGCACATCCGTAAGTATATCTCATTCAAACATAAACATTTCCCAATACAAGCTGGGATTTCCTTCGCTACTTCTTAAGTAGCTTTTACTAATTTTATTTTAAATAAAAACATCATTCTATAAACGGATTTCTTTACAAACCTTATCATATATATATTATATATATATATATATATATATATATATATATATATATATATATATATATATATATATATATATATATATATATATATATATATATATATATATATATATATATATATATATATATATATATATATATATATATATATATATATATATATATATATATATATATATATATATATATATATATATATATATATATATATATATATTGTGACATATAAAAAGGTCTATATATATAGAATATGTAGAAACTATAAACTAAAAAGAAGTGATGTTTCTAAATTCTTTATTTTGCCTAATTTATGCACACTCGGCACAGTGGAGGTCTGTGCGGATAAATATAAAATAGGGTGAAGGATATGGCTAAACCCTATCCTTCAAATATTACCTTAATAGGTTAAAACAAGTAAACGTTATAAGTATAAAACACAATTTAAACTAATATTCAAAACAAACAATGAGTAAAAATGGTAAACAAGAGTGAAAATATTTAAAACAAAACAATATTAAAAAGAACAATTCAAATTGCCGCTAGTCAGCGGCGAGCAGAGCTCAGGGTTACGGAGGTCGATTCTTGCTCCTCAAATATAATGGTACGGTTCAATTGGGGAATAGGAAATGCGCGCTCCGCCATTCGAATCTTCGCGCCTTCCGCTGCGATTGACGTCAGGTGCAGCTCGTCGCGGCCGCCGAGGTGCGAGTACGGTACTCCGATGATCGTACTCTCGTATTAGCCGTAGACTGGAGCAGGTAGGTATGAAGCCGCGCAGACTCGCCGGAACTACGATTCCCGATGCGGTCGTATGGCTTCAGATCAGCAGCCAGGCTCCAAATGACGGTCCTTAACGGCCGTGGAATGGCAGTGGGCTTGCTCAACGACCTTCCCCAACGACGATCCAAAAACGCAGATACGGAATCCCCGGATGTGCTCGTTTTCGACGAGTATTGCCCGAATAAGGATCCGATATGTAGATCCCTCGCAGAAGATCCCTATCGCAGAAAGGGCCTATTTTAGAATATTCGCGCCGGGACGAAGGTACAGATCTCGGAACAGGAACAGCAATAGCTCAAGTCCAGTCGTTTGATTCTGACCCCCGCCAAACCGATCCGAAAGGATCGCAAACAGAGTAAAATACATCGAGCACTTACCAGGAAAAACTATCGTCCTAATCCTACTACGGACTTCCCTGGGATCTTGAGATTCTGCTGCTTGGCGATAAAATGAGGGCGAATTCCCATTTCGGCTGGTAGTTATACTACATTTTTGGCGGGCCCGTAAGGGAAATTCCATTTCTCAGCGCGCGAGATTTTGAATTCAAATTAGGCCTTTTTATTTAGGATGATTAAAAAATCTTAACAATTTAGAGAATATTTCTGATTTTTATTTATTTCTAACCCAATGATCAGAATCCCCTTACCTCTATCCTTCATTTTCCTATCCTCGAAAACCTAAAAGTAGGTGAACCCACGACCTTTAAGATGGCCAATTTACCATCTAGCACACCTTATGAAAATGGATAAAATTTATGAAACAAGATTCCTACCATATCCCAATAATGAACAATTAAAAAGAAACCAATTTAATTTCGGATTAAATAAAATAAACACCTTCGGAAAATATTTCCGAAACATCGCATCAATCTCCTACGCCTGGCAACGATCTATTCCGACGTCCTTATTCGGCCGATTTCGTGTACGCTCGGCATAGAGTCGAGCGCCGAACGATTAAATAGCGCTCGCGCCGCTTTCGATTGTGAAAAGTCGCCGGATGACAGCTCGTAAACATGCTCGCGAACTATGTGGAACTCGAGTTGGATGGAAAAATGGAATAAAATCAGCGGGACAACGCGGAGAGCGTTACATCCCCCGTACCACCGTTAAAAAAATTAAGCGACCTTAATTTTTTTCTCCGCCAACAACTCAACCCTTCCAAATTCCGGTGAGTAAACCATCTTGACGTGATACCTATTAGGTTAACCTCAAAATCAAAAAACGAACGAATCTGCAGATTTATATCGCAAAACGCCAGTGAAAACCTAGTTCCGACTATCTAACGTATAACAATAAACGCGTGTTAACGTTCCGCACACGAAAAACTGTTTACAAACGTAAATCAAAATTGCATTGTGTCAATAACCACGTTGACCCAATTTTGCAATTCGACACGGACTACAGCCTGTCCCAAGATCAACAATTAGAGATCGGGAAAGCATTATAAGCACTGGAACCACTCCCAGACTGTAGCTACTGGCCTGTTTCTCTAATCAGTGCGAGGACATACTCTAATATTCATCTCATTCATTCCTCACTAAATCCATCCACAGCCATTCTACTGGGACACCTATGAGAGCCTCAGACCATTCATAATACCGTAGCTCATAAAAATTTGATCTACGAAAACCTCCTCCGAAACTACCACAAGTTTATTTAACGTAAATGTCCAAACATTTCAGCACTTATGCCGTCAGCCGTCCCGGTCCGCACCAAAAGCTGCTGCGAACTACATGCTGCTGATCATTCGAAACCCGTAAGTTTTATTTTTTTTTATTCAAGTCTCCCCTATCTTTCACTACAATATTTTTTAAAAATTTAACTATGGTACAAGTAAATATTGGTGATATAATTTTCAACAAAAATTAAGAAGCTATGTCCGTTGGTCTACTGTCGACAACTCACTGGTACACCCGTTTACTTTAAAGTCTTTTGCGTGATAATCGCCTGGCAATAATTTGCCGTCTAGTGTTTCGAGTTTGAATACTTGATCGCACAGTTTTTCAGCGATACGGAATTTTTCGTAATTGGGTGCCAGTTTGGATGAAAATCCCTTGCCTTTATTGGACAAAAATCTAGTCTTTTTCCATACTATGTCACCTTTTTTCAAGGGTAAATGTCGTCGGCCTTGGTCATAAATTAATTTATTTTTGTCATGTTGTTTTGACAAATTTTCATTGACCTGTTTAAAAATCCTTTCCAGAACGCCAACTCTCTCTAGACGGTCGTCTTCTTCTGGTGACATCAAGACCTCCTGGGTTTCGGCCAAAGACATCGCGGCATAAACTTCTCCACTAGAGACAATCTCACGACCGAATACCAAAAAGTTTGGGCTGTAACCACTGGCTTCTGACCGAGCTGCGTTCAGAGCAAACTGAAATTCAGATAGGTGAGCATCCCACGTTTTATGATTTTTACTGGCAAATGCCGTCAACATGGAGTTTAACGTACGATTATATCGTTCGACCGTGTTTATTTGAGGAGAATGATATGGAGTATTAAAGATGGTCGGTATATTATAATCCGAGAAAAATCTCTTCATCTCCTTGGATATGAAGGGTTTGCCGTTATCCGACAACACCACTCTAGGTATACCATGAATAAGGAATACCCTTTCCCGAATTAACGGTATCATAGACGCTGAAGTTGCCTCTTTAAGCGGCATGACTACGCAATATTTGCTAAAACAGCAGGTGACCAATAATATGTACCTGTGTTTATTTTTGGTCATAGGTAAAGACCCGTGTACATCGAGAGCAATAAATTCGAACGGACGGCTACAACGCTTAGGTGTAGTCATCAATCCTAACGGCGCTGACGTCGTATGTTTCGTTGCTAGGCATGTTTCGCAATTTGAAACGTACTTCACTACGGACTGATACAGCGCAGGCCAGTAGTAGCTTTGCCGAAGACGATGGTACGTCTTAAAAATTCCCAAATGACCCGCAGATGGTTGATCATGATGAAACTTCATCAACCTCTCTTGGTCTTCCTTCATCACCACCTGCTTCCATATGAAGTCTGGATCGGGTTCAGCTTCAGCTTTACTATGACGGTATAATTTTCCGTCTATGATCGTCATGTTAGGGTGCGCCTGAGGATTACTAAGCACACTATTAAACCTCTGCTTAAACCAAGTGTCTTTCGTTTCAGATAATGTGACTGCTGCCGTGATCGGAGCGCGCGACAAAGCGTCCGGAACAACTTGCTCGGAGCCTTTTCGATGAATAATCTTGAAGTTGAACGGTGACAACCTTACCCCCCATCTGGCCAATCTACCAGAAGGTGACTCCAGTCCCATGAACCATCGAAGAGCACTGTGGTCCGTCACTATCTCAAATTCTTCACCAGTGTCCAGGTAACATCTCCAATGTTCCACCGCATGTAGAACTGCCAGGGCCTCGCGTTCTGTTGCACTGTAATGCCGTTCCGCTGCCGCTAGTGTCTTACTCACAAATGCGACCGGCTTCTCTTCATCACCTTCCCCTTGGGTCAACACTCCTCCCGTGCCATATGAAGACGCATCCGTGTAAACTCTGAATGGTTTAGAATAATCCGGACAAGACAGAACGGGAGCGGACGAAATTGCCACCTTTAAATCATTGAACGCCATCTCTGCTTCCGCTGTCCATGCAAACCTAGGGGTTCCCATCTTGGTTGCAGTCAACTTGGTCAGCGGTGCTGCCCTGGACGCAAAGTTCTCCACAAATCTTCGATACCAAGAGGCCATGCCGAGAAAACGACGCACTTCCTTTTTGGATTTTGGCATCGGAAAAGATGTTATGGCCAAAACCTTCTCCGGATCCACTCTCAGCCCAAATCTATCCACTACGTGCCCTAAATACTTCATCTCTGATCTGAAAAATTGACACTTGTCGAAATTTATTGACAGTTTACCGTATTTCAGCCTGTCGAGAACACGCATTAGCAATGACGCATGCTCTTCAAAAGTACTGCCCGTAACAATGATGTCGTCCAGATATACAAAAACTTTCCTCTCGAAGGCCGGACCTAGCAAACTATCCATTAAACTTTGCAGTACGGCCGATCCATTGGACACGCCGAAGGAAGTCACTGTGAAGGCAAACGAGTTCCTGTACGGGACTGTAAAAGCGGTCTTCAAGCGAGATGACTCTGACAACGGAACTTGCCAGAACGCCGAGCTCAGATCAATAGATGACAAAAACTTCGAATTGCCCAAGCTATCTAAAATGTCCGCAATTAAAGGTAAACCGTATGCAAACTTCTTTGTTACGCTGTTTAGCTTCCGCGAATCCAGACAAAAACGCGATGTACCATCTTTTTTTGGTATCATCAGAACCGGACTATTCCATGGCGAGATGCATGGCTCTATCACTCCGAGTTCCAGCATCCGGTCTACTTCTGCGTTTAACGCATCCAACTTTGGCGGTGGGAGACGATACATGCGCTGTTTAATTGGTGCGCTATCCCCAGTGTCAATATGATGAACCACCAAATCAGTACGACCCAAACCAATCTTCTCCGTCGAAATCTCTTTAAACTGCCCGATAATGTTATCTGCGATTAAACGTTGCTCCGCAGTCAGATACTCGTAGTCCGCTATCATCGGCTCTACGATTCTACATGTATGCAACTCCGAAATGTCCGAAGTTTGCAAAAATTGCAAGTCATTCGGAATTAGATTGAACTTCTTCCATATGTCAATCCCCAGAATAATTGGTATTTCTATACCCGGAAATACATAAAAAGTACAAAACTTTGTTAATTTCTTAATCGTAATTGGCAACTGAACCGCACCTATGCACAGAGACTTTTGTCCATTTGCTGAGGTCACTGAAAAAGAATCACATTTTCTAACGAAAAACCTTGATTCATAATGTCTAAATGAACGTTCGCACCAATAATATTCAATGCGGACCCTGAATCTAACAGGCCTTGCAATTTTAATTTATTTAAATTTAATTCTAAATATAACAATTTATCGACGCTACCGGAGTTACGCGAGCAATTGATGCGGAAATTACTATTTGCCGAGTTTGGAGTAGGAGCGGCGGCCGAAGGACTGTTCGTCTTTGCTGCCTTAAGGCACTCTCTCCTCAACCCCTTCCAACTAGTATTCCAGTACAATCGCTGCTTGTGGCAAGTAGCGTCTAAGCTTCGTTTTTTGAACTATTAGACGAAGATTTAAAATGCATAACCTCTTGATTTTTAATTTTGCAGTTACTGCACGAGGGACTTTTCTGTCCGGGAGCTTTGCATCGGAAGCAGAAAATGTCATTTTTCCGCGGACAGTCAGCATAACCGTGGTCGGAAGTCCGGCAACGTAAGCACGGCCTTCTAGGACCCTCGGAACTTACCGCGTTGACACGTGAGTACTCTCTATAATTTCCCTTCTCGGAAACATTATTTTTGCGATCGAGATTAGATGATCCCGCATCATTATTAGAGTTGCGCGGAGCTGTTGCCAGAAAATCGCTAGGCGTTTCACAGAAAAACTTTGCACGCTTATGATTTTCTTCTATGCGCGAGCAAAACGATTTTAATTTTGCAACCGTATCTAGTTCCGTCAAACCGAACTGATTTGAGAAAACCGGTCTAACGTTGCGCAGCAGTATGTCGAGCTTTTGTTCTTCTAACATCGGTCTAGCTAAACGACTGAAAAGCGTATCCATCGCTGCAAAATAATCAGATACTGATTCTGATTTCCCTTGAGTGCGAACAAAAATTTGTTTAGACAGCCTATACGTGTAATCATCAGGTTGAAATCTTTGTTTCAGTTGCTGAGAAAAATCGTTCCACGACACTACAGTACCCTTGACCTGACGGAAAAATTGCAACGCCGAGCCATTTAAAATCTCTGGAATACCCCGCAGAAGCTCGTGGTCAGCAATACACCGACTCTCTGCCAGCTCGCTGAGGCGCTCCAAGAAATCGAACACGCAACTACTACCATCATACGATACTGGGAGTTTAGCTAAATTTACCGGACGGGGATTCGATGGACGAACGTCAACCCTATCCGAAACATCCATCGGAGTACCTGCGACGATTATTTTGCCCGGATCCACATCCGATGTGCTAAGCTCATCTTTTAGCATATTATCTAAGGGATAAATTATTGAATCGCTGCCCGTATCCTTCCGAATATCCCTACTAGTTGCCTGCGACGGACCTGCGAGAAGCTGACTAATCTGAGACGAGTTATCGGAAAACTCCTGCCATGAGTCCTGTATCAATTCCCAAATTGTAGCTAAGTAATCTGGCATATCGGTTGATAATCGAAAACGTCTCTCCATCGCTTCATAATTCGCTTCAAAAATTGGCTTATTTACATTACCCTCTGATTTTAATAATTTAATATCATCCTTCAATCTCGAGAGAGATCTAAGAATGTCCTTACCCCACTCTTTTTTAAATTGAATGCTTGAGGCCGGTACAACATCTACTAATCCCTTCAAGATACTTCTATTTTTATCGACCGTATCTTCAGGTATCGCCCCGCGAAGAATAATTTCAAAATCCAGCTCAGCCTTTCTCAAAAAATGGAATCTCGTCGGCATATTGAAAACCTGGTAGTAGTGCTCGATGAAACAACTCAGTAAGCTTCCCCCACCAGAACGAAATGACGAAAATCAAAGAAAATCAAACACTCACCCACTGCTGACTGCTGCGCTAGGATCAAAAGGATTGATTAAGACGAATTTTTGAACCATTACCATTTAGAAGGACCCTAGTTTCAATTATTAATAGAAATAGTTAGACTTAAATACAATTTACTTCGATTTTACGTATTATATCAAACTAGTAGTATAGCATTAACTAGTAAGTAGTATCTAGACACTGTAAATATAGCTTGTAATTAGACTGTACATAGAATTTTAAATAGAAACTGTAAATAGCATGAAATTAGCAATATGATATTTTAGTGCATGTTTTACATATTTCTTCAACAAATAATTTATTTACATAGACCGTCTGGTGTTTTTCATTTTCATATAAGCTATTAATTGGAGCAAGAATCGACTAATTTACGTTGGACGCCATAATGTGACATATAAAAAGGTCTATATATATAGAATATGTAGAAACTATAAACTAAAAAGAAGTGATGTTTCTAAATTCTTTATTTTGCCTAATTTATGCACACTCGGCACAGTGGAGGTCTGTGCGGATAAATATAAAATAGGGTGAAGGATATGGCTAAACCCTATCCTTCAAATATTACCTTAATAGGTTAAAACAAGTAAACGTTATAAGTATAAAACACAATTTAAACTAATATTCAAAACAAACAATGAGTAAAAATGGTAAACAAGAGTGAAAATATTTAAAACAAAACAATATTAAAAAGAACAATTCAAATTGCCGCTAGTCAGCGGCGAGCAGAGCTCAGGGTTACGGAGGTCGATTCTTGCTCCTCAAATATAATGGTACGGTTCAATTGGGGAATAGGAAATGCGCGCTCCGCCATTCGAATCTTCGCGCCTTCCGCTGCGATTGACGTCAGGTGCAGCTCGTCGCGGCCGCCGAGGTGCGAGTACGGTACTCCGATGATCGTACTCTCGTATTAGCCGTAGACTGGAGCAGGTAGGTATGAAGCCGCGCAGACTCGCCGGAACTACGATTCCCGATGCGGTCGTATGGCTTCAGATCAGCAGCCAGGCTCCAAATGACGGTCCTTAACGGCCGTGGAATGGCAGTGGGCTTGCTCAACGACCTTCCCCAACGACGATCCAAAAACGCAGATACGGAATCCCCGGATGTGCTCGTTTTCGACGAGTATTGCCCGAATAAGGATCCGATATGTAGATCCCTCGCAGAAGATCCCTATCGCAGAAAGGGCCTATTTTAGAATATTCGCGCCGGGACGAAGGTACAGATCTCGGAACAGGAACAGCAATAGCTCAAGTCCAGTCGTTTGATTCTGACCCCCGCCAAACCGATCCGAAAGGATCGCAAACAGAGTAAAATACATCGAGCACTTACCAGGAAAAACTATCGTCCTAATCCTACTACGGACTTCCCTGGGATCTTGAGATTCTGCTGCTTGGCGATAAAATGAGGGCGAATTCCCATTTCGGCTGGTAGTTATACTACATTTTTGGCGGGCCCGTAAGGGAAATTCCATTTCTCAGCGCGCGAGATTTTGAATTCAAATTAGGCCTTTTTATTTAGGATGATTAAAAAATCTTAACAATTTAGAGAATATTTCTGATTTTTATTTATTTCTAACCCAATGATCAGAATCCCCTTACCTCTATCCTTCATTTTCCTATCCTCGAAAACCTAAAAGTAGGTGAACCCACGACCTTTAAGATGGCCAATTTACCATCTAGCACACCTTATGAAAATGGATAAAATTTATGAAACAAGATTCCTACCATATCCCAATAATGAACAATTAAAAAGAAACCAATTTAATTTCGGATTAAATAAAATAAACACCTTCGGAAAATATTTCCGAAACATCGCATCAATCTCCTACGCCTGGCAACGATCTATTCCGACGTCCTTATTCGGCCGATTTCGTGTACGCTCGGCATAGAGTCGAGCGCCGAACGATTAAATAGCGCTCGCGCCGCTTTCGATTGTGAAAAGTCGCCGGATGACAGCTCGTAAACATGCTCGCGAACTATGTGGAACTCGAGTTGGATGGGAAAATGGAATAAAATCAGCGGGACAACGCGGAGAGCGTTACAATATATATATATATATATATATATACATATACATATACATATACATATATATATATATATATATATATATATATATATATATATATATATATATATATATATATATATATATATATATATATATATATATATATATATATATATATATATATATATATATATATATATATATATATATATATATATACCAAAACATCTACGAGAAGAAATATCGAGACTACTACAACTAACTCAAATATTCATTCGCATAACACGCGAAATAAAGAGGATTTGCGTCATTTTAAGGTGCGACTGAGTAAGGTTCGGAATAGCTTTCTCTGCCAATCTTACTTATGCTACAACAAACTTCCATTACACATCAGGGGCCTTAGGGAGGTTCACTTTAAGAAAAAGGTTTAGGGTATTTTGATTAAAACTTCCATTTATAACATTGAGGATTTCGACAATATCAATTTTTGGCTATCAATATAATACTTGACTATTATCATTCCCTATTCTTTCTATTATTGACTATTTTACAATTGCGGTTTTTTTCCTTCTAACTAATGGCTATTGACTGTTATTATTATTATTACTGATTTGTTTGTATTTGTGTTTCTTCTTTAAAATATCTTGCCTTATGATAATTTGTGAAATTATCCAATATTTGTTTGATTATTTAGTACTATTGTCCACATGAAAATTCTACGAAATTATGTAAGAATTTTGATTGAAAATATTGGAAATGTTGTTTCTTCTATCCTAAAGAAATCTGCGCTTGGATGTTGAACGTTCATACCTTGCAATACCGACGTTCATACCTTATACCTTAATAGGTATATATTTAAATATTATACTTGTTATTTTTGTTAGTTTTTGACATAACCAAGTGTAGGAATTCCTATCAACTGGTTAGAAATAGAAAAAAAATCTTAGGTATTGTGCACATTTATTCTGAATGTTCTGTAACCCTCTCAATGTGCACGTCACGTGGTAGTGTGGGGATCATATCGGTATATTGTAAAATGTAGAGTTTACGACCTCAGGGTTTACACACATTTATTTGCCAGTGGATATTATGCAGTCTAATTCCTACCGAGCACAAAAATACGAATTCAAAATAAAACATAACGCTTAGGCTATTGAAAGTGCAAAAATTCGAATTGCTAGGGATAGCCATCAACTCGTAATTTGAACTGTAAAGCTCATGTCGAAGATGTCAAAACGAAACCTTCGAAATTTTGCTACGCGCTAAGAATACTAAAACGAACTACAAATTTAAAAAACAGCCTTTACCGCGTATTATACCTACTCATATTTACGCCTCTATGAAGTATGGAATTACGCTTTGGGGTAATACGGTGAACGCAGAGAAAATATTTATCTTACAAAAACGATGCATACCAATTATATTAGTATGCCTACAAATGCCTACGAATTATATATAAAAAAATAATTTGTCACAGAACAAAATAATAACAATAATAGACACAACTAGAGCTGTCAACTATAACGGGCGAACCCGTCAACTCAGGAAGTTTTAACGAAATGTATCGTTCTGTCTCCCGTGAGGTGAGCGCAGAAGACTTGGGACGAAAAAATATCCACAGTCTAGCTACGCCACCTGCCCGTCAGAGGGCAACGCCTTACGGCGAGGCACCGGAAAAGGTACCCAGCGGGTTGCCTCGCCCCCTGACTACCAGTTAAGAAGGATATCTCCGTCTGGAATTAACCTCCTACCTCCTGACTGGTTACAGGATCGAGGTCGCTTACGCAGACCTCTCCCTTATGAAGCGGTGATACGTTGTCAACCGAATCTATCGCGGGCCACAGCATCCTTTGCTCCACCCGGGATCGGGTGGTCCAATGGTCGTTTCAAGAGAAGTTGCCATGAGGAGAACAACCACCCCCACTCTATAGGAAACATTACTGTTCCCGGACTCACCCGGCTGTTAATCGGAGTGCACATCGATTGGCTGACGCCGCACGGTGCGCAAACCGTCCAGGAGCGACCGAAGGTTGACTTCTAGGGGAGACTGGCCCGCAGGCCAGCGTCCTAACCTGGCTCTCCCTTCTGCGTGCAGGCCGCCGGATGGGTGGTGACCCGTGAGTGTGACCGACCCTGAACGAATGGGTCTTTGTGGCCAACTCTAACAGGGCCCATTAGCTCCCATAATAGTAGACACAAAGAGGTAGTTAAATACAGCTAAATTGTGATTGGTCTGTGAAGGACCACCCCTCACTAGCCCCTTGAGTATGATACGACCAAATCTGGTTCTGAAACAATTATCCGTTGAGTATGATACGACCAGATCTGGTTCCGCGTTTTTTTCACTCACGCGTTTTTTCTCATATTTATTCATAATTATCTAATTGTTTTACAAAATGATATTTCAATATTCTATATTCGAAATTTCAATGCAATCGTTGTGCAGTTGTTCCTTTTATGATTGGTGTAGTAGTTTCGTAGTTATAGTACTTTAAGGCCGATGTCGCCGAAAATCCTGCAAAAGAGACAGATGCATCCATGAAAATACCCATTTACTCCAAGGGCTAGACTCCAAATTGTTCGGTGTGAGGTGGTGGTATCAACTTACGAGTTATCTCCGTATTGAAAGGCGGTTTTGAATGAAGTAGAAGGTATTTATTGATTGAAAGTTTGACATTGCCAGTTATAACGCTTCCCGAACAAGTTATGTTGACGCGAGTGTATAGATGCGCGACTGCGGTTACGAGGATATACGGATGAGGATTGTATGTGTGCTCGTAGTATCTTGTACTGGGCACGGCTCAAGTCTGTGGGATTACAGACTGATGCTTCGAGACTAGGGAGGATAAGGAAAGGAAACCAAGGAGTCGGATTCGTTGACACACTTCGTGAGAAGGGTACCGAATATGCCGTCGCAACCTTGGGGGATGGTGATCACTCGGGGAATGATAATTTCGTTGCTTTTTCGCCGGTTTATATAGGCCGATGAATGATGCAATCCAAAATATTCCGAGTAAAAGTATTGTTTCATCGTGTTGATTCATGGCTGCACGGGTTAAAATAATAGCTGAATTGTGTCAGTGTATTTCACTGGAAATCGATGCATTTGTTGATCGCATGTAATGGACTTAAGGTCTGTTACAGGTCCTTGGTAGATTCGGGGCCATCCAGGCCCAAGCATCCACGAAACCAGAAACTGAAATGTTTCCAAGCTCTAGAAAAGCATCACGATTCGAGGAAAAAATATCGTTTAGCGAAAGCTTCTGGCTTTCAATTCGCAGTCACTGAAAGACAGCTAAGTATATACGGACTAGTATATCTCCAGATGCCGTATTTCTGTCGGCTTAAGTTAAATCCACCGAGTTACGTGAAATTCGCGCTTGACCCGTTACGTTATTGCTCGATATCTCTCGAGTGCAGAATCGGTGCGAATTTTTCACAAAAAGTATCATCATTTTTCAGAGCCATGCCTTTATCTAAGAGGTGTATACACGTAGGTTACCCCAATAATGAAATAAAGGAGGATGGGCAAAAATGTAAGGACCTTGACCTAGAGATCAATAACGATGAATGTACGTCATTAGAAAGGTAATTTTATGTTCTTTTTTTCTAGGGCGGAAAGTATCAAATCGCTGTGGGAAAAAAGTTATCTTAAAAAATAAAAAAGATATATTTTTTATCGCTGGGTCTTATACATGATTTTACAAGGATAAATAATCGTTTTCAAAAGTACGATTTATTGTGACAAAACAATTGTGTGTGACAAATCAAATAAAACTATTTAAAAATTATTCTACGTAGACCATATCGCCATCCCACTAATGAACTGTATAAGGAAGCTAAAGTTCTTGATTGTAGGCAACTTTTTCTAAAAACTTCCCTCTTAAGGCTATTTTTGGACAATAACTCAAATTTAGGAATAATTCAGAACCGGCGGACCAACGAGACAAGTTGTAGAAAATAGCTTAATAATACCAAGAAGGAAAACATCATTTGGTCAAAGACATTACTCTTTCATTGCGCCGAGATTTTACAATCTGATCAATATGGAAATAAAAATGAATTTGACATTTAGGGAATTCAAAAATAAATTAAAGAAATGGTTATCGAATCATGACAGACTAACCATACATCAAATGTTAGAAATAATAGTATAATAAAACTTAGGTGCACAAATTATTAACATATTTTTAAACTTATATGTTAAGTATTTTTTAACATTGAACTAACCACAAAAAAAATATTTGACTTTGACAATGAATTATACTTTTAGACTAGGTATTTTTATATTAAATCTTATATTACTTAACATAATATTAAATATTAATGACTGTTTCTTTCTTTTCTCACATATAACGTTATTTATATTATGTAATCGAATTTTATATTATATTTATTGCCGATTTAATAATGGAATTGCATTTTATTTATTATATTTATATATTTTTTTTTATTATTATTATTTTTTATTTTATTCTGAAGACCACATTTTAGGGCAATTTAGTGTCATTAGCTTTTTACTAAAACTTGTACATTTGTAGGCAACCAAGCAATCAAGCAAACTTGATTGTAATATTGGAGTCCTGTCCACCCTAGAACGGGCTAGTCCTAGTTGGGTGACGGAAACAAATAAGCAAAAGGTTAAGGTTTTGCCATTCGGTTCCTGTTATTTTTGTAAGCTAATCAATGTTTTATAGTAATTAATTCTTAAATAAATAAATAAATATGGTTCTATTGCTCATATCCTGAGCAGGGTTGGATTGGTTATATCCTGACATTATACAGGGTGTCTGGCGGCAGATTTATGATTTCAAAATTAAATATCAAATTAATTATACAATATATGTTTTTATTAATTATATAATCAGTTGCACATATCATGCGGATTTCTTTTTTTTTTAAATAATTTCATTCAAATGTCTTCCATTGAGATGCACACATTGTTCGAAACGAAGCCTCGCGTTTCGTACAACGTTCTGCAGAAATGCTTCGAATTTCGTGACGAATGTTATCTTTTAGGGCCTCGACAGTACGCGGATTGTTATTGTAAACCCTTTCTTTGAGATGTCCCCATAAAAAAAATCAAGTCTTTTCAAAATTTCATGTACAGCTGCTCTGGCAAGTCCCAATGAGGCTGCCCTTTTCCGTATCGAAAGTTGGGGGTTTTCACATAAACTTCTTTCAACGAGTTCAATGTTTGTGGGGATCCTTGTAGTCCTTGTAGTCGGGCTAGGCCCCGGTAGTGGACTGTTCATAGCGGAAGCAGTTGCACTGAATCTCTCCACCCAAGAACGAATTAAATTCATACTTGGTCCATATACCAGTGTCTAATGTATGCCAGACTACACCTCGTAGAAACTTCAATAAATGCAGACATTCACTCGCATCTTACCCGTGGTAGCTACCTTTTACGCATACCCCGAATACGACTGGCAAAAGTACAGAAAATATACTTGTACCTTGGCATTAAATTCTATAATCTACTCCCTACAAAATTTAAGCAGCTGGAGGACATAAAATTTAAAAAAAAAACATCAAGCTGCTAGGCCAACCTTTCTATAATCTGGCCGAATTTGAGGGCCATGATTTTTCAAATATTGTGCCCATTTAAATTACTTAAAAAGTAGATCCTGTACTTTTAGTTTAAAATGCATAACGTAGATTTAATTTGATTATTTAACATTTTACTGACAATTTGAATATTACGATGAATAATTTTACTACGTATCTTTTCGAATTACTAACTTCTTCAAATATTAGGCTTCTATTTTGATTATTTATATTTATAGTCTGACAATCTAGTAGTTAATTTTTGACTACCTATGTATGTTCAGTAAAGAGTAGTAACGAGACTTACTACCTAACCTAATTATTTTGAGACGTCCAAGAGCGGTCTTTAGCCGTCAATTGGACACGACGAAAATGTAAATGTAAATCACTTAACCGTCGGATATTGAACTTGGCACAAAACTGTCGACCTGCAATAACGTAAGAATCGCCGCCTTTAAAGAACGCCTCGACAGCGAACGCACGATGTTCACTCGACCACTGCGGCATTGTGACTGACGAATCCGCATGATTGGTGGTTCGAATGACACCACTCCGCCCCGCGCCGTTTATTACTTTTTAAATAATAGGATTTAGAAACATAAATCTGCCTCCAGACACCTTGTATTACTGACTACTATTATATTGGCATTTGTAGTGTACCCATTTCTTAACCCTCCAACTGGCCGTGGAGGGTTAAGGCGACGATGTAGGTAAATTTCGAAAATTACATTTTTTGGCAATTTTTGAACAGTCATACTGAAATAACTGATGATGTTAGCCAACAAAAAAAAATTATCGTAACTCACAGTACCTTTCTTAAGTAGATAGCTATTTCAGATTTTTTTTTAAGTATTGGAAAATTGAGGAAAATAATTAAATCTGGGAGCTATACAGGAAATTTTCATTTTAGAGCATTTTTTGAAACGTGCCTCACACTAAACTGCACGATCAAGAAACTCAAAAAAAATACTACGGCATTTTAACAATAGTTGTAAAGAGGAATGCTTTCGCATAAATTTAAAAAAATAAGTTTTTCTTGTTAAAAAAAATTATATAAAAAGTGTAACTTTCATCCATATTCACTGTTAAATATTACTTATTACTGTGTGTTTTTTTCAAGTTTGTTTTTTTTTACATAAACTATGTACAATAAACTTGTAGTACTGACGATTATTTTTTTCAAATAAAATATCAGTATATTTTAAAAATAATATTTTGCAGAGCCCGTTTATATTATTTTTGTCATACAATGAGATGAGCGCGCTCTTCTCGCGACGATGCGCTGGCATTCAAAATGCCGCAAGCGACATTGGGTCAATATGGTTCTTATGTGGGGATCAATTACTGATTCAAATGGCATAACAGCCAACCTTTTATAATGAAATGTTATTGGCTCTTAGAAACGTGGTTCATTTCGGCTTCGAAGGCCGACATATGCGGTTGCGTTCGCGACGCTCTGTTTCATGACTTATTATTACCAAATTGACATTTCGATGGATCGGAGATGTGAAGTAAAAAAATATCGGTTTTAGATGGCTATTTCACCGTGTAAATGAAAGAGGTTTAAAAACATGATAAATCATATGTTGAAAAATAGAAACAATAATAAGTAAAATAATATTTAATATTTATTTATTTTTTTTAAAATTTACAATATTACTTTTTTTTAATAAAAAGTGTTCATTTATTTGATAACAATGTTTCTTTATGTATAAAAACAAAAAAAAAATATACATATCGGTAGGTTTTGAACCTACGACCGGTGTGATCTTATGCGAGTTTAAAACAAGTGCGCCACTTCAGCTTGCTTCCCGCGAGTCAAAATGTGTCATATATAAGGGGACAGTAAATAATGCCAATACATTTGCGTTAGAGCCATATGACAGAGCTATACACCATGTATAAATATAATATACTATTAGGCTACGATTCTGACCGTTCTAATATAGAAAACCGTCAGATAGGCAGAATTGTAATTTAAAAAACAAAACGTAGGTATCTACTTTTTAAAAGCTTTTATTCAACTTGTAATGTCTGTGAAAAAAAAAAACTAAAAATGCGAAGAAATATTACATCAGCAGTAGCTTATAATAAATGTCAAAACATTTCAATTGATGAGAAAATTGATTTCCTGTATAATGACATTTTGAACGCCCCGATAGATGCATTTGGAAACCATGATAAATGTAGAAGTTTTTAAAATTGTTTGTCGGAAAATGAAACACTGGATGCAATGAGTTGTTTGATGGGTGACATTATTTGGGAAAGAATACGTTACATAACTTAAAACGTAGGTAGCAATACATGCAAGAAGCCTAATTCATGATGTAGATAGTAATGTTCTCGAAAGGTTTAACGGCATCATTGCAAAATTTATTGGTGGTAAGAGGACAAATTACATCCAAAAGCAGTCTTACCAAGCGCGATGTAATGCGGCAGTTATATCATTTAATACAAAACAGCCACTCTCAAGATTACATAAAAAATATATAGGCAAAAGTCCCTCTGGCAGGATATCAAAAGTGGAATAAAGAAGACAGAGGCATTTAAGTAAATCCATTCTTTATAAAAGAAATAAAAGCAGAAAGTTTTTTTGAAAAAAAAAACAATAATTCGCATTATGGAGAACATTGCAACCAACCCGATGTTCCATCAGAAATATTCGAAAAAAGCAAAGCTCTGTTATTTCAAGAATTGGAAAATAGAAAAATGATCGATTGCGAATTGAAAAACTTACGGTTATTCAAGGTGAAAGCAGCGAGTGGTTGGAATTACGAAGAAAAATGGTAACTGCGTCTAACTTTGGCAAAATTGTCAATAGTTAACAACACACAAAATGCGCCAATTTAGTTAAATCCATGACTGAAAATGGGATTTGAGCAACGTAGCATCAATTTGCCATGGAAAAGAAAATGAAACAACTGCACTAGAATGAAAAATATGTCTAGAAAAAGTGGAAATTCAGCAATGTGGATTATTCATTGACCCTAAATTTCCATTTTTGGGAGCTTCTCCAGATGGAATATCTGATGATTATATTTTTGAAGTCAAATTTCCCATTACAGCGCATAGAATCTGGTTAACGGAAGCGACAAGAAAAAGAAAAGTGACATTTTGGAAACAGAAAGATGGAAAACTTGAAATCAGCATCAAACATCACTGGTACGTTCAAGTTCAAGGACAGGTCCATATATAATTTCTTTTTATTTATTTATTTTTTATTTTATTTCTGGAAAAATACAGCGCATACAATATACATACGTGTGCATAAATGTAGAAAAAAAAGAAAAACATTACGCCTATAATCGTTTATTACACATTTGGATTTCAGCATATTACACTTAAAAATTAATTATAAAATAAACAAAGTTCATATTAAATATAAAAAATATATAGAAAACCGATGGGAGAGGTAGGGAATTGGAAGTGATTAGGAAGAAGGAGTTAGACGATGGTATGTGTATATGTATATAGATATAAATAAAGATATAGATAGGTCGTATAGTGGATATATAAATACAGATATTTATTGATGTTTATAGGTATTTATAGATATATAATAAATATTTATAGATATTTATAAATATTTGTGGGAGCTACTGATATGTTGTATATATATATCCTTCTAGCCGTGTTCGGCCACAGCGACTGCATTGTAGATTCTAGTGAATTCTTTAGTCTTCTCAGAGTCCACTGTTCGGAAGCAGTCAAGTGCGCAGGCTATATTATAGTGCACAGGTGGGCGCGCGACCACGGGTGCACTCTCTCTTCCTCCCTCTTCTGAACCCGATGGAACGGAGACCGTTACGACCAGAGAAAAGTTTGGATGCAGATAAAATAAAATAAATCAATTAATCGCTAACGCAGCAATGACTGTCATTGTTAAATTTTTACTCAATATTGCAGAGCTATTTTTTCGGATTTAGTTCGTTTTTCACACTGTCATTTATGAAATTGGTAGTTATGGCTTGTGGTGATGTTTGAGTTTTTTCTGGAGCTATTGTAGAGATGACCGGTGACTTATTGGTAGTTGTTGTAGTAGGCGGTGATATAGAAGATGCATTATTGGATTTATCCTGGTTTTCTGATGATCTCGTGTTGTTGCTCATGGGGCTGTGTTGAATACAGCATACAGTCTCTTGTTCCGACATTATACAAAATTGTGATAGTTTCCCTTTTGGCAAATCCCCCTCAGTTTTTGGACAATTTTTCGCCGGTAGACATACTCCTAAAACGCCATTTATTTCACATGACTCTTCACGGCAGTGTATATGCCAGGTCCCTTGGCACTTCCGCAAGGGCTCTTTCCAATACTGGTAACGGTGATTATGTTGAAAAGGCATTGGTTGTCAGCTATCGCCACTTGCAGAGGTCCACCACTATCGCCTCCACAAGAGTCTCGTAATCCTTCTAAGCTGCCAGCGCACAATTGATCGTCCTTATACCTTGCGGTAACCTCCTTCTGAGAGTCTTTGCATATAGTCTTCGAAAGGTGGCTGGTCAATCAAATCCACCACCACCTTCAGTAAGTCCTCCGATGTATCTTCAGCAAAGTCGATCTGCCTTCAGCCAGTAACTACAGCTCGCTTGTTTTCGATGGTCGACTTTTCCATAGACACGCTGGTCGAATATTTAAAGTGAACAGCTCAGACCGATCAGATCCTTCGGGACGCGTCCCGTGTTAACCGCGAGTTAATCCAGACTATAGAATTGCACTATAATCACTAAAATTTATTATTTAATTATTATTTAGAGGGGAGAAAATTTTAAAATATGTTGACACTTAGAATTTAAATTTCGAATTTTATTTTGTTGTATAGAAAGTATATAACTAATTACTATAGGTATTAACAAGCTCGTTAGGTGCAATTGATTTGAATAATTCTTTAACGAACGTCGGTTGGTTGAGGTTGAAAATGTCGATGGTGGAGAAACAAGAGTCGTACGTGCATATCAGCCCATAAGCGATGGAATGTTTCCCGTAGTTGGTATTAGCACGAGATACCTCAAACGTGCGTGAATTGCGAATTAATCGCTGAGGAACGAAAAAACGTAAGTTTTCAACAAGGTATGAACTATCTGTGGTATTGTGGATAACTTTAAAGAAAGTGTGCTGGAAAGAAACTGTAACTGGAACGATACATATAACTGGAAAGGAAGTGTGCCTATTTACATTTTGGTCTGGTAAAAACGATCTCCTCAAAACCGAATATATACAGACGAATGATTTGATTTGGACAAATGTCATGGAAAAAACTTGTTTGTTTTTATATGGACTGTGTATTACCTGAAATTATCGATCCAGGAGTATGAAGGAATATGGAATTAAGGGAGCCTGAATACACTTTGAAAGAAGCAAATAAAAGAAACGACACGATAAAACGAAAGAAATCGGTTCCTCTCCCTTGTCCAACGCTTAAGCGGTAGTTAGTTTTCAGTGATTCCATCACAAAGTGAGCAAAGAACTCACAGAGAATGTACTTGCCAATAACACTCCAAAGCAAAGCACAAGCAATATAGAGCCACCGAAAAGTACACGATATTCCAAATCTGTGCTGAGTACAGATCTAATTAATAATGATGAACAGGCTTTTGAAAATGTATTATCATTTGATGAATTTTAATTACAAAAGTCGGCGCACCACTACAAAGCGACACTGTCAAGGCTACAAAAAGGAAGACTCAAATGTACTGCGCAATTTTAAATGTATTTATTCGTCTCTTTACATTTAATATGTATGTATCTACTCAGAAATAACAGACTACTTTGCCAACCAGAAATGTCTTCATGATTTTTTGTCGTAATGATTTTATATTTTAATTAATAATTATTTATTTTTAATGATGTGTATTTCTTTAAAGTTTACAATGATGTGCTTACAGTATCTAAAAATAAATTATATTACTTTTTAATTAAATAATTTTTTAATGATAATGTACAAGGCGATGGGTGTCGTTATGTCCTCCTCAAAGAACTATTATACCGCGAATAAATAGTTCGATACACAATGTTGTTTTTTAATTCGATTCTAAATGTTTTTTCTGCCAAAAAATACTATCAAAAACTGTCACTACAACTATCAAAAAAATACTAAAGCTGTATCTCACGGAACAGGAATTGCGATTTATGTCATTTAAAAGCCCTTGGAAAACTGTATCCAAAACAGTTAACGGCATTTCTCCAATTGTCATCTATCACCATTTAAAATAATTTTAAAATGTCGAAAATTAATTAGTGACAGGTGACTCTTCTTAATACAGTTTTTCAGGGGATTTCAAATGACATATCGCAAATGAAATTCTGTAAGATATGGCTTCTGTCAATTTTTGACAGTGATAGTTTGGTTTAACAGTTGACAGCCAAAATCTAATGGGCGCATTCCAGGGTGATACTATCCCTATGTTCCAAATTTCAACTCAATCGGTTCAACGGCTCGGCAGTTATCGTGAGAGATTACATACAGGCAAACAGACATACATTTCTCTGAAAATGGTCTTAATCATCTTGGTGGACCTCAAAATGGACATCTCTATCGTTATCTAAACATTTTTTTCCGCACGATCACAACACCTTCCCTACCAGTGGCAGCCGGGAAAGTAATATAATGTTCAAGTTTAGATGATGATAAAGCGTAGCCTTCTTCACCAGCGTAGGTACATGACACTTGCATAATCCCAAAATATAAATCCCATTGCAATAGTGTATACCTAGTGTGTTTAGTCCAGACATCGATAGCGAGTGAATATCGCTGCGAGATGAGTCAACATAATAAACACCTGCCCCGTCGCGAGGGGAGGGGGTAAGTAGGCGGGGCTTAAAAACTCAGATACGGTTTATTTTTTAAGTAGTACGTCGCCTTAAGAAATGGGTACACGCGGGCGACGCGCACGTACGCGTTTAGCTCCTTCCGTGCGAAATCGCGGGGCACGCTGTTATAGCGTTCCATATGATTTCTGGGCTATATTTGCATCAGGAGACGCTATTTCCCCGTCAACATAGACGATCGGTATTATCAGGGTCACAAGTTAGGTCCACCACCACACCAATCGATCGGTCATCGATCTACAGTAGAATGAATAGGTCGACATCGATCGTCAGTTGGCGGGAAGGGAGGGGGGGGGGGGGTACTTGCCGGAAAAGTCTTGGTGTGACACAACAGATTTTTTTATATACCTGTTCAATAATATAGAAACGCAAACATTTAAAATAACATATAAAATAATAATTTAAAATAAATAAAATAAATAAAATAACATTTAAATCTCCCCGCGAATTTGTTCAAAAAAATGGTAAAATCGCCTGCTGTTGGAGGGTTAATATTCCTCACGTACTGTAGTGACTTTGCTGGAGTTCATTATACTTTAATTTTTTTTTAAATAAGTATGTAATCCTAGGTACTTACTTCAAAACATTATGAACTTTTTCCATATCTGCTGGTATTAAGCGAGCAGCTCAAAGTTCGCTGTGTACTTAGGTATATAAATTAGCGGATGTTGTCGGGAGACTTTCATAGCAACATTTCTATAAACATGGGCCGAAGTTGTCGGTGTTTTAATTAACTTGCCTGGCTAATTGGCCGTTAAGGAAAATTCGCCCAAAAATAACTTCCGAAACAAACTTACCTTTCATTATAATATCGTGGGTCAGGTTTAATACATAAATTAACAACCCCCATCCCCCTTCCTCACCCGAGTTTACACTGTTGTCGCAATCGATACAGAATAAACCATTAAAATGCTTTTGTTTCTATGTTTAGCTTGTCCGATTTATAGCACGGTCCTTTTTCCCTTCCCGGCCCACCAGCCTATTATGAAGAAAGTATTGTTAACGCGCATTTTTTTTCGGGATAAAGACAGACATATCCATTTTGAGCCCACCTAAGACGATTCAGGCTCTTTCTAGATGGAAGTCTTATCCATATGGTAGCGAATAGCTTCATGCAGCTTGGGCCACAAGATCCATTTTGTTCTCGCATCGGCTTAACTCACGATTTATCTCCTATTCAGAAGCCTCATCGTACGGAAGGCTACCCCGGGTAAGACTCTCGTGTCTCAGGCCTCAAAGCTGGTGGAACGGTTCCTCCTGGCGGGATTGCATCATAGCGCTACTGGACGGTTTGCCTACTGTTCGGCGATGCCAATGGTTGTGCACTCTGGCTAATTGCTGAAGAAGTCTGGAGACTGGAAATATACTCCTAAGCAGCGGGGGCGGATGTTAACCTGTTGTCATGCCATTCTTGAAACGACCTATCAACCACCCGATCCCGTGTGGCACTACGGGCAAAGAACGCCCAGTTCCGCGATAATTTAAATTGAATTACCGCTATAATACAACAGGTAGAGGCCGCGTAAGCGACTTCGGACCCGTAACCAGTCGGGAGAATGGAGGTATCCTGAAGGTTAGAGATATTCTACTAAAAACTGGTAATTATAGGGCATGGATGCCCGCTGGGTACCTTTCCCGGTGCTTCGCCGCAAGGCGTTGGTCTCTAACGGGCTGTTGGCGAGCTAGACAGTAGATTTTCTTGTCTCTAAGTCTTCTACGCTCATCCCACGGCTGAAAGAACGATCACATATCGTTATACCAGCCTGGGGTGACGGGTCCGCCCGTTGTAGTCGACACCGGCCTACTACCCATATTATGTCCTTCACGATAGCGCCCAAACGCCTAATCCGATTGAGCTGAAATTTGGTGTGTAGGAATCAGTTGGTCTAATGACAAAAATTGAAATAGTTGTGGTTAAAATCTGACCACTAGGGGGCGCACTTTATTTAATTTAAGCTATGCATTGTGAGTTTTTACAAAGATATATGTTTATCTTTATTCTTAAGAAGCCTGGAGGAAAAGTCACAAAGATTTCACGCCATAATCATACAGAGTGCCCCAGATTGAAAAGCGAAAACGTAAACAGGTGGTTCATCTAAAACTTATTCTAAACTTTCACAACAAATTTTGAGGTGAAATTATATATGAAGGGTTAAGTAACTTTTAATATTTTTTGGTAATGCCATTTTAAAAATGTAGGTACTTACCTAAAATAGGAACATCTAGGCAGGGTTAGTTCGAGTCAGAACAAAACATATCTTGTATGTAAATCAAATATAGATCAGTTTCTAAAAAAAATACATTATTTATACAGGATGAGTTTTTAATTATTTATTTATTTTTACTAAAACCAACAGCTAATTATAATTTAACAAAAAGACGTAGTAAGATAACAGAGAGCTAAAAAAAGGTTTTCACGTTTAAGTAACGTTGTAGAAACATATGTGACCTTTCAATTAAAGCTAGCGATTAAAAATACATCAAAAAATTATTCAACAATTAATGCTAAAGAATTCACTGTTCAGCCGCTGCCTAGCTGAGTTAATACTCGTACAGAATAGATCAAAGTCAAGCGTTTAATCAAATCGTTTAAATTGTCACCTGTTCGCCACAGAAATGCATTTGGCCTATAGTTGGTACCAGCATGAGGAACATGAAGAGCAGGGTTAAATTTATTGAGTTTGGAAGGAACACGGAGATTAATTTTATTTAGTAAGTCAGGACAGTTAATGTTATTGGAGGTGATTTTTAGCAAAAAGGTTAAGTCCGCGGTTTCACGCCGCTTAATCAAGGGGAGTATATGAAATTTATTGCATAAATTGAAATAGTTAGATGAGCTGTATGGGATTTTCAGACGGAAGCAGAGATATTTCACGAACTTCATTTGAATGCGCTCGATTCTATTTATATATTTATCATAACATAGTGACTTCCTTGAAGTGAGTGAATCAGTACAAGCCATAAGCCACTTTTAATTTAAAAAAATGGAATAACAAAAAACATATTTTTTTTTGTAAATTTGAAAAAATTGACTGTTAAATAAAAGTTTGACCAGCGTTGAGCGCGCTGCGCCATCTACCAATAGGTAAAATATCGCAAATTAACAATATTCACGATATTTTAACTACCGCCACATGGCGCAATGCGCTCAGCTCTTTTTATACTATTTTTCAAAATATAAAAAATAATGTATTTTTTGAAGATAATGCAAATCGGTGTTTTTTCATATTTTTTTTGTCAGTTATTGCTTATTTGCTCGTACTGATACACCTATTTCAAGGATGTTTTTAAATAAAAACTCCTCATCCTGTATATCTATCCCATAAAAATCATTAATATCCCATAAAAAAATATCTCATCTAGTCAAAAGGTCAAAATTGACTGATCATTCTTACCCGTAACTTCACATGTTTATTTCACATGGCGGTACCAGATTTTTTCGATTGAATTTTCCTATGTCACCCGAAGTCTGCTGCAGTTGTTCTTCTAAATCTATTTATGACTTGTGGGCCGGGGAAGTAAAATAACTCTTATTAGAAACTCCCAATTAGTGGCTACAATAAAAGCAAAACTCTCTAAGACCCGTCGAGATCGACGGTCAGTTTATTTATTTATTTTATTTATTTATTTATTAATGTTTCACATACATTTATAATACTAGATTAATAAGATTAAAATCTACCTTGCTGGAGTAATGCCCGTACTAAGGTAGACTTTTATGTATTCTTTTTTTCCATGTGTGACATAATGTAGCATTGCTTTACGTGGTAGCTCTATATTTACACAAATTTTACATATACCTACTTATAATTTAGTAACATAATATACATAATAATATTAAATAATCATATATACACATACACATATAAACATATACATCTACACATATACATACACATATATACATATACATTTATACATATAATCTATACATATAATCTATACATATATATTTATACATATAATCTATACATATTAAAAGTAAACAGAAACATGCTTCTTATATGTGTACAAATAATATTTCTTTGTACAATAATACGCTTACGTTGCGGTGCCTTGCTCATTTGATCTACGATCAGGAATGTCACCAAGGTCTTGGAGAAAACGGACAGCAATAATCGAAGAGCGACGCTTACGTGATATGACGTGTGACAGAAAGTTAACAAAAAGTTCCTCCACGCTAATTCAGCTTACTTTAGCAAGCATGCGCTAGATGGCGCTGAAAATATTGAAATCTTTAAAATTTGTTTTTAACTATATTGAGTAAAAAAATGGACTGTGTCACCCCTAGACTTTCCCGGCAAGCAGACTAGCCCACGCGCGTCAAACCCTCCCACCCTCTACCCCCTTTTCCCACTCCCCCCAACCCCCCCCCCAACCCACCCTCTCTCACTCTCTCCCCCTTCTCTCCCCCAACCCCCTCTCTTCCTACCCTCCTCTCCATCACCCCCTCCAAGCCGCTCTCTCTCTCTCTCTCTCTCTCTCTCTGTCACTTCTCCCCCAACCCCTCTTCTCCCTATCATTTGCAAACAGCACTACATACTTTCCCGTCCCCACTACATACCTACCCGTCCCCATTTTTTGCAAATAGCACTACATACTTTTTTATTTTTCCTTTTTGATGACATATAAAAAAGGAAACTACAAACTACTCTACAGACTGAGAGCTTTTTTTAGACACCTCAATCAAATTTTTACACTATAGCCTTTCTCTCAATATGGCCGTTACAACTTGGGTTGTCGACTACAGCGGGCGAGCCCGTCACCTCAGGAAGTTTTAACGATTAGTTGTTCTATTTCCCTGGAGTGAGCGCAGAAGACTTGAGGACAAAACAGTCCACCGTCTAGCTACGCCACAAGCCCGTAAGAGGCCAACGCCTTAAGCGCGAGATAGCCAGGAATGTTACCCGGCGGGCCGACACTCACGCCCTTACTTCCAATTGTGACCAGATTACTCCTGTCTCTCGATTGGTTACGAGTTAGAGGTCGCTTGCGCGGTCCTCTCCCTTACGAAGCGGTGAAACGGTGTTTACCGAATCTATCGCGGACCACAGCGTCCTTGGTCGTTACAGAAAAAAACAAGTTTCAAATTAATATATAGATCCTGAAATTGCAATTACAACACTGTTCTCACATTAATAATAATTTGCAATCGCGCGGCCTGCAGTAACCTCAGATGCGCGTCACTGGAGACGTCCTAAATCGCAGCTCAACTCATAAGAGGATTACGAGGAGCACGGTGCAACTTTGCATGCGAGAGACCCCGGGCGTCGCGATGCACGTACCTACCGTTCTTATCCACAATTCCCGCTGCACTTCCCGCAACAAACCTAATTAATCTTACAGCTCCTAACGACAAAAAGAGGTATTTAGTAGGTAGGTACGTTAGTTAAACCGTTGATTATATAAGGTTCTAGTAGTATTACCCGTCGTTGCCAGAGTTATGCAACTTTTAATTCTGCAATCTAAATACACTGAACGTAACACCACTTCGTAAGGGAGAGGACCGCGCAAGCGACCTCGAACTCGTAACCAATCGAGAGACCAGAGTAATCTGGTCGCAATTGGAAGTAAAGCATGAGTGTGAGCCCGCTGGGTAACATACCTGGTTACCTCGCGGTTAAGGCGTTGGCGTCTTACGGGCATGTGGCGGAGCTTGACGGTGGACTGTTTTGTCTAAGTCTTCTGCGCTCACTTCACGGGAGATAAAACGACTAATCGTTAAAACTTCCTGAGGGTTCGCCCGTTGTAGTTGACAACTGTATTTGCCAAAGCGAGCACAGTTACTTGTAAAGTGAAGCACATAAACGATGGATGATAAAGACACAAGCAACAGGTTTACGCGTAAACAAACGACTGGGCCGGCGTTTAACCTCCGTCTGCACATAACAAACTATTTCGCAACCGAATCCGCATTCTCCACGGAGGGCTCGTCGACTGGCCACGTTGTGTGCTCGTAGCGCGACCGCAATGGGGCTGCAATGGGGGCCTTTTCAATCGGAAAGCGCGAGATTGCATTAGGTGCCCTCGGGACCGACTGAATCGAGAGATTTATCGGACCGCATCGGGCGCCAAATCACCTCCTTGTTACCGCTCCAGCTGCGCCCTAGACGAACTCGATATGGTAATGAACTGTTTTACCATCAAGTGCGGGGGTTGACGTGATCAATATGCATTTTGATCCAGCTCGAAGGACCACTTTGGAGTTGTTAACTACTGCTGGTGAACTCGCCATCCCAGGAAGTTATAATGATATTAGATAATTTTTTTAAACCATGGGGTAAACGCAGAGACTGGGGCAAAACAGTCCACCGTCTAACTAGGCCAACACGCCCACCGCCTTACCGCGTGGCACACGGAATTTGACCCAGCGGGCAGTCTTGCGCCCTCACTACCAGATTTGGCCGGATTTCTACGTCCTCTAGTCTAATCACGGATTTGAGGTCGCTTGTGCGGCCTCTACCTAATGTTAGCCGTAATTCAGTTCGAATTTATCGCGGATCATGGCGTCCTTGGCCCGTTAATATCACACGGGATCGGAGTGCACAGTAGATTGACAAACACCGCGCAATGCGCAAACCGCTCAGTATCGCCCGAGGTGTTCCCCAGATGGAACAACTGATCCCACCTATCCACGACACAGCCATAACAGGGTTCACAATCTTTACCAGGTTAGTCAACAACCACCCCCGCTCCTTAAGAAACATACGTTTCCGGACTCCCCAGTTTTTCGCCGAAGTGCACAGTCGATTATTAAACGCCGCACAATGCGCAAACCGACTAGTATCGCCCGACGTGCTCCCCCACATTGGAACAACCGATGCCACCCATCCACGACATAGCCGTGACAGGGTTCACAGAGAGCTTAAGAAACGTATCTACGTTTCCAGACTACCCAGTTATTTGCCGAAGTGTACAGTCGATTGGTAAACGCCGCACGGTTCGCAGACCGCCCAGTATCGGCCGAGGTGTTCCCCAGATTGGAACAACCGATGCCACCTGTTCACGAGATAGCCGTGACTCGGTTCACATAGTCCTTTCCAGGTTTTTCCGTCTTCAAGGAGGCTATCAGATGGGAGTTGAACCTAGAGTGGATGGAGCCGACCCAATATAACAATTAGGCCATCATGCCCGAGCTGCACGGTACCGTTAGATACCAAAGCGAGCACAGTTAGATGTAAAGTGAAGCAAAGAAACGAAAGATGAATACACAAGCAGCAGGTTCTCACGTAAACAAGCCGGAGCCTATCCCCCAAAAAAAACTATTTTACAGCGGTATCCGCACTCTACGGAGCGCGTGTCGACTAGCCGCGTAGTGTGCTTGTAGTACGACCGCAATGGGGCTGCAATGGGCCCGTTTCAATTGAAAAGCACGAGATTGCATTAGTTGCCCTCGGGGCCGACTGAATCGAGAGATTTACCGGACCGCATCGGACGCCAAATCACCTCCTCGTTACCGCTCCCGCCGCGCTCCAGACAAACTCGATATGGTAATGGACCGTTTTAACCTCTAGTGCAGGAATTGACGTCATCAATTTTCATTTTGGAGGACCAGTGTTAGGGGAACGTGGCCAAAGCGGGCATCTTAAGAGAAGGTTAATATTATTCTATTAGGAATATCTAATAGCAACTTAATTTTTATCTCGACAACCAGGCTTTTGAATAATGTTTAGTAAAAAATGCCAAAACGCTAAAAACAAAAAATATAAGGTTAATTACAAAACTCCCACGAATGCCCGCTTTTTTAATCAGATTAACAAAAATGTTTTAATCGGATTATTTACCCAAATTTCGCGGTATTTTTACACAACTCCCCGACAAAAAATGAGTGTAATGTGTTCAGGGTTCATCTATGTATGTTTTCCCTTTCTTTTTTCCGCCATAACTTCTAAACGCTAAATACGATTAAGATGTGTGTAGTATTGTTAGAATCATTGTCATCCCGAGTGTCATAGACTACCTTAAATGTTCAAATAGCAAGTAAGAAGTTGTCTAAATGTCCAAATGTCAATAAATTAACATAAACACATCGTGTTGAGTGACAAATGAACACATTGCGTCAAATAGTGTCAAATGAATACAGTCCCCAACAGTACATGTTTATTTCAGGAATGTACAGGATTGAGTACATTCATGAAATATACATGTACTGTTGGGGACTGGGCTAAATATAAGCGGTGGCTGAGGTGCGAGAACCGGCGTTCGTAAAACACGCGTTCTTACGTTAGCGTACACCTACCGATACCTCGATACCTATACATATTACTGTCGAGTAGCACAACTAGGGTTGTCGACTACAGCGCGCGAGCCCGTCACCCTAGGAAGTTTTAACGATTATTCGTTCTATCTCCCTGGAGTGAGCGCAGAAGACTTGGACAAAACAGACCACCGTCTATATATAGCTCCGCCACTAACCCGTAATAGGCCAACGCCTTAACCGCGAGATAGCCAGGAGTGTTACCCAGCGGGCTTACACTCACGCCCTTACTTCCAATTGCGACCAGATTACTCCAGTCTCTCGATTGGTTAAGAGTTCGAGGTCGCTTGCGCGGTCCTCTCCCTTACGAAGCGGTGAACCGGTGTAGGTATGCCGAATCTATCGCGGACCACGGCATCCTTTGCCCGGCTGTTGACCCAGGATCGGGTAGCCGATGGTCGTTTCAATAGCAGTCGCCGTAAGGTCCGCAACCACCCCCGCTCTATAGGAAACAGTACTGCTTCCAGACTCCCCCGACTGTTAGTCAGAGAGCGCCAGACGGTTGATTCCCAGGGGAAACTAACCATAATGCCAGAGTCCTACCCAGGCTCGCACTTAATGCGTGGAGACCGTCGGATAGTGCCGTCGGTCGTGAACCCTGAACAGAATGGGTCTTCGTGGTCAACTCAGCGAGTAGCACAGGGCGAGTCACAGCACTAATGACTGTGGTGTGGAGACCGAACGCTGGTCTCCGAACCTCAGTCACCGCCTACATTTAGCTCAATCCCCAACTGTATATATATAGATAAATACATAAACCACAAATATTTCATGAAAAATCCCTAATAAAGCTATTTATTAATATACATAATAGATAACTTTCTTTAACAACAGTCGTGTTGTTTATTATTTTTAATATGTTGACTTGTTCTTTTCAATGCATTGGTTTTTCTGTAATAGTGATTTTCTATAATAATAAGTGAATAAATAAATAAATTAAAAAAAAATAACCCATTAATCGGCTGTATGTAAACAGGAAATATGATGTCATAACATCTTGGAGTTTTCCGAAAGTCGCCTCGACGCTTTTCTTGGAGATAGAAGCGATCCATTACCGAAACGTGGGGTGGTGGCAGTATCAAAGCGGCAGTAAAATGCATTCGTTACGCTAAACGGCCCGATTTCCGCCTTTAATTTAGATAAGGGCCCTTAATTCCCCTCCAATGATTCCCCCTTCTCCTTCCCAGTATCCTCCGTTAGCCATCCGATTGACTGTTAAGAAACAGATCGCCAGATACGAGATCGTCGAAGTAAACTTCAATGTAATTACGAAATACTATGTGTGATTTGTGGATACTATGTGTGAATACTGACTTGTGGATAATATGGTGGCATAGTGGTTAGGTCGCCTGATCTTACATTGTAAGGTCCCGGGTTCAATTCCCGGCTGGGTCACCATTATCCGTTTGGATCAAATTAACGGAATTGCATTTTCAATTCTGTCGATCGAATGCAATAACAAGACACACACTTACAGACATGTTACACTCACACATACATATAACACGTAGGGTTGGTTGTAAGAGATTGTCATATGACAAAAAAAACCGCCGCCCATTGTGACATTTTCACAATAAAGAGTATAAACAAACAAACAAACAAACTTGTAAATCGATTCAGCCACCGATTCTAAATTCATCAAGTACATAGTCATAAGGAATGAGCTATAGGACCATCGCAAGAATGGTTTTCAGAGACATGGTCTCAAGGAATGGGCTATAGAACCATCATTATCATTAAAACTTCCTGGGGTGACTGGTTCGCCCTTTGTAGTCGACAGCTCCAACTGGCCGATTTGCTAGACATGAATGCCCATCTGGCTATAAACAAGGGAGGAGGGGTCTGGAGATGAATGATTCGTATGACAGCGGAGGTTAGTTGTCGACCTGACTTCTTCAACCCTTGAATCGTTCGGTTGGCCACTTGATCCCGAGTGATCATTGCGGTTGTGAGGGACCACCCCTCACAAGACTCCAGGTTTGTTCGGTGTGAGGTGGTGGTATCAACTTACGAGTTACCTCCGTGTCGAAAGGCGGTTTTGATGTGAAGTAGAAGAATTTATTGATCGAAGGTTTGAATATTGCCAGTTATAACGCTTGCCGAATTTACGTTGACGCTAGTGTATAGATGCGCGACTGCGGTTACGAGGATATACGGATGAGGATTGTATGTGTGCTCCTAGTATCTTGTACTGGGCACGGCTCGAGTCTGTGGGATTACAGACTGATGCTTCGAGACTCAGGGAGAATGAGGAAAGGAAACCAAGCAGCCGGATTCGTTGACCTAACTCGTGAGAGAGAGTGCCGAATATGCCGTCGCAACCTTGGAGGAAGGTGATCTTTCGGGGAATGATAATTTGGTTGCTTTTTCGCCGGTTTATATTGGGCGTGAAATGATGCAATCCAAAATATTCCCAGTAAAAGTATTGTTTCATCGTGCTGATTCATAGCTGCACGAGTCAAAATTACAGCTGAATTGTGTCTGTGGTTTTTACTGGAAATCGATGCATTTGTTGATCGCATGTAATGGACTTAAGGTCCGTTACACGGTCAAAGGGCGCCTCAGTCCGCGGTATATACAAACTGAATAACCGCGTACCTCAGGTAGAGGCCGCGCAAGTTACCTGGAACCCGTGACCAAACTGGGGGCGGAGAAATCGGGCCCTAAGGCCGGTTCGTGGCTTTGCAGGACGATAGATTTGAGTCGCCCCAAAGTCTTCAAGATCACCTTACGGGAGACAGAAGGATCATTATCGTTAAAAAATTCTGAGTTGGCGGGTTCGCTCGTTGTAGTCGACATCTCCAATAAAAATTACATGCCTGGGATGTCGTGTTTGCCCGTTGCATTGGACAGCCCCAACGACATTGTTCCCAAAAACACGCGATACTACATAGCTGCAGTTAGTTGGCCGCTGGATAGCTCAAAACGAATTTAGCTTAGTCTGAATAGCGTTTAACTACTTTAAAAGCCTCCGCTCTCGCTGTCCGTAACCGTATTAGCCATAGAATAGCTGCGCAGTCCTTATTCGACGCTGGAGCACTCTTTAAAACATTTATTTATTGCAGCGGGACAGGCAGCGTCGGGATTAACTGCCCGGGTACTTCGGAAAAGGAGGAAATGGAAAGAAATTGAGCGTCAGTCTATCTGGTCGCATTATTGCTAGAGACACTACGGGAATTTGCGAAGTGCCTATTATTTGATCTGTATGCTATGATGAATCATGTTTTGGAACGTGTATATTATGATTTTTTGTTGCCTTAACCCCTGGGAGGATAGAAACGCCATTCGGTAATAATTACCGATTGGCGTTTCTGGCCTCCCAGGGGTTAAATTGCCGTGGGTAACAGATCCGCGCATAGCCATTTCGGCCATCCTCCATACATATTATATAAATATATGATAAAATGAATAACAAGGCTAATTATTAGGTAACAAGAGATAATTAATTTAAAAATATATATTGTCAGTATTTATATACAAAATCGACCAAAAATGTGAATCGCCGTTTTTGCGCGCGAAAGCTGGTCTCCAAAAGATTAAAGCATCGATGTATTCTTTAGATATGACCTCAGATACAAATAAGTTGGCTTCACATACCATTTCCTCGTAAATCATGTGACAGAGAGAGCAATAAATTGAACAGTATGCGAAAGAATAGCGCACCAATATTCTTCGCGGCAGCTCTCACACCGGAAACGTTCGGCTGTCTGTCAGCGGACTGCGACCAACTACTACTGGCCGGCTTTCAGTAGTGGTTTTGAAAGGGTCATTTTCGAGCACGAAAGGCCAATTTAGGGGATCATATATCGATGGGTTAAAGCAGTATTTTTCCACCAGTGGGTCGCGACCCCCCGGGGGTCGCGATTAGACTCCGGGGGGGGGGGGGGGGTCGAAGGCTATCTAAAAATAAAAATCGAATTATTACAAAATCTTTATTTTATAATACCTACCTATGCAACAAAGCTTCAGAAGAAAAACATAACATGTGTTTTTTGCTATTTCTTTTACAAAACTTTATATTGATCTATGTAAGTTGGAAACTAAAGTAAGTACAGCTTCGAAAGTGAAAAACAGTTAATATTAATGTGGTTTTCGCCATTATTTTTACCAAAAAATATTTAATGAATGCTTATAGTTACAACTGTAGAAGAGACTAAAGGGGGTCGGAAGAACTAAGTTATAGTCTAAGGGGGGGGGGGGGGGGTGTCGTAGGAGTTTTATTTTTTAATACGAAAAGGGGGTCGCAATCTAAAAAGAGTCTGAAAAACACCGCAATACATCTCAAAAATACCGCTGGAGACAAGGATTACTTTTTTTTTCCGGAAAACAGTAAGAGAAAAGTTACTTATAAGGAAAATTTTAAGTGCCGAAACGCAAACATATTTGAAGTGATTTGAAATCGAGATGCCTCTTGAAGTACCTCTGGACCTGGACCTTCTTTTATCCACGATAGTCTTCAGAAATCCAGCGAAATCCTACAATTTCGATCACACCGTTACATTACCCCCCCCCCCCCCCCTCCGAAGCAGGATACATAAAGTCCAATTACGGACACCCGTCTGGATTTATAGGTTTGCCGACCCTCGAAGGCTGAAACGATCCGCCTTCATAGGAGTCACCTCTTAGCGGGGCCGATTGATGTACGGCCGGCCGCCCTGACAAACTGCGCCGCCCGATAAATCTACTTTGCGCCGCCTCTACCCCCCCCCCCCCCCCCCGCTTCAATGTATTAAACATTAATACAGGGGCAAAGCGGTCTCGTTAAAACCCTCTCCATCGTTCATCTTCATCTAGTGTCGAGGCGTCGTAGAGGTCAGCCGCTTTGAGGTATTTTAGTCGATTTCACTCCCCTCTCCCCCCGGGAAGATTAAGACCATTTCCAGACTGAAGTCTGTATGTGAGTTTCTATTTGTGTGCATTCCTCCACGATAGCGCCCATACGCTTCATCCAATTGAATTGAAATTTGGCATGCTGGCATCATTCGGTCATGGCACGAGTTGAAAAGACTGTGGTTGAAATCAGTCCACTAGAGGGCGCGCTAGTCATATTTAAATCTCGAAATATTATAGTTAGAGACTTGAAATTCGGTACACAGATGCCTTGTTGGACCGAAGTCACGTTGTGACATTTTGGTTGGAATATTTCGTATACAAAGCGTTCTAAAATATTATCCAAGTCCTCTTTTAAGCTAATAGGGTTTGTTATTCGCAACCTAAAGCATTTTCACAATGTACGGGTTATGCATACATTGTATAATTCAATTGTGAGAAGTAGATTGGAAACGAATACAGTTATATGGAATCCACATCAGGATCATTATAATATCACTATGTTGGAAAAAAAACAAAAATGTTTCTTACGCTTTATATATTTCAAGCAGTACAGATATTATCCGTAGGTACTTATACCCTACTAGTTTTCTACTAGGCATGGTGGGCTATAACTCTCTTAAATTGCATAGAGAAATGCTCGCCATGCCCTACGTTTTCAAGCTGATCCGGGGAAGAGTTGATAATCCTAGCATGCTAGCGAAGGTTTGTCTCTTTGTCCCGGACAAATATAATCGTGCTCGCACTCATAATCTATTTGCGGAGCCGTCCTCGCGCACCAACCTAAGTCGATGGAGTCTGCTTACCCGTGCTTTGCGTCACATAAATGCGCTATGTTCGACAGCGTCAGACTTTGATATTTTTACAGCGAGCCCGCATCTCTTCAAGGTGTGGGCATTGCGCTACTTGTTTATGTCAGAATAAAATAAATTGTTTTCACTCTTTATGTAAGTACCGTAAGTTTGTAAGTTTTTTAAAAATTATTAATGCCTGTATTTGTATTTAATGCTTATTTAAACATGTTGGGTATGTACTTGTAAGAATTCATTTTTTTTATATATTTGTGAGTATATTGCATATCAACGTATTGGTATAAACCGTTAAGTTGTTTTGCTAATGAAATAAATAAATAAATAAATAAAACTTGCTCTATAATTCTATGGTACGCATCCAACTGGAGTTTGGAATCTATACTATATGAGGTCCATTCGGAAGCGATAGAGTATGTACAGAGGAGGTATACGCGTATATTAACTTATAAAACCGGTCTATCACGCACTCTCTACTCTTATGAAGAGCGTTAAAATTATTTAAAGATTTTTACTCTTAGAAAGAGGAGAGGTCGCGTAAGCGACTTCAAACTCGTAACCAGCCGGGAGGACGGAGGTATCCTGAAGGTTAACTCCAGACCGAGATATCCTACCAAAACAGGTAGGCAGGGGCGAGGCTGCCCGCTGGTTACCTTTCCCGGTGCCTCGCCGTAAGGCGTCGATCTCTAACGGGCTGCTGGCGAGCTATACAGTATATTATCTTTGTGTCTAAGTCTTCTACGCTCGCTCATCCCACGGCTAAAAGAATGATTACATATCCATATATACATATCTATAAAAGCTTTTACACATTAAACGTATATTTCTCATAATGTCTAATGGGAATGCATTTTTATTTTTCATTTTCTTTTTACAATAATTCAATTAGGAAGATTAGACATTTTAAATTATATACATTTCGTATTTATAGGCGGATTTTTGATAATTCCTTGATTTTGATTTTTTTTCTTTAATTTTTATATTATTGGTGAATTATTTTTATTAATTGTCTTCTACTGTTAGTTCTACTTATCCGGTCTGTTTAGATTTTTTTCACGTTATATTTCTCTTTTGAATGTTATTTCAGGCCATTCAATGAACATTACGAATTATTATTGATTTGATTTAGATATTATAGGCAAACCAGTGAAATAATTAATTTTTTTAATAAGATATTATAATTAGCAGATAAGTAAATTTAGAAGATAAGTAAATTTGTCAATCTGTTATAATAACAGGTAATTGTGAGAGACATCTTTACTCGATTATGACGTGGTCCCGTAACCGGCATGTCCATTCAACACGGGCACGTGAACAACTTGCTATAATACCCAAGCACAAAACTTAACATTTCCAGTGCAGCTTTTCCTATTATTCTGCGGTTGTATGGAATCGGTTGGGAATGGCTTTGCGAACGAAATCAATTCCAATATTTAAGGACCACTTTAAAAGTTTATTATTAAAGGAAGATATTTAGATGTCATAATTTGATTTTATTTTAAAATAATTATTTGTTAATTTGATTATTACTATTATCCTCGTTTATTTATAAATTTGTAACATGATTATTTGATGTTAAATATTTTGATTTTGAATATTTTTATTTTTTATATGTAGATTTTAAAATTTATTTAATTAGGTTATTTTCTTTTAATTTCATTTGATGTTAAATATTTTTATTTTGATTATTTCGATTTGTGTATTTATTTGATTGTGATTATTTGGATTTTTTTATTTTAAGATTAATTTGATTTGGTTATTTTATTTTAAAATCATATATGTATGTACCAATAATTAATAGGTGTGTCCTGAAAACCAGGATAAGAGATATCCTGAGGATACCCCTAATTTGCAGCGTTTGTAGATTTATTTCATAGTCTTTGTCTATTTACAGTTTTAATTTTTAATCTGTGTGTTCTTGTTTTTTTGTATAATATGTTTTTTATAACAGCTGCAAATAAATATTTTTCAAACATAGTTTTACGCATTATCATCATAAATGTACCACCACAATTTCGGACAATAAATATATATTTCTATTTCTATAACAGCCTGGGGTGACGGGTTCGCCCGTTCTAGTCGGCACCGCCCTACTGTCATATTGTATTCGACGTTTGAGAGGATGTCATTCTTCGCCGCTTTCCCTTTGACATTTAAACGTGGAATTCGAAAGTGATAAGAGATATAACTTCACCTTGTATTCATTTTCTGACCCCACAGTGAGACCCACCCTACAATTTACATAATACCTACCCTGGAAAGGAAGTCAATCTGAAGTCAATCTTTCTGAAAATGTTACATTAGCAAACAATTCTATCTATTCCATCACTCTGCGGTCACCGGTCGTGTTATGCGGGGAAATAAATGACGCGCTATCCACGAGAAATTTGCTGGCGCCAGCCATACAAATCCGCAACATCTCATTTCCATTGTGAAGCCGCTGGAATTGTAACGCCCCGGTTACACCACGCTGTTTACGTCGATTCATGCTAATGGACCGTCCACCACTATTCGGATTAAGGCGACATGAGAGCTCAGAAAAATATCCGAAATGGACTAGCAGCGCAAATTTCACGTCCGCTCGCGCCGGGGAGCAGGCGCATCATACTAAACGTTCTATCGCAGCGCTAGCACAGAATAACTATCTTTACGCAGTGTTTGTATAAGGGTGTTAATGGCAAAATATATTGAGGGCCTAAAAAAAATTGGCTACTTGCTGCCAGTCAATACAATTAACCAGTCAATATAATGAAATTATGATAAAACACACCCACCGCTTACATTGTAGGAGTAATCGCGCCTGAAAGTTTTTGAAATCAATTTAAAGCCTTAATGTCCAAGGCAATGAGCAACTTTTTTGAGTCCAAATTTTAAGTTGATTCCTTATTGAGGGATTCACTTAGATTTTTTTTTAAATTAATGCTTATATATTTTTTTTAAAACTCATAAAACTAAAATTCTTCAGATATGGTCGGTACAGAACACAATAGATAAGCAATTTTCGCAGTGTTACAAGGCTCATAAAGACCTTAGAAAAGCACCACTCAACAAATAATAATAATACCTAGTAATTAATCTTTTTGTCGAGTATTTTATATATTTATATAAATATATAGGGGGGTATTTATATAAATATATATTTATATAAAGTATATAGGGGGGGGGCGGCCGAAACGGTTACGCGCGGATCTGTCAAACGGCGCAAAATGCCTATAGGCACTGTTGGAGTCCGATGGGTTAGGTTACCTGTCCTTCGGGCGCAGATGGGCGGTTTTCGCATCGTGCGGCGTCAGGTGACGGGTTCGCATGTTGTAATCGACGACCCCCGTAATTCATATACCTGGGTGCGGGTGCGATTATAGAAAAAGAAAGATACGACCGGTCGATTTTTCGCACAACTCATTTGAAAAATCGTTTATTGTCCTGTTTTGGTTCGATTATACATAAAGCAAAATCTAGCTTAATGTACAGTTAAACAGCAACCATGCTTAATTTATACTTAAGAAATGTGGTATCGTGGTGTTCGCGGCCCTTTAGGGCTATCTCCACGCGATCAGGCATTCGTGTAGGCGACGTATGGACGCTCCGCGCCAGCGCTAGTGGAACGTCCGTTCTTATGTTTCTCCTGATTTTATTACTGACATTTCTGCACACACGAGAACTCTCTAAAGGGCTCTCTAGACGATCAAGCATGCTTGTCAAGCTTCGCGTCGCGGGCTGGGAGGGGATCGTAAACCGCAGGATATATGCATTTTTTATTTAAATATTTACCAAAAATGCCTAATTTTGTAGTTTTAAACCAGGGAGTCACGTTGTTCATCAATCAATTACGTCTAATTAACGTGACTCCCTGGTATAAACTACAAAATTAGGCGTTTTTAGTAAATAATAAAAATATATATTTAATAATAATAATAGGTATACTCTTTCTTTGCACTTAATAATGTTCCAAAAAGGTGAGCTTATAGCCACATGGCAATGTCTGACAACTAACCTAATCGTAGTGGTACATGCGCGCATTTTGGAAATAAAGATTATAATGTTTGTCTGCATAAAATACCGACCAGTAACGGTATTAAATCTAAGAATGCCCGAGGAGAGGAAATTGAGAGGGGAAGAGGAGAGAAAGGGAAGAACTGGTTACTTATTTCTTGGAGAGGTAGTATTCATTGAGGTGGATCTTAAATGATGGCAAAGAAGGCGAGTTTCGTACATTTGCCGGGAGATCATTCCAGAGTCTTACGATCATTCTAGAGGTTTCCGATCCCCTCCCACGCCGCGACCATAGTAAAATAACATCAGTAGGACATCTCGAAATTGTCATTATCAGGAAATTGTCACCTGACAACGTTCTGAAAATAAAAATAAACTTCACGGTCTCTTTGTAGCGACGACATACCTCTAGGAGTTATATAGGTCTTGCATTAAAGATATAAATAGTTATGATAATATGTTTGTTAACGTTGCCGGCTTGAAAATTACGCGTTTAAAATAAATGAAGCATTTGACAGAGCCATTAAAAAAAATGCTGGCAATATTCTGTCACGGAATGAGTTAAGCTACCTGTCGATGACGATCGTTCAAAATTCAAGTTTTCTTTGCGTTTTTATTATTTTTTTATTTGTTGAGTGGGGCTTTTCTAAGGTCTTTATGAACCTTGCAACACTGCGACCATTGCTGATCTATTGTGTTCGCCACCTACTAGTTCTGCGCTAAGCCTCGTGTCATTTAAGAACCGCGGCAGGCTTTTGGCGCCAGATTGTTTTACTTTCTCAGGTTGGAGGTAGTGACCACCCAAGTGGGTGTATCTTTTACGCATCAGCGGGCCACACTCGCACATGAGGTGCAGAGGAGTTTCCTCTGCCCCTTGGCAGAACCTGCACATTTTTGTGTCTCTGAGCTTGAGGTTGAACATGTGTTTTTTCAGGCCACAATGCCCCGTGAGCGCCCTCACCAGTATGCGTAGATTGTTCATATTTAGCGATAAGGCCTCACGGGCCGTCTTACGGTCGTAAAAGCCTTTATAAGCGCTTTGGAATGATTCAACCCTGGCGTGTTGTTCCAGTGGTTGACGGATTGTTCGAAACACATTTGTTTGAGCATTAGGTTTGCAAGGCTTTTTTGTACGCCACAGCAAGGTTAGGGCCGTATAACGTTCCCTTTGCTCCCGTCCTAGCAAGTTCGTCAGCTTTTTCATTTCCCTCGATTCCTGCATGGCCATCTTAGAATTACCCTGTTCTTTTCGCCCAGGGCATTCAGTAGTGATATGCAGTTTTGCACTAGCTTTGAATTAATGGTATTCGAGGCTAGTGCCATAAGAGCTGCTTTGCTATCCGAGTGGATATAGATACGGTGGTTGGCGTAGTCCTTTTGGAGGTTGATATCCGCAAATTCAATAATGGCGTAAACCTCCGCTTGGAATATGGAGGTGTATTTTCCCAAGTTTACACTTCTTTCGAAGTTTGGTCGCTCTCCATATATACCACAGCCTACGTCAAGTCCCGATTTGGACCCATCAGTATACCATTTAAGGCTACCGGCCTCCCATTGCAGTTGGCTTTTTAGCCAGTCGTCTCTGGGCGGCAGTTCCACTGTAAAAAGTTTTCCAAAGTTTAGGAGTGGGAGCATGGTGTCTGATACCACGTTGAGGGTTGGATTTTCAATGACTGAGTCAAGAACTGATCTTAGTGCTTGTGAGATCCAGTTTACCTTCTCTCGGGCAGATAGCCTATACATGCTGGCTTTCGCCACCTGTTGCAAATGAATGTGTAGGGGCGGTAAGTTCAGCAGTGCATCTAGAGCTGCTCCAGGAGTGGAGGACATTGCGCCAGTTGTCATGAGGCACGCCGTCCTTTGGATATTGTTTAGTTTGGTAATCACAGTTTTCTGGTTGGCTTTGTTGCACCATACCACCGAGGCGTACGAGATTATCGGCCTCACAATGGCAGAGTATAGCCAGTGGGAGATCTTGGGGTTAAGGCCCCAGTTTTTCCCTGCCAGTCTTCTGGTTATACCCAAAGCACTTTTAGCTTTTTGAATTATTTTGTCTAGGTGGCTATTCCAGGTGAGTCTCTGGTCGAGCGTGACTCCCAGATACTTTACTTCCTTGGAGAAAGGAATCTGCCTGTGGTTTAGGAATGGCATTTTAGTCCACCTAGTTGACGTTTGTTGGTAAATGGCACGAGGACGGTCTTATCGGCGTTGACCGATAATTCGTTCTCTCTGCACCAATTGCTAACGATTGTTAACGCTTTTTGCATCATGTGTGAGATCGTGTTTTGGCAGAAGCCCCGGGCAATGACTACTAGGTCATCAGCATAGCCCTGTGTGTCGATCCTGGCCTCTGCCATCCTATGCAGGAGTTGATCTATTGCAAGAGTCCATAATAGGGGCGAGAGTACGCCTCCCTGCGGTCAGCCTCTCGTAGTGGTGACTTTCTTTGCGTTGCTTCGCATGTTAACAGGATTTTTCGCCAACTGCGCATCGGCTTTATTTATGAAATGAATATTCAGATGAAATGAGTCCCTGGCTACTTGCCGGGAAAGTATTGGGGTGACACAACCGTTTTTTTACATTATCGTGGAAAAGAGAGTAGATAGGTACTCTCTATGTAATGAATATGATGCAAGTTACATAATGCACCTCATTAGGGCCGTTGAGAGCTCTTAGCGCCGTTGGGTCAGCCTTGTCTGGAGAAAAATCCACCGGAAGTGCAGAGGATGCAAAGAGAAGAGGCAGAGGGGACGCTCAATAGAGGAGTCGCCTTACCAAAGCAGAGTGTATAAAAGAGATAGAGATAGAGAGAGAAACGGAAAAGAAAAAGTAGTTTGCACGAGCAGCGGCGACTCGCTAAATTTGCGCCTTTTCACTTTAATGCGTCCCGCTGCTAATTGTCTGGATACTCAATTATTTCTAGTAGTTTTTAAGTTGAAAATAAGGTTAAAAGGATCGCAGCAGCGTGCCACAGTATACCGAGAAAACAGTAGATGCACTCTCAAGCGATAGGGATTGCGGAGATATGGTTCGAGGGGAGTGAGCAGAGGGTACGTCTCGAGGAACGCCTTTGATTAGCGCTACGTGCGTGCGAAGGTCGTCAAATTTCTCAAAACGTTTGAACATCTGCGTTGGCGGAGTAGTAGACATGCGGCGGTCATATGCGAGCCCTTGGACTCGTGACGTAGCTCGCCTCGTTTTAATTTTTTTTCTAAAGGTGGGTGTTCTATCAGCGAAGAGTGTGAATTTTCGGATGCCTTTTGCATCAGGGCGAGTCCCCAGTGGACTGTAATAATATATTTAACTCACCCTCTTTCGGGTTTACAGCATCCTTTATTTCAGCCAGGTTGGCCTCGGCAGTGAAGCTTCCTCGATTTTCCGGCTGCTGACTGACGACACTTTAACTTCTACGGCTTCCCGGCAATTAAAGCACATTTATTTTTCTAACTTGTATATTCAGAACTTATTAATTATTATTTACGGGCCCATTGCCCTATGATAACTCGCGATTACATTTATCGCGGTGACGTCGGTTTATAACACCCGAAAAGGTGCCCGTCCGTCTCCGACCTTTTTTGGCAACTAACTAAAAATGGCATCCTTCGCTTTCCTCACCGTTTACAATAAAAAACCTTCCGCGCCCCTTAAACGCCATGTCTATGCTTTTACTGGCCGGAACGATTTCACACCTTCCCTTATTGGTCAAAGGATCTAAAAGGAAACGCCTCTTTCAAAATGGTATGCCTATATACTCATAGATAGCAGTGCACGTAAATACATTACTAAATGTTTAATTATGTCTACTTAATTGTATAATTATCTCTACTTATAACTAACAACTCAAATACGGTGATATGGTGATTTAGGGATGCTTCTGTATCATAGATTAAAGTTGATTACCATATCACCCTAATTACAAAATTAATTAATCTAATCACCCCAATTTACTAGGTACTCTAATTAGACGCATAAATGTTTACTAATTTTCATATCGGACCTGAACATTTTATTATATGTTAGTATATTTACTTAGTAATTTATGTTATCTTATACTAACAATCAAGCTTACATTAATTCGCTAAATAATAATAAGCTGTCAAGCTATTTTTCTCGCAGACCGTTTGATAACCTTATCCTATTTTATAATATAATTATCATAGATCAATTATCTGATAACTAAATTAATCATAAGGTTTAGGGCGTGCCATTTGAGTAATGGCTGGGTTTTTTGAAATGTTATAGTCCTTTCAGAGAAAGCGAGGTCGTCTTTATGACAGGGTGCACTTCAGATTTACGTCTTCGAAAAGTTAACCCGTATGTGAACAATGGCGCAATAGTGTTGTAAAACGGACCAGCTACGCCTATTGTCTCTGTGCCAGGAAGGCAAGGGGTGAGTTCGGATTTCTGTGAAAGGACATATTATCTCGCCCTTTAAAGTGCAGGCGGCATTGTTCGCGAATCCGGGATACCAATAAAACGATTCCAAATCTTTGCTGCCTCACTGCGTGGACAGCGTTGTAAATAATTATTTTTTAACCTAACATTTCCCCCCCAGTGACAGACAGTGTCACTTTTGCCTATTAATTATTTGTAAGGGTGGTATGTTGCCTTCTACCTATCATTTTTAATGTTATAACTAAGTTTAAAGGGACTTTTTTATTATTAATCTACTTTTTAACTATTCTACGATGAGTCGAGCGATCTTACCGATGGAACGTCGATACAATCGATTATTTGCTCTCACATCTAACACGCGTACATTTCCTTTCTTATCGGGATACACCTTTTCGATTATACCCCTTGGCCAGTGACCGCGACTTATAGACGGGTCAATAATCAACACCAGGTCTCCTTCTTTTAGGGGCTCCGTAGTTTCTTTCCATTTCGGTCGCGATGCCAATGTTGGTAATATTTCCCGTAACCAACGCCTCCAAAAGGCGTCCGCTAGATATTGGCTATGCCGCCATTGCTTTTTACTGCACAGATCCTGGGGGCTGAATTGACCTGCTGACTGGTCACCGTAAGTGTATCCTAGCAAGAAGTTTAGAGGGGTCAATGGTTCGGCGTCGCGGGAATCTAACGAAAGGTGGGTCAAAGGTCGAGAATTAATGACCGCCTCGGCTTCCGTTAATAAGGTCGCCAATGTCTCGAGACGGGGCGCCTGTTCCTTTAAAACGGCTTTCAAAGCGTTTTTTACTGCTTTCACCATTATTTCCCAAGCACCGCCCTGGCTAGGACTGGCTGGCGGAATAAAACGCCAGGTAATATTTTTATTACTTAAATTATTTTTAATTGCCTCGTTGTCTAAACCGCTCATCGCCTGGCGAAGTTCAGCACAACTACCTTTCATATTGGTTGCATTGTCTGAGTATATTACTCGCGGCTTTCCGCGCCTGCTAATAAAACGCCTAATAGCCTGTATCATAGAATCCGTGGACAAGAATTCCAAAACTTCAATATGCACCGCTCTCACTGACAAGCACGTAAATAGTACACCGTATCGGTGTTCTTTTCGCCTACCAATTGTCACCGCCATCGGCCCAAATACGTCTAATCCGACGCAGCTAAAAGGTCTAGTATGGTGTTCTAAACGTTCCGCCGGAAGGTCTCCCATCAATGCGGTCACCGGCTTGGCCTTTTTTTTTTGACAGTATAAGCAACGAAATAACTCCCTTTTAACACTACGGCGCGGATTTATAACCCAAAAACGCTGACGCAATGTCGCCAGCACACTCTCAACACCTGCATGTAAATTTTCGTCATGCCTTTTCTTTATCAATAGTTGGGTAAATTGATCTTTGCCTTCTATAATCATAGGATACATGGTATCATAAGGCACACCAAGCGCCGCGCCGATACGACCGCCCATTCTAATGAAACCTGTCCCATCTAGGAACGCATTTAAACCTTTCAGTCTACTTCCTGCCGGTAGTTTTTTGTTGTTTTTTAAGCAAAAAATGTCGCGGCCAAAACAGCGCCGTTGAGAATCTTTAATTAATTCTTTCTCGGCTGCGGATATATCGCAAGCAGATATATCGCGATTTTGGCATTTTCTCCGGCATAGGTTAGCGAATTTTTGTACATATGCCATCGTTCTAATCAACCGTTGATAATTGGAGAAGCGTTCCATGTCGATAAGTCCTTTATCCGTTTCATGGATATGAAGTGTCACCGCCGGTCGATATTCTAAACCCGCTCTTTCCTCTTCCCGTAATTCATCTGGAATTTCCGCCGGCCAGAACTCGCGCCCTTGTTGTAGAAAGCTAGGACCTGTGAACCATCTGCTTATTGGAGACATATCGACGGGTGCGCGTAATCGCGTCGCATCATCCGCTGGGTTCAATTTGCCACTTAACCATCGCCACTCCTCGGCTTGGCTTAATTCGTCAATTACTCCCAAGCGGTTCGATATGAATTGTTGATATTCGTCACTTCGAGATCTTACCCACCATAATACGTTTCTGGAATCTGTCCAAAACACCTGTTCGTGGATCTCTATCGAGTGATCTTGTCTAATTTTATGACATAATTGAGCCCCTAACAAGCCCGCCGTAAGTTCTAAACGAGGTATACTTAAATTCTTTAAAGGCGCAACTCGCGTTCTACTTCCTATCAAAGTCACCATAGGTGTCGTGTCGCCTCTTATTACCCTCAGATAAGCGGAAGCACACATCGCTTCGGCGCTTGAGTCGCAAAAAATGTGTAATTCTCGCCTCTCCCCCTCTATTTTTGAGGTCTGATAGTAGCGAGGAATTTTGACATCGGCCGCCCTCTGTAAAAATACTAACCACTCCTGCCATGCTTTCTCTATCGAGCTATCTACAGCTTGATCCCATTTTATCTTGCTTTTCCATACTAATTGCATTATGATTTTCGCCCGTACGGTCAATGTCGCGAGAAATCCCTGTGGGTCGTAAACGCTCATAATAACCCTCAATATTTCTCTTTTTGTCGGCGTTTTAGTGCCCGCGATTAATGCGCTATCCACTTTATGCATGCGTAAATCGAACGATAGTTCGTCGGTTTCGGAAATCCAATGCAATCCTAACAATCGTTGCACACCTAGTTCACTCCTTTCGATAGGTACATTTTGTTTTGCTATTTTATCCTCCGAAACCTCTGACAACACCCTGCTGTCATTGGTAGCCCAATTAGTTAGATGAAACCCTCCTTGAGTGTGTATATAATTTATTTCCCGAATTAAACGTTGAGCATCTCCCACTGTATCCGCTCCAAATAAAAGATCATCGCAGTAATGATTTTGCTTAATGGCTTTTGCGGCTTCTGGATACTGGTCTGCGAAACGTTCGGCATTAAGATTACGCACATAATGAGAACTGCACGGAGATGACTTCGAACCGAATAGGAGGGAGGACATACGATAAGTTTGTGGTTCACTATCGCGGTTCTTACCTCGCCATAAGAAAAGCTGCTTGAAGCTGTCTTCTTCTTGAATTTTAATGCGCAAGAAAAAATCTTTTATGTCGGCAGAAAATGCAATGGGGTTTTCTCTAAACTTAAAAAGTATTCCTATGATAGAATTATATAGGTCAGGTCCTGCGACAAGGCAACTATTGAGTGACGTTCCATGGCATGTAGCAGCTCCGTCGAAAACTACCCTTAACTTTCCCGGTTTGGCGGGATTTTCTACCCCAAAATGCGGTAAATACCATATATTTCCCATTGAGCTTAGAATGTCTTTCGGCACTTCCTGTGCGTAGCCCTCCGTCAGATAGCGCTCGATTTGCTTGCAATAAGCGTCGGCGAAAACTTTATCTTTATCCATTTTAATTTCTACTGATCGTAACCGTTTAAACGCCATGCTACGGTTTGGTGGCATAATAATTCCCTCTTGACGCCATAGTAAACCAGTGGTCCAAATATTGTCTTTTATAACGGTTGTAGTTCGCAACAGCTCTTCTGCGCGAACAATTTCGGGGTTGACTCTCTGTTTTTCTGGCCATTCTTCCTGGCGACGTAAACTTTCAGTGAGCAGATCTTCCAGGTGGTCGTCATGCCGGTTCGTGATACAGAAACTGTGCTCTCGGTTGTCGAAGTTCCCGCTGTCCAATTCCCCCACGGCCACCCATCCTAAGCGTGTCCGTGAAGCTGATATCCCGTTACTAATTGTGGAGAGTCCTCGAGATATAATAAGCTGCCAGCAATTAGCACCTATTAATAATTGCGGTTGGACTTCGGTTACCTCGCGCGCTATGGTATTTATATACTTTCGTCCGGTTATCTCGTCACGGGGTATACTTTTTAACAATGGGAGGTTGAGATTATTTATGCTGTATGCTTGCATTTCGTAAGACTTGCTTTCTTCCTCTCCTCTAATTCGAAATGTAACGGTTTTAGCATTTTGAGATGTGGCGGTCATTTCGTTTACACCATGGATTTCCAATGGTTTAGATGGCCCGTCTAAACCAAGTTCGTTAGCCACCGCCTGATCCAATAAAGATACAGTTGAACCCTCGTCTGCCAGACCGTATACGGTTTTAGTTCCTTTTGGACCCGTGATAACTACCGGTAAAACTTTTAAAAGAATATTATTTCTCTTAATCGTATGGGCGACTATATTTTCCTGGTTGTCATTATTCGCGCGAGCAACACTTCTATCTACTTCGTTTGGTTTTTTATTTTCTAAACTAGCGTTCGATAATAGAAAATGATATTTCGCGCGCTGGTTCTTGCGATAAGCTGGACAAGAGCGACTTCCATGCGATTTTGATAAACATTTAAAACATCTCTTCATCTCTCTAATCAAAGCCCAGCGTTCGTCTAATGACAGTTTTTTAAAACTCTCGCATTTTGACAAATAATGATTTTCATCGCATTTAATGCATTTCACCGATTCCGGCGTTTTATCGCGAGCATTAAAAACGTATTCTTTTTTATGGTTTGCATTTCCCTTTAGCTTATTTTCGCTGCTGTGGCCTTGATATTTTTTAATATCTGCCCCGGCGATCCCGGCATCTTTCGAGCTAATCGCTAATGACTCTAACCATTTCGAAAAATAAACAATTACCGGTTCGTCTGACGTTTGCCTATTTTTATCGGCCAACCAAGTGGTTAAAAGGTTTTTCGGTAATTTGCCGATTAGATTGGATAACAGATCGGGATTAAGTAAATGATCGTTTCGCTCTAACGATTGGAGCGTGGCGATTAAGTTTTTAATTTTGCATGCAAATTTTGTCAAAGCATCATGATCTATGTCCTCGCTCAGGTTACTCATCCTACGTACCTCACTTATGGTGCGGTTTATAACAGCATTAGGATTTCCAAACAAGGTTTCCAGAGTTTTTACTATTTCTGATACTTGATTGGGGAATAATAACAGACCTGATACGGCATCTCTCGCTTTTCCTCTGAGTGCTTTTTGGAGGCGTAATAAATTTTGAGCGTCTGTCAGCTTTCCCACAGTGGTAGACTGTTCAAAAATGGCTTTAAACGCGATAAACTCTATCGGATCCCCTGAATATACTGGTAAATGGTTATCATAAAACGGTCTGGAAGAAACATAAGCAATAACTTGACAAACCTGCTCTAATAACTGTTTATCGCCGCTGTCTCCACTTGAAGAGGCGCCCGCTTTGGCAACCGGATGCGGCGCCGCGACGCCCGTGCCGTCTCCAGCTGTCTGCGCTGGCTGCGTGCTCGTGGCTGGAGTTGCCTGCGCGCTTGTAGCGCGCGCGTCAGGCGCAATCCCATTTCCTCGCGAACACAGCACTAGGTTTTCACTCACTTTTCCGTGTATTTGCCGCACTGATTGTTCGATGTTTTCTTCGACGATTTCCGTTGCGGCGACTCGTTCCGGGCCGGGTGGCATGTCTTGTCTCGATTCTCCGGTGCATTCGCGAAAATTATTTTCCGCCCACGCAGAAGTTCGTTCGGCGACTGATTCCGCTCTGCTGGAGAGCTGGCGATTTTGCCAGCTTTCGGCGGTGGATTCATGAAAAGATTCTGACACAACTTCCAGAATTCTACGTGCGTGATCTCCTTCCGCTTCCAGCACTTGTTCTTGTTCCGCTAAGTCCGCTTGAGTCGCTTGTAATGCTGCTGCCGCGCCCGCTGCTCTTTTTCTTTCTTCCGCCTTGGCGATTTCTTCCTTTGCTGCCGCCGCCGCGATTAATTTAGTTTTTTCTGCCTTAATCTTCGCCGCGGCTCTCGTTACACGTAGAATTTCTTCAGAGGCTTCTTTAACCTCCTGTAGACGCTCGCTCCTTCGGCTTATTGCCGACGATGCTGTAGAGTTGGGCCTGATTGGCTGTCTCTTGGATGCTGTAGACATTTTAATTCTTCGTTGATCAACACAGATTCTTCAAATTTTCAATTTTTCTGTCACTTATTGGACTTGGTGATCTCCATCCGGCTCGAATATGACCAATTATGTTCTATCAGCGAAGAGTGTGAATTTTCGGATGCCTTTTGCATCAGGGCGAGTCCCCAGTGGACTGTAATAATATATTTAACTCACCCTCTTTCGGGTTTACAGCATCCTTTATTTCAGCCAGGTTGGCCTCGGCAGTGAAGCTTCCTCGATTTTCCGGCTGCTGACTGACGACACTTTAACTTCTACGGCTTCCCGGCAATTAAAGCACATTTATTTTTCTAACTTGTATATTCAGAACTTATTAATTATTATTTACGGGCCCATTGCCCTATGATAACTCGCGATTACATTTATCGCGGTGACGTCGGTTTATAACACCCGAAAAGGTGCCCGTCCGTCTCCGACCTTTTTTGGCAACTAACTAAAAATGGCATCCTTCGCTTTCCTCACCGTTTACAATAAAAAACCTTCCGCGCCCCTTAAACGCCATGTCTATGCTTTTACTGGCCGGAACGATTTCACACCTTCCCTTATTGGTCAAAGGATCTAAAAGGAAACGCCTCTTTCAAAATGGTATGCCTATATACTCATAGATAGCAGTGCACGTAAATACATTACTAAATGTTTAATTATGTCTACTTAATTGTATAATTATCTCTACTTATAACTAACAACTCAAATACGGTGATATGGTGATTTAGGGATGCTTCTGTATCATAGATTAAAGTTGATTACCATATCACCCTAATTACAAAATTAATTAATCTAATCACCCCAATTTACTAGGTACTCTAATTAGACGCATAAATGTTTACTAATTTTCATATCGGACCTGAACATTTTATTATATGTTAGTATATTTACTTAGTAATTTATGTTATCTTATACTAACAATCAAGCTTACATTAATTCGCTAAATAATAATAAGCTGTCAAGCTATTTTTCTCGCAGACCGTTTGATAACCTTATCCTATTTTATAATATAATTATCATAGATCAATTATCTGATAACTAAATTAATCATAAGGTTTAGGGCGTGCCATTTGAGTAATGGCTGGGTTTTTTGAAATGTTATAGTCCTTTCAGAGAAAGCGAGGTCGTCTTTATGACAGGGTGCACTTCAGATTTACGTCTTCGAAAAGTTAACCCGTATGTGAACAATGGCGCAATAGTGTTGTAAAACGGACCAGCTACGCCTATTGTCTCTGTGCCAGGAAGGCAAGGGGTGAGTTCGGATTTCTGTGAAAGGACATATTATCTCGCCCTTTAAAGTGCAGGCGGCATTGTTCGCGAATCCGGGATACCAATAAAACGATTCCAAATCTTTGCTGCCTCACTGCGTGGACAGCGTTGTAAATAATTATTTTTTAACCTAACAGTGGGTATCCATCAACTCTGATCCGCGCACCTGCAACTGCTCCAGTAGTGGATACGTTGGCGCTCCTGGAGCGTGCAACATTGCACGCTCCGCGGCGAGCGCTCCAAACGGTGGCGGTAAATGCGCGAACACAAATTGATGCGCAGTGCGTTCGTGGGCGCAAGCAAAGTAACACGTTGGTGGGTACGTATCGCGCATCACTTTCGGTGTCCAGTAAACGCGAATCCATCGCTATGGACTGCGCCGAGAAATGTCTATCTCTTATCGAGGAGTACAGAAACTATATAGTGCTGTGGGATCCGAAGGATGAGAAATTTAAAAATATATTTTGGCGATGACATGTTCGCTCAATGTTCGAATGAAAACTGCAGAGCACTCGTTGTTCTTGGGTTAATGCGCGCACCGTAAAATGTCCAAATATCAGGTATGTAGTTGTCTAAATGTCAAACTGTCAATAAATTAACATAAATATATCGTGTTTAGTATCAAATGAATGGTCTGATTCAGTACATTCCGGAAATATACATTTATTTATATAGATAAATACATAAACCACAAATATTTCATAAAAAATCGTAATAAAAATACTTTTAAATACAATAGTTCACATTCGGTTCATACAGCGGTCGGGTTTTTTATTTTTTAAATATATTTACATGTTATCACTATTTTATAAACCACTACTTTATGTCTCTTTTTTCTTTTTATTTTTTTTATTATGTTGTCAGTCAGTTTAACAAAAGTAGGTGTACTATGTTATAAATTATAATGCAGGTATAGCTCCAGAACAGCTTTCTTTGCTTTGCAAACACTGTTCAAATATCTGTTCGGTTCTGCAACTTAATTTAATGCCAACATTATAAACCTTCATTGTGGATTTTTCAAAATAAATAAAATAAAAAATAAAATAAAAGTTTTATCTAACTCTTCATATAATATGTATAGTTGATACGTTTGTAATGATACCTTTTATTTCTATTTCGCGATGTTTTATTTTAGCGCTTCCACATATAACCCCCCCCCCCTCCTTCCCCCACAGACATAAAACGTACTCAATAATTATACGAAAGTTAGTACATTTGAGATTGTTATCACGGAAGTGTTTGAGCAACTCCATCCAGCCGAGTCTGCCTGAAACCGCTAGTATTATCTCACTATTAATGACCATGTTATAAATATGAAATATGGCATTAACCTAAATTGTGGGGCCAATTCGTTACTGCCACGTGCTATCCATGCATACAATGTGGGCTTAATGAAATTGACTTATTTAACCATGACAGTAGTAGGTCTTTTGTTAAGGTCCGTAAATAGCTGGAGATCAAATGAGATTGAATTGAGTTAGCATCTCGCATTCATACATGCACTCACATGCACGTACACCCTACAGATACACACACACATAAGCTCTCCATCACACAAACATACACCAATACACATAAATCATCGCCGATATATACCCACATACCGTACTTACTTATAAATCTAAGGGGCTCTCTAGCTAGACGATCAAGCATGTTTGACAAGCTTCGCATCGCGGGCAGGGAGGGGATCGTAAACCGCAGGAAATATGCAATTTTTTTTTTGTATTATTTACCAAAAATTGTTTGTTTGTTTATACTTTTTATTGTGAAAATGTCACAATGGGCGGTTTTATTGTCATATGACAATCTCTTACAACCAACCCTACTATGACGTGTTATATGTGTGTGTGTGTGTAACATGTAAGTAAGTGTGTGTCTTGTTATTGCATTCGATCGACAGAATTGAAAATGCAATTCCGTTAATTTGATCCCAACGGAAAATGGTGACCCAGCCGGGAATCGAACCCGGGACCTTACAATGTAAGATCAGGCGACCTAACCACTATGCCACCGGGCCGGGCCGTGTTTTGTAATGCCTAATTTGCCTAATTGCCTAAAAAATGCCTAATTTTGTAGTTTATACCAGGGAGTCGCGTTAATTAGACGTAAGTAATTGATTGATGAATGACGTGACTCCTTGGTTTAAAACTACAAAATTAGGTATTTTTCGTAAATATTACATAAAAATATTTGCAGATTTTCTGCGGTTTACGATTTACGAATTGGTTTACGATCGGTTTACGAATTTTGCATTTCAAAATGCAAAATTCGATTGCATCGTTGCTCCAGAAAATCGCTACCAACACTTAGAGAAGTTGCACTCAAATAACGATATCTTGGAAACTAAACAAGATGTCAGCAATCCAAGAACATGTGGTTAGAATAGGAGGCTATGCGCAAGGCAGTGCTGCCAACTGCATATTACTAAATATCTCAGTTAACGCGTAATTCAATAGGTTTGTTTTTTTTTTTAAACAGACCTCGTATTTGAGTAATGTCTATGTCATTTATAGAGCCTTATAACAGTGATCATGTGATAATAATATTTTTTTTCTTTTTTTTCCAGATTACCGGTGCAGTGTCGCAATGCTCCAAGAAACTTGATCGACGGTGCTATCTTAGGTTTACGAAAAAAAAACAACAATGACGAACCGCAGAAGGAAAAACGTCGTAACGTCGGTGTTGCTTCTGCTGATGCTGTTGACCGATTTTGTTGTGTCGGATTTCACGACATCGTGCCCACCGCCATGCGAGTGCAAATGGCAGTCGGGGAACAAAGCTGCCGACTGCTCCAATGGCAGCATCGCCTCCGTGCCCGCCAAACTGAGCAATGAGATCCAGAACCTCGACCTATCCGGGAATCCCCTCTTCGAAATCGTGCAGGACGCCTTTTTATCCGTCGGACTGAGCAACCTGAAAAAGCTCGTCTTGCGGGAATGCCACTTGATCACGATTCACAAGAACGGGTTCAGCAGCCTGGGGATCATGATCGAGGTGGACCTGTCGAGGAACAACATCAAGACGCTGCACCCGGACACGTTCAGCGAAACGGAGAAACTGCGCTGGATCAACCTTAACAACAACCAGATCGAAAAGCTCGAAGACGGCCTCTTCCGAAACCTGCAATTCCTGCAAAAGGTCGAGATCAGCAACAACAAACTGCTGCGCTTGGGGGTGAAAGCGTTTATGGAGTTGCCGCGTTTGCAAATTTTGAGACTCGACGGTAATAATCTGACGCATATGAAGCTGGAGACGATCAGCTCGCTGAGCACGCTCTCCAGTTTGGATTTGCACAATAATCCGTGGCGGTGCGATTGCAATTTACAATCGTTCCGCGACTGGGTGATTAAGTATAATTTGTATACGCCGCCGACGGCGTGTGCGGAACCGCCGCAAGTCAGCAAACGGTTATGGAACGATATGGACTCGACCGATTTCGCGTGCAAACCGACGATAATTTCACCGGCGATCGGAACGGCGATACGTGCGACGGAGGAGAACGTTACGCTGAGCTGCAAAGTCGTCGGCAATCCGCTGCCCGATGTGAATTGGGTGCTGAACTCGCGGATCATCGACGGGGATTCGCGGAAGCACGGCGATCAACGGTACGTCATCACTCAGAACATCTTCGATATGACGCGCTGGGTGAATCTGACAATCGTGTCCGTGCGGTTCCACGATCGCGGAGATTTCACCTGCGTCGCGAAAAGCCCCGGCGGCGTCGAGGAACGTAACGTGTCGTTGATCGTTGCGAAATCGGCGACGACGACCGGCACGGGCACCATCGACAACGAATCTCTTCCGCTCCTCATCGGACTGTCCACCGGCGCTATTATTCTCCTCGTCATAATCGCCATACTGATTTACTGCTTTTGTCGGAAACGCGACACGAAACGGCACATCAAATCCGATATGCACTCGCCGAACGGAGATGCTCTGATCGAGGGCTCCGTAATTCCGGAGATGGAGAAGAGCCTGATCACCGCAGTCAACCCTGTCACGAAGCCGCCGCGAAGATACGACGCCCCGCCATCTGTAACCAGCGGCGCTACTGAAATGTCGGAATTGAACCGTACTCTACTGGACAGCGATTCAGTTTTCGGTGAGTAACACTTTTTGACACCCGCGCTAATCATCACCATCTTTTAAAACTCCTTTTTAATTCTGAATGGGATTGGGACTTCCACAATACCAGCTTAGCCTCCATTCTTGTGAAGCCTGACCCGTAAAGCCCTTGCAGATATTCAATTATCATCCTTCCAGATGGCAGTCTATGAATATTTAGGGCGTGTACCAGATCAAACTGTGACGCACATGATATTCCGTTTCTCGCCCGCTTAAAAGGTTGGGGTTAGAAATTAGGAACTTAGGTAGTAACAAAAATTGTATTTTTTCTGCGCTTGCGTCCTCGTCCTGTAGAGCCGTAATTTCGTGATTTTTCCTTGTGTTTTTCAATTCCTGGCGTTGTTCTGGCGTTTTCCGAATATTTCTCCAATATTTAATATAAATAAAAAAATATATCGTAAATGCCTATTTTGACATCTATCAAATATCATATTTAACAGCTAGAGCTGTGCGAAGCGTTTCACCCTGCCGTGAATCGGTTAATTTTATAGAGGCAAACGAGTTTTGGGTTTAACCCTTCGTTTTATGCTTCCTAGCTGTCAAACGTAGTCGATTTCTGCCACTTTCTCAAAAAAAAGATGGCGATCTCAGAGCACAGTGACCGGGGAAACGACGTGGCGATTGGAAAGTGCCGTAGGAGGCGATATGCCGGGGTTTTATGTAGTAAAGGCCTTTTTGGCGGCATTTAATAAATATGCGAGTGTTAGCGTAATTTTGGTAAGCCATTTTCTTCTATTTAGGGTTAATTTCCGACGCGGATCGGTGTGATTTTGACAGATTTCTTTCATTGCTTCAGTTTGTTGGCACCTGTGTTTAACCTATGTTTTAACTCTTATTTGCTGCTATTGATATAACGACCCTTATGTAATGAAATAAATTACATCGCGATGACATGAGGATACATGCTTCCAGTGATGTAATAAACCACATTTTTGTTGAAAGTCGTCTTTGTGACAGCAGAAGCTGCAAGGCTGCCTTCATAAAGGATTGAAGAGTGCAAAATTACACAACATTCTTCAGAAACGTGTTTTTTTTCTTTTTGTGCGTATTTCTAAGAGTATTCCCTGAAGGCCAAATCCAGTGACATATAACGCCAAATCCACAACCCGAGATAATTATTGATTAGTATGCAGTGGTTCTTAGTTTTTTTTTGAGTAAAGTTTCCGTTTTTCGCGTAAAAAATACGGTGGCGTCCATCATTTTTTTTTATTTTTTTTTATTTCGTTATAGTGTCGCGTTTTTTTGTAACCCGTGTGGATCTGAAATCAGGGTTATAGCTTAAGCACCTTTGTTATTTTCTCAATTGTCAACTATCCATTAATAAGGACTGAATTAAGCAGGAAGGGACCAAAATTCTCAGTCTTCCGAAAAATATGCAATCAATGACACAGCCAGCATTTACTTTCTAAAAAATGTCTTAAAGAGAAATGCTATAATAGCACAAAATAATGTTTCCTTTCTATACTCAATATTTTAAATATTTATTTTATTTAAGTGGGTTCTTTTCATATATTATTATCTTCTACGATCTGACAAATCGAAGAAATACATTATTGATGTTATACTGTTACGGTATTAAATATTTTATTATTTTGTTTTTATTCTTGGACTATTTTAATATTATTTTTGTTACAATTGGATTACTTTTAAATGTATATTGATTATTTCTTAGACTCTTAATTTTTTCTTTTTACTTTTTAATTTCCTAGACTCGTAATTAAAAATATTAGTAATAACACGACTGTGCTTATAACCTGCGGTTATAAACATAAAATTGACTGTATAGAACCATTTTGTATAAAAACATCTGTACCTCTGTACCATACAGTTATGCAATTAAAATCTATTCTATTCTAAATAGCTCTAGCGAGCGAGGTTACTGTGGTTTAAAAGAGTATGCTGAAAGGCATTTAAATAAAATGTCAGCATCTCTGGCGTCCAGTCATACGACATTACCTTCCAGTGCATTGGAGGAGCAATGCGAATGTCCCCAATTTTTGTCCAGTAATTCTGGCATTTATGGCCAACAGCATGAGCCAAACTGCTGCTGTCATAGTCTCTTGTCAAATTTCTTCAGATCCACATCGTTCATGGTTGTACTGCCTTATCCCAGACCAGTGCCATTCTGGTTGATTCCAGTAACAAACTTTCCATGGACGTCTACGGGGACTTGTATATCATTTGAGTTACAACAGCCACTTATTACTTGCTTTGATTTTGTGAGATCCTTAGAATAACAGAGACTAGACCAGAGAAGGCAATTTTAAAGCTAGCCGAAAATTTATTTTTGACCTGAATAGAGTTGAGGGATCAACCGGATTTTAAACTAATTGTAGCCGGCGCTGATCCAGATGGGACAGTTGGGTTTCGGCGAAGTCATAAATGAGAAAGCCTAATAGCCGAGAGAATAGCGTATTCTAAGTCCGATGTGTAGAGTAAGAAGAGCGTCGCCGGTCCGAAAACCAATCTCTGAAACGGTCTAATTGCCGCTGGTTTTAAATTGGATATTCGTCCGTCTGACTAACGGCGTGTTTTGTTTTATTTTCAGCCCCGAACGAGGACGAGAATCGCTCGGCGGACTTCGCCGATCAGATGCAGCCGAAGCGATCGCAGGACGCGCTCAACGCGGAGTATTCGCGGCGCGACAACCGGACGTACCCGCCCGATCTGCTGTCGTTCCCGCCGCGGGGCGGCCAGGCCAGTCCCGCCGCCAGCTCCACTTCGACCGCCCCGGACGGCCGACCGCAGCAACCGCAGAGTCTGCACTCGCCCATCCGCTCGCCCGTCTACGGCCAGAACCCCAACGCGTTCCGGACGCTGCCGTACTCGCGCTCGCAGTCGCCGTTCACGGCGCCGCTGAGCCCGCCGGCGGTGACGCCGCGGCAGGGCTACGTCACCATCCCGCGCCGGCCGCGCGTGCCCAGCTGGGCCAGCGCCAGCACCGTCACCGCCGCCATTCTGCCGCCCGGGGAAATCGCCGAGCCCGTCTACGACAACCTGGGCCTGAGGACCACGGCGGACGGCAGCTCGGTGCTCTCGCTGAACAAGACGGGTCTCGGTCTCGACCAGCAGTTTTCGCCGATGCGCGGCCGGCCTCTGCCCGCGACGCCGACGACCTATCATTACGCGCCCATCGAGGAATTAGAAACCGGGATCAAGTCGGCGCTGTCGCCGCTCGATCCCGGGTCGCGGTCCAGTCTCTCCAGAATCGAGACGCCGCGGAACGTCTCAAAATCCCCCGCGCCTTCCGCCAACGGCACTTTAGGCCGCTCGGGCAAAATCCCGCCCCGTCCGCCTCCGAAACCCAAGAAGAAGATCTCCAACGGGCCCCTCTTCGAAGACGAGTGCGAGGACGGTACGGAAGTCTGAGATTTGCTTTATATAGTCCTCCGGGCGGTCGCTGTGCAATAATACTATGACGTTTTGTACATATACAAATATTTAATTCTGTCATCGGTGCTTTGTACATATGAAACGTCCGGGAGGGGCTATTTTTTCATATAATATCCATTCTCTCTTTTGATCGTTTTAAAATCGCCATTATTAGTATTTTTATTATACAGAGGGTGGTGCATTTGAGAGTGGTAAAATAATCCGAGAAGGATCTCGAATTGAATCGGTGCCCCGTGTTGAATTGCCAGTCCTCCGAGCATTAGGAAAGAGAGAGAGATAGAGAGAGAATGAGCACTATCAATTTTCATACAGCATCTGGATATGGTTAGTGTACTATGGAGTATAATGGAGCATACTTGTCACTTTTCTAGTAACCGATTCCAGTAACTGATTGCGGTTTACCTCCAAACGATTCGTTCAAAAATTGCTTTTTTGCATTAGATGTTGCAGTTGTTCAATTGAGTTTCAGTTAATAACCACGACGGTGTTTTTGGTTATTACAATTGAGGACCATTTTCTCTAAATGTTACATCAGTAAAAATGTTTTTATTGTGTGGACATTTTTATTTATTAAACATTTTCTGAGATTTCAATTTATTTATTAAACATTTAAATTAAGCAAATTATTGCCTAATTTAAATAAATAATTCTTTAACCTGTTGGGCGCCAAAAATGCTAGATCTCTTTTGGCCGGCCTCCATATATGTATATTATATAAATACATAATATTCATAACTAACAAGATTAATTATTAGGTAACAAGAGGAAATTCATGAAATCTACCAAAAAGTTGCGGCGCAGTTTGTTGCACGCGAAGGCTGTCGAATTGATATCTGACTGGTTAAGTTAGATATCGATAAATCTAAACGGATACTGATAATTATAAATACTTATTTTTTTTATATCTTACTTACAAAAGGGCAAGGTTTGACCAAAACGATACTTTTGCAGTAGATGTATCGGTTTGTAAAATCTTTCATAATAATTTCAACATTGACGATTTTATAATAATTGATTCCTCTACTCTTACAGAAGACAAATGACTTAAGTATCTTGGTAGGGTCTCTATATTAGTATCTCCTAATATGTCTGTGTATTATTAACATCTTCGCTAATGTCGTCAAAAAAACCACAATACACAGAATCAAAAATTATCTATGGATAATGTATCACTTTGAAATACTCATATTTTGCGCTTGCTAAAAAATTAAATTTGAATCATTTTCTAGAAATTTCTTATTACTGGTATCTCCGACTCCTAGAGAATTACATGACACCATTAGAAACTCATTTTTGAATCCTCAATTCCAAGTCAGGGATGCTAAAATACCCAATAAGATTTTTGTATGTTTCGATTTGTTCCCCCGGCCGCCTCACTCTTCTAAAGTCATCATGTCGATCGTCATATGCTTTGTTACTCGACTCTGCAACCATCTTTGTTGCTCATCTTTGCACTCCATCCAGACAATCTATGGCCTTCCTTAGCCGCTGGAATGTTAATGCCACCGATCAGTGATTTTTCTATTGCGACAACTTGCGGGCAGCTGATCTCCGTATTTATTTAATCATTAAATTATGTGCAAAAAAAGTCGCTTTCATTAAATAAGCCACCACTGTACATGCCACCGTTGAAAACATGCCGTCGTGAGTTTCGTTTCCATGGCTAGCTTTCTAAGGGTTAAATAGGGATTTCATATCTGGTATGACTATTTGAGGGCAAAGAATACATAGGTCATGTATAATTTGAGAAAGAAATTGATGGTGATGAAAGAGAAAGCATTTCTTATCAAATGAGCTAAGTAGCTCGTTTGACTGTCTCAGTTATATGTGCCTTTCACTTGAGATCCCAGAAAATAGTTACTCCGTTATCCTTCTGAGTCATCCTTTAATTTTATACTCGGTACCGGCTACCAGATGCAATGTAGAGGGTGTGGTATTTGTCTATATTTAGCGTAGGTAACCATTATTTGTCCACCGTACCACAGTATACCCCAGACAGTAGCTTCTCTTAGAATAAAATTGAAATCAAAACGAATACGACACGAGTCGTAAGGGCTTGCATTTGCTCGCCAGATGTTCTGCTACTCGGCTGAAAAATTCGGCAAGCCTTTACCTGCGCATAACGCTAACCAAAGGCATTCATAGAGACCTACCCCTCTGCCCAGATTCCTCGCACCCTCTTCTCGCAATGCCCTGCAGCTCGAGAGCAAAGCTACTGTTTGGTATACTGTGCTATCGATTGACATTTGGAGTTATTCTTGCCGATTTAAAGGACTGTTTATTTGTCTGCGTTTAACTTCATCATGGTGTCGATCATTCAAGAAATTGATCCAGTTTATCTTTGTTAGGATTCGGATTAGTATTGTTTATATGCATAAACAATAATAATAAACTGGGAGTGGATTCCTTCTACAGCTCATCGCCCCCCACCTCATGGTTACCCTAATCGCGGAGGTTTACTGGTAGTTTTATTTACACTGTGTCTGAACCCTAAACTGAGGAAAACCGCTAAACTGCGTAAACATCTATTATTCTATCACTCTCAAACCCATCATCCATTATACAAATAACTAGGTATAAAAAACTTGCCATTATACCTAACATTACGATAAGGTTAAACAAATCGGTCCTAGCGAATCTTTGACCAATATTTACATTAATCAGTAAATAACTATCAAATTGTAAATAAATTAGTGTGTAAGGTATAAAGAATTGTGACTCTCATTATACTGTAATTTTAACGATTGTACAATAAATAATATTACATAGTTTTTACGAGACGTCTGCTGCGAGGAGTCTTCTTTGGACTCGTTCCCTAACAGCATCATGCTTTGTAAATACTTTTTTTAAAGTCGTTGAGAAATTTCTTAAGGAAAAATATATAGAGATTGTGAGGACCAATGGAGGTGACTTAGTCGATTCGAGATTGTTGAAGCGGTTGAGGATTTGTGGAAATAATTTCTTTGCTGATTCGAAGGTCGCTATATCCGACGCGCTTATTTCATAAGGCTATAAATTGTTATTTTTATATTTTTTGTGATCGATTCTCTCCATGATTGTTTGTTGCTTTTTTTGTGGCTCGTTCCTATAAATTTAAGTATTTATATATACAAGTACTATGAACGTTTTTTTTAAACTTGATTTAAGTAACATTAAGTTTAGTTATTTTGTTTTCTTTATTTTTTTAACTTGGTAATTTTTGGTGCAGAAATGGTTGGTGGTGCCGTGCCTGGTTTTGTTAAGTTAAAGTCCTATAGAGAGAAATATATGCTAGTTTTCTGTGAGAATTCGTAGAACTCTGATCCCGCTTCTGATTTGAACGTATCTATCAAAGTATCCAACTAAGCAAACTTCGACAAGGAGGTCTGCCGACGAATCCAACTCGGATGGGCAGCGTTCGGGAAACTATGCCATATCTTCTCGTCACAAATACCGCAGAGCCGAAAGTCGAAAGTATGTAATCATTGCGTGTTGCCAGTGATGACATACGGCACTGAGATGTGGTTGCTTACTATTGGCCTCATACACAAGCAAGCACAAAGTCACGCAACGAGCTATGGAGAGAGCTATGCTTGGAATTTCAAAGCGCCCGCTTACTTATAGCCTGGATGCCGCAGCCATGCTGCAGCAGCCTATCTAGACATATGATGACATATCGGAGCCTGTGCATTAGGCAGCCAAGAAATCCTGGCTTCAGCAGCCAATAAAACGCACACTCATGCACGGCAGTCAAACTGGCCGCAGCAGCCAGAATGCGACAGGCGAATGTATGTGGCTGCCCTCAGTCACCACGCACTTGTCGGCGTAGCTGTCACGGTCACAACTGGCTACGTAGACTGGCTGCTCGATTGACAGCTAGGCTGCGTAGTGCGCGGGCGCTCTCACTGCATTATAGAATACGAAACGAGGAAATCTGCAAAAGAACCAAGGTCGCTGAAATAACTCGTAAAATGTGCAAGTTGAAGTGGCAATGAGCAGGCCATATAGCTCACAGAACCGACAACCGCTTGTGAAAAAAGGTTCTCGAATGGTGATTAAGAAGCGGCAGACGCAGTGTAGGACGGCCCCTACAAGATGGATCGACGATATTGCCACGGTCACACGATGGATGGATGAAGGCGGATCAAAAGCGTTTATCGTAGCATTCTATGGGGAGGCCCATGTCCAACATTGGACGTCTACCAAAATGTAATGATGATGATCCATCAAAATAGGTCAAATCAAATATTCAACAACGAAAACTAGCATATATTTACGCTTTTTCTTAAAGCCTTGCCAACTTAAGGTTAATGTTTTTACATTACATAAGTGTTCTATAAATTGACAATTTTATTGTGGAACTGAACGTTATATAATATAGCATGTTTTCTTTTGTGGAAAAAGTAAATTAATTAAATAACTTAAAAATTGTACTTTTTAATAGTTAGAATTCTATAACTACAATCTATTATAATAGCCATAACAGATTATTATGAAGTAATAACTATTAAAACTTGTATAAATTATCGAAAAAATAGCTATGAAATATTACAAGGTTATTTAAACGAAATAAAGGATATGTGTATAAATTTTTATCATGTTTTTTTTTAGTTTTGTATGGGGTTTAGAAGAAGGGAACGCCTAAAGTCCAGCTTTACACATGAACTGTACTAGTTAACCCGTCGAATACCGACAGTGCCTATAGGCATTTTGCAGCATTTGACAGATCCGCGCGGAAACCGTTTTAGCCGGCACCCATATCTATATATATAAAATTGAATGTTTGTCTGTATGTCCGCTATGGACTACTAAACCGCTTGACCGATTTTGATGAAATTTTGAGGGAAACTTTAGATTAGTTTGGGGATGGTTGCTGTGAAGTTTGGTGCCGATCGGACCAAAAGAAATTTTGTTAGTGTCGTCAATAAAACCAAAATCCTTCTTTTTTTTAAAGAGGCGAATTTGAATTTCGAATGTGACCGATTTGGCGTAGCAACGCGCGCAGGGTACAGATAGTATATTATATAAATATATAATATACATGACTAACAAGATGAATTAACCCCTCAAGCTGCGAGATTTCGCGAGCGCATGTCTTTGAAAGACTATGTATAATTATGGAAATTTTAGATTTATTATGGCGGCCGACCAAAATATTAATTTCTCCCAAACCGTTGTTGCACTTTAGAATTTTTGCATATTAGAACTTTAGAATACTAACTTTAGAGTTCGATCGGTCCCAACGAGGCGCAACTGTGCTTTTACGAGACAAGACATATGCCTTTTCGTGGAACCCGCCTTGTTGCCTATTGGCACCATCTTCTAGGCGGGCATTTGTAGCATCATGCAGTCAAACACTCAGTCGGTCACCCATCCCAGTATTGACCGCGCCCGCCGCTGCTTAACTTCGGTAACAACAAGAAGAACCGGTGTCAACGGGGCTACGGTTCCCTCAATTCCTCAGGGATCCCATCATCAGAACAGGATTTTGATATAGTACCAATCTCCCAAGTATATCTTTCAAATAAAAAAAGAATTTTCCAAATCGGTTCATAAATGGCAGAGTTCTGAGATAACAAACATTTTTAAAAAAAACAACCGAATTGATACTTTTTAGCATAATAATGTGCCAGCACCCATGATTATGGATGTGTCATTGAACACTTAGGTACCATTTAGGTCCAGTCAAGTAAATCAAAGGAACAGCAGAAATGAAAATGATCGAGCCACAACAATTGCTGAGTGTCATAATTAGAAGACAAACGGCAATAACAGAGGGGTATTATAAAAAAAAGGCCTATTTTAGTTTTGTGAGAAGGGGGGAAGGGGTGTAGAAGGAGGAAGCATTTAAAGTCCAGATTTGCACATAAACTGAAAGGGGCACTCAATAAGTTCTCAGTATAGAATGAAACTGAAATCAAAGTTGTGGGAATTTTCTTTGATCCTCCTTTATTAAACTTCTTGGGTTTGTGATACGCCAACCCAAGCACTTCCGTAACATTAGAGTTATGCGCACAATGTAACCATCGCAGTCCACGATTGTGTGAAAGCTGCCAGCATTGGCTCAAGAATACAGAAATTGTATATGCTAACAACATAGCAGAAATTTTATAAACTTGTTTGATGTTGAGTACACTATGTTTCTGAATTTCAATAATGCATTTAAAAAATCGGTTGTGGCCCTAAGACTTTGTGTTAGTTGGTTGGAAGAGATTGACTGTGAAATTTCACAATAAAAAGTAGGCTATAAACACCTATATGCTATGAACACCTATAAACAAACAAACTTTTTTTTTTATAAAATTTATTCAGAGAACAAATACATTTTTTTAAATATTAAAATCTCGCCAAACTGGTATACAGTTTGTTGGCGAGACAAACTCTTATTTTTCTAATCTTACACTTTTAATTTTGTGATACAAAGACATTAAAAATATAAAAACAATGCACAGCAGTATTACTACTGGTCTTACTACAGGCTTAAATTAGGCCAGTATTACTACAAGCTTAAATTATAGAAACGTTTAACAAATTTACTTATGACCACTAATTTCACTATAAACGTCCAACAGGTAGCTTTTTAATCTCTTTTTAAACATCTGTTTGCTCACGCTTACACAGTTTTCCTCAGATACAATAGTAGGTATTAAAGATTATTGGAATGAGGTGCTTTAACGTCCTTTCACCATAGTAGTTATTCGCTCTTGGTTCTTCAAATCTTTTACGGACTTTTTCTCTAACATTCCTATCGTACTGTATTGGTATTTTAAATTCTGAATTTCTAAAATGCTCCATTGCTAGTAAGTATGTATTTTTTTCATGTATAGGTAATATATCGCATCGCTTAAACAACAAGTTATAGTTCTTTTCACATTGTGTTAACACATTTTTATTTACTAAAAGTTTTATAATTCTACGTTGCAAATTAAATATTTTATCTATGTATGTGCGAAAAGTACGACCAAATGAAGTGAGAGCATAGCTCAGTACTGCATCAGCGAGGGCATGATATACTAAGCGTAATGCTTTCCCTGTGTATATACTTTCCCGACAAGACTTCCCAGAATCACAGTAACTGTTATAGGAATGTTGAAAGATGCGTTATCTTAGTAAACAACATTGAAATCTATAACCATAAACAACATTTCATTTTAATCCGAACAAAATCGAAACACTTGCATAGTAGCGTAACGCCACCTAGCAGAAATCTAGTAAAAAGATTATAAGCGCACGTTGGCTCCTAAGCAAAGACACGAACCGCAGCCGCGGTTCATAGGTAGTAATGCGCAGTGACATTGGTACGCGGTAACAGATGGCACTGACCGCCTGCAACTTTAAGCGAAGAAAATACATTTATAACATTTTTTAAAAAGGTGGACCGATTTCAACAACATTCGTTTCAACTCTTTCCATGACCAAATGATGCCTACATGCCAAGTTTCAGCTGAATCGCATGAAGCACTTAGGCGATATCCTCGAGGAATACACACAGACACAAACTCACAGACAGACTTCAGTCTGGCAATTGTCTTAATCGTCTGTTTGCGCGTTCACAATACTTTCCCTTCCAGGAAAGTTAAAACAAATGGTCCCTAATTCAAACGGGATTTCAGTAAGACACTATTTTTAACTACCCTGCAAATTTAATCTCCTCAGCGTATTTTTACTGAAACTTTAAACTTTTGAGTAATATTTTTATGCAATCAGGAGGGGGCACCTTTGAAGGCAGGAGGCGACTCAAAGTTACGTTGAGTAAGTTAAGTGGCTTAGCGATGCTAACGAGGACGCCTCAAGGATACGGACGCCAATTACCCCCCCCCCCCCCCAATTCAAGCAAACACGAAACTCCGTAAGGTGGCTGCACTTATTTAGCATACTTTACGCTTTAACGCGTTTAAATGCTGGAAACATGTAATGGATAAGTTTGAGTTTTAACCGAAGTTAAAGACAGAATTTTTTGCTTTAGGATTACTTAGTTGTACACTTTTCCCGTATGTTTGGAATATAATAAAGTTACAGATACTTTTTTAAAATGGCAAACAAATGAATCAGGGATTGTTAAAAGAACATAAGTTTGTTTTTACGAAACAAGTTTTAATTTTACAAGCTTTTGCTTTTTTACAATCTTGCAATGTTTGTTAGTTTGTATGTATGTTTGTTTAGGTCAAATCTTGCAAGCTTAAGTAGAACCATTTCCTCTTATCCTATGAACTAGCTGTTGCCCGCGGCTTCGCACGCGTTAAATTTGGGTTAAGATAGATCCCTTTTTCCCAGTCAAGTGGTAAGCTTTTGCGTGTAATATATAAAGGTATCTAACGTCCTTCTCTGTAGGTACTCCTGTCAATATGTACTTCATGATGATCAACTAAGTAATTAAGGCGTGAAGATGTGACGATCGCGGTGCTTGCGCTACGCATGTTATCGAGACAAATGATGAATTTATAATGAGGTTCTAGCGCCTTCTCACGTCCGGGAACCGTCGCGCGCGACTTCTATTTTGATTTTTAGGGTTATTTACCCCCTTCTCACCCCCTAAGTGGTAGATTTTAGAAAAATATGAAACATGCATTTGCTTATTTGTTTATTATCATTTAAACCCCTTTTCGCCACATTAGGGGTTGAATTAAAAAAATACTAAATACGTATTTGCCTAAATGTTTATTAGAGTATACAATTTCCATCTAATATCGTTTCTCCATACAAATTTTAAACCCCTTTTCACGCCTTTAGGGGTTGAATTGTGAAAAAACGCGAAAGACGTATTTAATTATTTGTTTATTAGAGTTATCCTACAAAGTTTCAAAATAAAAAGTCCATCTAATATCGTTTCTCCATACAAACTTAAACACCCCTTTTTACGCCTTTAGGGGTGAAATTTCAAAAAAATACGAAACACATATTTGCTTAGATGGTTTTTAAAGTAATCCTACAAAGTTCATCTAATATCGTTTTTTCATACAAATTTTGAAACCCCGTTTCACCCCTTTAGGGGTTGAATTTTGAAAAAACACAAAAGATATATTTGCTTATTTGTTTTTTCGAGTAATCTTACAAAGTTTCGAATTAAAAAGTATATCTATATCGTTTTCCATACAAATTTCGAAAGCCCTTTTCACCCCTTTAGTTGTGGAATTTTGAAAAAATATGAAACACATGTTTCCTTATTTATTTATTAGAGTGACCTTACAAAGTTTCGAAATAAAAAGTCCATCTAAAATCGTTTATCCATACAAACTTTAAAACCCCGTTTTACCCCTCTAAGAACGAAATTTTGAAAAACCATGAAAGACCCATTTGTTTATTTGATTATGAGAGTAATATTACAAAGTTTTGATTAAAAAGGCTATCTGTATCGTTTCTCCATACAAATTGTATAAGTTTAGGGGTTGAATTTTGAAAAACCACGAAAGACGTATTTTCTTACTTTTTTATTAGAGGAATCCTTCGAATTTTCGAAATAAAAAGCACATCTAATGTTGTTTATTCATACAAAGTGTGGAACCCTGTTTCACCCCTTTAGGGGTAGAATTAAAAAATAATTAAACACCTATTTTCTTATTTGTTTAATAGAGTAACCTTACAAAGTTTCGAATCAAAAGACCATCAATAACGTTTCTTCATAATAATTTTATAACCCCTTTCCACCCCTTTAGGGGTTGAATTTTGGAAAAACCACGAAAAACGCATTTTGTTATTTTTTTATTAGAGTACTACAGGAATTCGAAATTAAAAGCACGTCTAATATTGTTCATTCATACAAATTTTTAAACCCCGTTTCACCCCTTTAAGGGTTGAACTTTGAAAAAACATGAAACAACTATTTTCTTATTTGTTTATTAGAGTAATCTTACAAAGTTCCGAATTAAAAAGTACATCTATATCGTTTCTCCATAAAAAAAATCGAAACCCCTTTTCACCCCTTTAGGGGCTGAATTTTGAAAAAATATGATAGACGTGTTTCCTTATTTATTTATTAGAGTAATCTTACAAAGTTTCGAAATAAAAAGCACATCTAATATTGTTCATTCATACAAATTTTGAAACCCCGTTTCACCCCTTTAGGGGTTGAATTTAGAAAAAACATGAAACACCTGTTTTCTTATTTGTTTATTAGAGTAATCTTACAAAGTTTCGAATTAAAAAGTACATCTACATAGTTTCATCATAAAAAAAAACGAAAACCTTTTTCACCCCTTTAGGGGTTGAATTTAAAAAAATATGAAACACTTGTTTCCTTATTTATTTATTAGAGTAATCTTACAAACTTTCGAAATAAAAAGTCCATCTAAAATAGTTTATCTATACAAACTTTAAACCCCCGTATTACCCCTTTAGGGGCGGAATTTTGAAAAACCATAAAACACTGTTTGATTATTTGTTTATAAGAGTAATCTTAAAAAGTTTCGAATTAAAAAGTACATCTATGTCGATTTTCTATACAAATTTTGGAACCACTTTTCACCCCTTTAGGGGTAGAATTTAAAAAAAATATGATACACGTGTTTCCTTATTTATTTATTAGAGTAATCTTACAAAGTTTCGAAATAAAAAGCACATTTAATATTGTTCATTCATACAAATTTTGAAACCCCGTTTCACCCCTTTAGGGGTTGAATTTTGAAAAAACATGAAACACCTGTTTTCTTATTTGTTTATTAGAGTAATCTTAAAAAGTTTCGAATTAAAAAGTACATCTATATCGTTTCTTCATAAAAAAAATCGAAACCCCTTTTCACCCCTTTAGGGGTTGAATTTTTAAAAAATATGAAAAACGTGTTTCCTTATTTATTTATTAAAGTAATCTTACAAACTTTCGAAAAAAAAAGTCCAACTAAAATCGTTTATCCATACAAACTTTAAAACCCTGTTTCACCCCTTTAAGGGTAGAATTTTGAAAAAACATGAAACACCTATTTCCTTATTTGTTTATTAGAGTAGTCTTTCAAAGTTTCGAATTAAAAAGTACATCTATATCGTTTCTTCATAAAAAAATGGAAACCCTTTTTCACCCCTTTAGGGGTTGAATTTTCAAAAAATATGAAACACGTGTTACCTTATTTATTTATTAGAGTAATCTTACAAAGTTTCGAAATAAAAAGCACATCTAATATTGTTCATTCATACAAATTTTGAAACCCCGTTTCACCCCTTTAGGGGTTGAATTTTGAAAAAACACAAAAGACATATTTGCTTATTTGTTTATTCGAGTAATCTTACAAAGTTTCGAATTAAAACGTATATCTATATCGTTTTCCATACAAATTTCGAAAGCCCTTTTCACCCCTTTAGTTGTGGAATTTTGAAAAAATATGAAACACGTGTTTCCTTATTTATTTATTAGAGTGACCTTACAAAGTTTCGAAATAAAAAGTCCATCTAAAATCGTTTATCCATACAAACTTTAAAACCCCGTTTTACCCCTCTAAGAACGAAATTTTGAAAAACCATGAAAGACCCATTTGTTTATTTGATTATGAGAGTAATATTACAAAGTTTTGATTAAAAAGGCTATCTGTATCGTTTCTCCATACAAATTGTATAAGTTTAGGGGTTGAATTTTGAAAAACCACGAAAGACGTATTTTCTTACTTTTTTATTAGAGGAATCCTTCGAATTTTCGAAATAAAAAGCACATCTAATGTTGTTTATTCATACAAAGTGTGGAACCCTGTTTCACCCCTTTAGGGGTAGAATTAAAAAATAATTAAACACCTATTTTCTTATTAGTTTAATAGAGTAACCTTACAAAGTTTCGAATTAAAAAGACCATCAATAACGTTTCTTCATAATAATTTTATAACCCCTTTCCACCCCTTTAGGGGTTGAATTTTGGAAAAACCACGAAAAACGCATTTTGTTATTTTTTTATTAGAGTACTCCTACAGGAATTCGAAATTAAAAGCACGTCTAATATTGTTCATTCATACAAATTTTTAAACCCCGTTTCACCCCTTTAAGGGTTGAACTTTGAAAAAACATGAAACAACTATTTTCTTATTTGTTTATTAGAGTAATCTTACAAAGTTTCGAATTAAAAAGTACATCTATATCGTTTCTCCATAAAAAAAATCGAAACCCCTTTTCACCCCTTTAGGGGCTGAATTTTGAAAAAATATGATAGACGTGTTTCCTTATTTATTTATTAGAGTAATCTTACAAAGTTTCGAAATAAAAAGCACATCTAATATTGTTCATTCATACAAATTTTGAAACCCCGTTTCACCCCTTTAGGGGTTGAATTTTGAAAAAACATGAAACACCTGTTTTCTTATTTGTTTATTAGAGTAATCTTACAAAGTTTCGAATTAAAAAGTACATCTACATAGTTTCTTCATAAAAAAAATCGAAAACCTTTTTCACCCCTTTAGGGGTTGAATTTAAAAAAATATGAAACACTTGTTTCCTTATTTATTTATTAGAGTAATCTTACAAACTTTCGAAATAAAAAGTCCATCTAAAATAGTTTATCTATACAAACTTTAAACCCCCGTATTACCCCTTTAGGGGCGGAATTTTGAAAAACCATAAAACACTGTTTGATTATTTGTTTATAAGAGTAATCTTAAAAAGTTTCGAATTAAAAAGTACATCTATATCGATTTTCTATACAAATTTTGGAACCACTTTTCACCCCTTTAGGGGTAGAATTTAAAAAAAATATGATACACGTGTTTCCTTATTTATTTATTAGAGTAATCTTACAAAGTTTCGAAATAAAAAGCACATTTAATATTGTTCATTCATACAAATTTTGAAACCCCGTTTCACCCCTTTAGGGGTTGAATTTTGAAAAAACATGAAACACCTGTTTTCTTATTTGTTTATTATAGTAATCTTAAACAGTTTCGAATTAAAAAGTACATCTATATCGTTTCTTCATAAAAAAAATCGAAACCCCTTTTCACCCCTTTAGGGGTTGAATTTTTAAAAAATATGAAAAACGTGTTTCCTTATTTATTTATTAAAGTAATCTTACAAACTTTCGAAAAAAAAAGTCCAACTAAAATCGTTTATCCATACAAACTTTAAAACCCTGTTTCACCCCTTTAAGGGTAGAATTTTGAAAAAACATGAAACACCTATTTCCTTATTTGTTTATTAGAGTAGTCTTTCAAAGTTTCGAATTAAAAAGTACATCTATATCGTTTCTTCATAAAAAAATGGAAACCCTTTTTCACCCCTTTAGGGGTTGAATTTTCAAAAAATATGAAACACGTGTTACCTTATTTATTTATTAGAGTAATCTTACAAAGTTTCGAAATAAAAAGCACATCTAATATTGTTCATTCATACAAATTTTGAAACCCCGTTTCACCCCTTTAGGGGTTGAATTTTGAAAAAACATGAAACACCTGTTTTCTTATTTGCTTATTAGAGTAATCTTACAAAGTTTCGAATTAAAAAGTACATCTATATCGTTTCTTCATAAAAAAAATCGAAACCCCTTTTCACCCCTTTAGGGGTTGAATTTTTAAAAAATATGAAAAACGTGTTTCCTTATTTATTTATTAAAGTATACTTACAAACTTTCGAAAAAAAAAGTCCAACTAAAATCGTTTATCCATACAAACTTTAAAACCCTGTTTCACCCCTTTAAGGGTAGAATTTTGAAAAAACATGAAACACCTATTTCCTTATTTGTTTATTAGAGTAGTCTTTCAAAGTTTCGAATTAAAAAGTACATCTATATCGTTTCTTCATAAAAAAATGGAAACCCTTTTTCACCCCTTTAGGGGTTGAATTTTCAAAAAATATGAAACTCGTGTTTTCTTATTTATTTATTAGAGTAATCTTACAAACTTTCGAAATAAAAAGTCCATCTAAAATCGTTTATCCATACAAACTTTAAACCCCCGTATTACCCCTTTAGGGCGGAATTTTGAAAAACCATAAAACACTTATTTGATTATTTGTTTATAAGAGTAATCTTAAAAAGTTTCGAAATAAAAAGTACATCTATATCGATTTTCCATACAAACTTTGGAACCCCTTTTCACCCCTTTAGGGGTTGAATTTTGAAAAAATATGATACACGTTTACCTTATTTATTTATTAGAGTAATCTTACAAAGTTTCGAAATAAAAAGCACATCTAATATTGTTCATTCATACAATTTTTGAAACCCCGTTTCACCCCTTTAGGGGTTGAATTTTGAAAAACAAGAAACACTTGTTTTCTTATTTGTTTTTTAGAGTAATATTACAAAGTTTCGAATTAAAAAGTACATCTATATCGTTTCTTCATAAAAAAAATCGAAACCCTTTTTCACCCCTTTAGGGGTTGAATTTTTAAAAAATATGAAAAACGTGTTTCCTTATTTATTTATTAAAGTAATCTTACAAACTTTCGAAATAAAAAGTCCAACTAAAATCGTTTATTCATACAAACTTTAAAACCCTGTTTCACCCCTTTAAGGGTAGAATTTTGAAAAAACATGAAACACCTATGGCCTTATTTGTTTATTAGAGTAGTCTTTCAAAGTTTCGAATTAAAAAGTACATCTATATAGGTTTTCCATACAAACTGTGAAACCCCTTTTCACCCCTTTAGGGGTTGAATTTCGAAAAATCCGCCCTTAGTGAGCGTTTGCGTTCTAAAAGGAACCTATGTTAAAAATTTCAGCTTCCTAGGTCTAAGGGTTACGGCTGGGCGTTGATGAGTCAGTCAGTGAATGAATGAATGAGTGAATCGGAACTTCTCTTTTTATATATGAGACTAGCTGTTGCCCGCGGCTTCGCACGCGTTAAATTTGGGTTAAGATAGATCCCTTTTTCCCAGTCAAGTGGTAAGTTTTTGCGTGTAATATATAAAGGTATCTAACGTCCTTCTCTGTAGGTACTCCTGTCAATATGTACTTCATGATGATCAACTAAGTAATTAAGGCGTGAAGATGTGACGATCGCGGTGCTTGCGCTACGCATGTTATCGAGACAAATGATGAATTTATAATGAGGTTCTAGCGCCTTCTCACGTCCGGGAACCGTCGCGCGCGACTTCTTTTTTGATTTTTAGGGTTATTTACCTCTTCTCACCCCCTAAGTGGCAGATTTAAAAAAAATATGAAACATGCATTTGCTTATTTGTTTATTATCATTTAAACCCCTTTTCACCACATTAGGGGTTGAATTAAAAAAATACTAAATACGTATTTGCCTAAATGTTTATTAGAGTATACAATTTCCATCTAATATCGTTTCTCCATACAAATTTTAAACCCCTTTTCACGCCTTTAGGGGATGAATTGTGAAAAAACGCGAAAGACGTATTTAATTATTTGTTTATAATAGTTATCCTACAAAGTTTCAAAATAAAAAGTCCATCTAATATCGTTTCTCCATACAAACTTAAACACCCCTTTTTACGCCATTAGGGGTGAAATTTCAAAAAAATACGAAACACATATTTGCTTAGATGGTTTTTAAAGTAATCCTACAAAGTTCATCTAATATCGTTTTTTCATACAAATTTTGAAACCCCGTTTCACCCCTTTAGGGGTTGAATTTTGAAAAAACACAAAAGACATATTTGCTTATTTGTTTATTCGAGTAATCTTACAAAGTTTCGAATTAAAAAGTATATCTATATCGTTTTCCATACAAATTTTGAAACCCCTTTCACCCCTTTAGTTGTGGAATTTTGAAAAAATATGAAACACGTGTTTCCTTATTTATTTATTAGAGTGACCTTACAAAGTTTCGAAATAAAAAGTCCATCTAAAATCGTTTATCCATACAAACTTTAAAACCCCGTTTTACCCCTCTAAGTGCGAAATTTTGAAAAACCATGAAAGACCCATTTGTTTATTTGATTATGAGAGTAATATTACAAAGTTTTGATTTAAAAAGTCTATCTGTATCGTTTCTCCATACAAATTGTATAACCCCTTTTCACCCGTTTAGGGGTTGAATTTTGAAAAACCACGAAAGACGTATTTACTTACTTTTTTATTAGAGTAATCCTTCGAATTTTCGAAATAAAAAGCACATCTAATGTTGTTTATTCCTACAAAGTGTGGAACCCTGTTTCACCCCTTTAGGGGTAGAATAAAAAAAAAAATAAACACTTATTTTCTTATTTGTTTAATAGAGTAACCTAACAAAGTTTCGAATTAAAAAGACCATCAATAACGTTTCTTCATATTAATTTTATAACCCCTTTCCACCCCTTTAGGGGTTGAATTTAGGAAAAACCACGAAAATCGCATTTTGGTTTTTTTTTATTAGAGTACTCCTACAGCACATTCCTCCTCCTACATTCGAAATTAAAAGCACGTCTAATATTGTTCATTCATACAAATTTTGAAACCCCGTTTCACCCCCTTAGGGGTTGAACTTTGAAAAAACATGAAACAACTATTGTCTTATTTGTTTATTAGAGTAATCTTACAAAGTTTCGAATTAAAAAGTACATCTATATCGTTTCTCCATAAAAAAATCGAAACCCCTTTTCATCCCTTTAGGGGCTGAATTTTGAAAAAATATGATACACGTGTTTCCTTATTTATTTATTAGAGTAATTTTACAAAGTTTCGAAATAAAAAGCACATCTAATATTGTTCATTCATACAAATTTTGAAACCCCGTTTCACCCCTTTAGGGGTTAAATTTTGAAAAAACGTGAAACACCTATTTTCTTATTTATTTATTAGAGTAATCTTACAAAGTTTCGAATTAAAAAGTACATCTACATCGTTTCTTCATAAAAAAAATCGAAACCCTTTTTCACCCCTTTAGGGCTTGAATTTAAAAAAAATATGAAACACTTGTTTCCTTATTTATTTATTAGAGTAATCTTACAAACTTTCGAAATAAAAAGTCCATCTAAAATAGTTTATCTATACAAACTTTAAACCCCCGTATTACCCCTTTAGGGTCGGAATTTTGAAAAACCATAAAACACCTATTTGATTATTTGTTTATAAGAGTAATCTTAAAACGTTTCGAATTAAAAAGTACATCTATATCGATTTTCTATACAAACTTTGGAACCCCTTTTCACCACTTTAGGGGTTGAATTAAAAAAAAATATAATACATGTGTTTCCTTATTTATTTATTAGAGTAATCTTACAAAGTTTCGAAATAAAAAGCACATCTAATATTGTTCATTCATACAAATTTTGAAACCCCGTTTCACCCCTTTAGGGGTTGGATTTTGAAAAAACATGAAACACCTGTTTTCTTATTTGTTTATTAGAGTAATCTTACAAAGTTTCGAATTAAAAAGTACATCTATATCGTTTCTTCATAAAAATGGAAACCCTTTTTCACCCCTTTAGGGGTTGAATTTTCAAAAATTATGAAACACGTGTTTCCTTATTTATTTATTAGAGTAATCTTACAAACTTTAGAAATAAAAAGTCCATCTAAAATCGTTTATCCATACAAACTTTAAACCCCCGTATTACCCATTTAGGGGCGGAATTTTGAAAAACCATAAAACACCTATTTGATTATTTGTTTTTAAGAGTAATCTTAAAAAGTTTCGAATTAAAAAGTACATCTATATCGATTTTCCATTCAAACTTTGGAACCCCTTTTCACCCCTTTAGGGGTCGAATTTTGAAAAAACATGAAACACCTGTTTTCTTATTTGCTTATTAGAGTAATCTTACAAACTTTCGAATTAAAAAGTACATCTATATCGTTTCTTCATAAAAAAATGGAAACCCTTTTTCACCCCTTTAGGGGTTGAATTTTCAAAAAATATGAAACACGTGTTTCCTTGTTTATTTATTAGAGTAATCTTACAAACTTTCGAAATAAAAAGTCCATCTAAAATCGTTTATCCATACAAACTTTAAACCCCCGTATTACCCCTTTAGGGGCGGAATTTTGAAAAACCATAAAACACCTATTTGATTATTTGTTCATAAGAGTAATCTGAAAAAGTTTCGAATTAAAAAGTACATCTATATCGATTTTCCATATAAACTTTGGAACCCCTCTTCACCCCTTTAGGGGTTGAATTTTGAAAAAATATGATACACGTGTTACCTTATTTATTTATTAGAGTAATCTTACAAAGTTTCGAAATAAAAAGCACATCTAATATTGTTCATTCATACAAATTTTGAAACCCCGTTTCACCCCTTTAGGGGTTGAATTTTGAAAAAACATGAAACACCTGTTTTCTTATTTGTTTATTAGAGTAATCTTACAAAGTTTCGAATTAAAAAGTACATCTATATCGTCTCTCTATAAACATTTCGAAACCCCTTTTCACCCCTTTAGGGGTTGAATTTTGAAAAAATATGAAACACGTGTTTCCCTATTTATTTATTAGAGTAATATTACAAACTTTCGAAATAAAAAGTCCATCTAAAATCGTTTGTCCATACAAATTTTAAACCCCCGTTTTTCCCCTTTAAGGGTAGAATTTTGAAAAAACATGAAACACCTATTTCCTTATTTGTTTATTAGAGTAGTCTTTCAAAGTATCGAATTAAAAAGTACATCTATATAGGTTTTTCATACAAACTGTGAAACCCCTTTTCACCCCTTTAGGGGTTGAATTTCGAAAAATCCGCCCTTAGTGAGCGTTTGCGTCCTAAAAGGAACCTATGTTAAAAATTTCAGCTTCCTAGGTCTAAGGGTTAGGGCTGGGCGTTGATGAGTCAGTCAGTGAATGAATGAGTGAATGAATGAATGAGTGAATCGGAACTTCTCTTTTTATATATGAGATTTGAATTGTACGTTGGTTCAGTTCCGATGACAATGCATTGCATGACCTGATTCTACAACCAGGATCGGCTCCCGACGACGCTACTCTTCCACGGTTAACAGCAGAGACACAATTTTGTATACGCATTCAATTATGATAGCCCGTTTTACATTTCACCATGACATGGCTGCTGCACCCAGGGTTGGCTTCCAACGAGGGAACTCCTCAACAGTCAACAGCACAGACACAGTTTTCTCAAAATTTATATGGATATGAACGTTAGCACGGACCCTTTTTTTAAACAGTGGATTGCAGCTTTTAGTCGACGGAATTCCACATGTATTCGCAGGCATCGTTTTGTGTACAATGTTTACAGCTGAATTTTCGTTACACAATATGAGCAAATTTTATTTGGCAGAGTCACGCGAAAGGGCTACATATATATAGGTTGCAGATTTAGTGTTCCTGTACAAAATTTTAAATAATAAAATCGATACCTCTTGTATAGAAAAAATACAATTTAACATTACTAAAAGAAGTCTTCGTTACCCAGACTTATTTAAAACACCTTTAGCAAAAAACTATACCGGAGTTAATAACGTAATCTCACGTATATGTCGTCTGTATAACAAATTTCATCTTGACAATCGCATCGAGATATTTCATGATAGTTTATGATTCTTCAAAGCGACCCTTTTTAAAATACTGTAATTCTGGTATTTTTTTTGTTTTTTTTTCCTTTTTTTATACATATTTTTTAAAAAATTCAACCATTGTTCATGCATTGTGCTAATTGTGTACTCATATAAAAAGGATATTGATGTAGTCATGTAACTGTAGTATATATATATATATATATGTCACTGTATGTGTTGTCAATATTCTGTTTGGGTACCAAATAAAATAAAATAAAATAAAATAAAATATAGACCTTAGGTAAAACGTTAAACACTCAGATCTAAGCCCGCAACATTGTATGTTTGACCTTGTGATTTATTGATTGAAAATTACAATTGTATAAGAAATTGCAGTCTTTTAAATTGGAAATCCGGGGAATTAACACTGTATGTCCAGTTCCAGATCCGGTCAGTATTATGCACTTTATTATGAACGTTTTTAAAGATTTTAACTGCAAACGTGTATAATTAAAAAGAATGGGTAGATTAAGGTTCCGTAATAAAAAAATAAGGACACCCTACTTTAAAACCAATCTATGTGGTGCAATACAGAGGGCTGCAAGGAGTTGAGAAATTCTGCTGCGAAATGTAGAGCCTCTTACAGGTCAAACACAGTGTCTACAGAGTAGTATGTTTGCGTCGGTGCATTGATCTTCGAGAGAAGTAAGTCCTAACCTCACCTACTCGATTGTTAGTAGGTAGGTGACAAAATAGCTCTCTACTTGAACTAACGTATAGTGTTAGATCTTATAAAATTAATTACCGGATAAACGTTGTCGACAAATTCTTGAAGATAATTTATCAAAATTCAAAGCGTTTGATTGTCTAGAATAATTATCTTACTGACTTGTAAGGGGCTCTCTAGACGATCAACCATGCTTGACAAGCTTCGCGTCACGGGCAGGGAGAAGATCGTAAACCGCAGGAAATATGCAAATATTTTTTTTGTAATATTTACCAAAAATGCCTAATTTTGTAGTTTATACCAGGGAGTCACGTTAATTAGACGTAATTGATTGATGAATGATTGACTCCCTAGTATAAAACTACACATTATGCATTTTTCGTAAATATAAAAAAAACAATATTTGCATATTTCCTGCGGTTTACGATCCCCTTCCAGCCCGTTCTATGTTTCACCAAGATAGGACTGCGGTTCCCAGGGTTGGATTCCAACGAGGGAACTCCTCAATGGTCAACATACGCGATGCTTGACAAGCATGCTTGATCGTCTGGAGAGCCCTTAACACTTTCCTTATTCCTATTTTAAACACCAATTTTGTCTTAAGTTCGAATCTATTCACATTCAGCCAACGATAAGATTTTATCAAGAAAGCATTAATTTCTTCATCACGTGTCCCTCTCATTACAACATAGAAGCACAGTAAATATATATAGCAGCGTCCCTTTCTAGAGCTCTGAATACTAGACAAAATTTTAACAAAAAATAAACCGACTCCAGAAATTTCTATAAGTGTAGCAGACATGTCACGGTGAAACTTAGAGCGATCTATCATAATTGAATGCGTATACAAAATTTCTTGTCTGTGCTGTTGACCGTTGAGGAGTTCCCTCGTTGGAATCCAACTCTGGGAGCCGCAGTCCTAGGAGTCTTGGTGAAACTTAGAACGAGCTATCGTAATTGAATACAAAATTTCGTGTCTGTGCTGTTGACCGTTGAAGAGTCCCCTCGTCGGGAACCAACCCTGGATGCAGCAGCCATGTCATGGTGAAACTTAGAACGGACTATCGTAACTGAATGCGTAAACAAAATTTCTTGTCTGAGCTGTTGACCGTTGAGGAGTCCCTTCGTCGGGAGCCAATTAACCCTGGGTATATAATCAGGTCATACTTACCATAAAAAATGCGTTGTCTTTGGATCTGAACAAAGATATGATAATACTGAACTTCATATATGAGGAATTCCCTTAATTCCTCATGGATCCCATCACCAGAACAGGATTTTGATAAAAACAGGACAAATCTGTAAGTATATTCTTTCAAATAAAAATGGATTTTCCAAATCGATTCATAAATGACGGAGTTCTGAGGTAACAAACATTAAAAACAAATAACCGAGCTTATAATGGACTACAGATATTGTCGCCATCTCTTTTTTTTTATTGAACTAACCTTTTGTTTCCCTCGTTAGTGTTAATTTTTGTTCTTTAAGTACTCTTTTCTTACCTAAACACAAAAAGCGTTTAACATATGTGGCTATCAGTGTTCAAACTTTCGAACCCCATATTTTATCGCCATCTGCTATTTTTTGTTTATTTTAACTTATTTTTGTCTTTTATTTTCCCTCGTTTTAATCTTTTCTTCGTTTATTTTGTATTCTATATGTACTTTTTTCTTACCTAAACATAAGCTAATATAACCTAAATATAAAACATTTGTTAAATTGTTACATAATAATATTTTAATATTATATACGTTTCAAATTCCGCTCGACAGGTGGCGTTTATATTAATTTAGCCTGTGCGCGAACGAAAACATTATTTTTGAAAAACACCGTCATAGTTCAGCCATTTTGTGCAAAATAGTTACAAATTATATACAAAAACCTTCCTCGTTTATCGCTCTTTCCAATAGTGAAAACCGCATCAAAATCCGTTAAATGGTTGAAAAGAAGAAGACGGATAAACAGACAATTTTTAACTTCATTTTATACTATGTAATAATGATTATACCGTTCTTTTATATTATGTCATATTATGTATTATAAATAATAATATCCAATTGTTAATATTCCACTTTCGCTTTACATACCCCTTTTTCGAACTTACCTTATTAACAACTTACCTTATTAATACTCTCCTTATCCTTATATTATTATTAATCTTATTAATATTTTTCACTATCAACGTGCTCATGTTATTTAAATCATAATGTGTTATGCAAGCATTGTAAACTGTTCATAGGATAGTAAATGTTTAATAGTAATATATATTTTTTTTTAATTAGTTTTTGAACATCGTGTCTTGTATTTACTATCTGTAAGTTTGCTGTAAAATAAAAAAATAAAAATAATTAAATAAAATCTCTGACAATATAAATTACCTATATACTCGTTTTATTATGTAATAAATTTATTTGGGTTAATTTTATAAATACTTTTTAGTACTCTTATTTTTTAATATATACTATGTTTTTTAATAATTATTTTGTTTGTTTATTAATTTTTTAAACATGTATTTTTTAATAATTATTTTATTAGAAACCTATAGATTATTTGATTAGAAAACACGTATTTCATACAAATTCAATTTGGAATTGATATAAAATTAGTGTCTTTCTTACTTGGAAGTCACGTAGAATCATTGTGAATAATTCTTTTTCTTGAATAAATGGAAAAATACGCAGCCTAACCAGAAATCTGTAGAACTTTATAGTGATTTAATTTAATAAAAACAATCAATTTTGCTCTGTTTTATTTTTCACCATTTGCTTTTTAATACCTCCCTAGCGAACGTAACGATACCCTGCCATGTTTCTTCAACCACTGGTTTGATATATTTAGGAGGTAGCTCGAAGCCGTACCGAAAACCAGGTAGTTCTATAGTGTAAGCCAGAGGTATACCGATGGACATTCCATAGTCGTCAGTTCCTCCGGAAGCGGGATACAGGACCCTTGCGGAGTTTCCGACTGTGTAAGATCCTGAGCCGAGGGTTGAAGCGGTGTCGATGGCGCGTCCGGCCAGCTTACCAATCCTGGCCAGCTCCTTCTCGTTGGCAGGAGACGAGCCATCGTGGCCCCAAGGGTAAAGGATGTAGCTGCCGTAGCTGTGTATGGTCAAAAGTAGCTTGATCCTTTTCAATTCAGACATGAGGATGTTGGAGACGGTGGATATCTCCGGTTCGGAGTGGGGCTTGGGGCCAGCGTAGATGTCGCTGCATGCGTTGCTAGACGAGCCAGAAAACATCCAATTGACGTCAAAGTTTCTGTTTCCGTCCACGCCCATACAGCGGCTCGACGTGGGTGATCTGGTCTTGCGCCAGTTTCGGTCCTTAAAAGATTTAAATGTTAGGAAAAGACGAACTGACAGAGTATTTTATATACATATACCTATTAAAAATATTGGTGCGCATATTGTGACATTCCGCCAAATTATAAGGCTCAGGTGGTTGGGTCATTTGGAAAGGGTGAAAGAAAATATAAATCGGATACAAACGAATTTACCCCGTGAAGTTTGTATCAACGACGCTTCGGCGATGTTGTAACCGCCGATGGCCAGAGCAACATCGCCGAAACGTCGAGTGCTAGAAACTTCACACGGGCTTTATCCTATTTATAATATCAAACAAACGAGTCTTCGATTTCAGGAAATCAAACAGTCTTAAAAATACATTATTTGTGAAGAAACCTGAAGGACATTGTGAAGTCAGACGACCAAAACTGTAATGACTTCATTCTTTGGTTAAAGTCCATGCACTTTAACGACTGAAAAACCAAAGCCCTGGTGGAAAGGAAGAAGATTCGAAGCCAATACCTACAAATAATTGTAGCGATAATAAAAAACAGGGCGATAATGATTTGTAGGTCGATCCGGCACATCACAGTTTAAAGGAGAATGCCCTCTTTCAGCCCGCCCTCCCATAACAATGAACCATATGACGAGTGAAAGTTCTTTTTATGTATTACTAGATGACCCGGTGAACTTCGCACCACCTAAAATTGATTTGATTGTAACTCTTCATAAGCGTTCATTGATCCTAATCAAACTTTTAATTCCAATTCATTGAAATCTATAATATGGCCGAATCATGTACGGTTTGAGTTTTACGACTTTTACGGCTTTTTCGACTTGTCCGACTTTTTCGACTTTTTTGACTTTTTCGACTTTTTTGACTTCTTTGACTTTTTCGTCTTTTTTGACTTTTTCGAATTTTTCGACTTTTTCGACATTTTTAACTTTTTCGACTTTTTGAAATTTTACAGACTCGCACGGAATGAATAACAGCTGTCAAACAATAGGATCGCCGCGAACGCCATCTATTGAAAGTGGCCCATTTCCCAAAATGACCAATTTCGATTTTTTCGATATTCGGTTGTTTATTTTAATTTTTCCTAAATATTTTTTTTGTAAACCACCCCTGAATCAAGGCAAACAAAACAATAAAATAATAATTCAAATCGGTCGGGTCATTTTCAAGGTCTTGCGAGACTAACGCACGGCGATTCATTTTTATATATAAGATAATCACTTTAACGACTGCTCTTCTTAATTCGTTCTGTGTAAAAAGTTATATACGGCGATAAATGTCGATAGTGGTTGGTTTTACTACCAGTCGCGTAAAAGAAGGGCTGTCACGTAGGCTATCAGTTGTTGTTTGGCTGTCTTTATTTTTTCTTTATATTTTTTATTTTGTGTAATAAAGAATAAGTAGTAATAATAGTAATAATGAGGAAGAATTAATAATGATTTTTAACAGATTTTCTAGTCAGAGACCTAATAATTGAAATATATAAAACTCAAATACCACTAAGACATTATAAGTGAGATATGGTTATTAAATATAACTAAAATATACCTCCCTCAAGTTTAGTTCCAGGGCTCATACAAAAAGTAGCGTTCCCCTTTTTAAGTTGGGTAATAAGTCAAGTACTACCTCGACAAAGACAAGATACGTCTAGGATTGGTAAAATCAGTATAAAAGTTATAATTTACTAATCTTGTAGTAGTTGTAAGTTTGGACGATTTTTCTGGTTCCAGCTGATCTGAATAGAGTTGAAAGACCACGCCAGCACCATTTTGGCATCATACACACCTTTTCAAATGTATATTCATATCCATCCGGATTAACCAGAGGCAGCACGATCCAATCGAGTCCACTGGCTATGTCCTGTTCCGTGACGTTTGTGACCAACTTGTCAATGACGTACAGCGAGGTTATTGGGGCTATCCATTCCCTCGCATGAATTCCAGCATCGACGTACACAACGGGTCTGCTCGCGTTCATAAACCCAGAAGTGGAAATGCGAAGGTAGTTGATGTCTCTTCCTTCGTAGCTCTTGCCTGCTGTTACGACTTGAACCTTATCGGGGTATGTCTTGGCGAGGTGGTTCATGTAGTCATTGATCTAGGGAAATAAAAAAAATAAAATAAGTTATTCCAAATTTGTCAAAATCTTTTTTTTTAAGACAAAAGTAGTGTCTTGTGGCATCATAAGAAACAGATCTTACCACAGTGATTTACCTCAGGATTTTAAAATATATAATTTTATAGAAAAAAATAGCAATTGCAAGGTTGTTCGCGGTAAGATGCAATTATTATAACTTTGATAGCTAAAATGATTTTATTATTTATGTACATTTCTTTTTTAATTTTGTTGTGTGGGGCTTTTCTAAAGTCTTTATGAGCCTTGAAACACTGCGACCATTGCTGATCTATTGTATTCGCCACCTACTATAGTTCTGCGCTAAGCCTCGTGTCATTTAAGAACCACAACAGGCTTTTGGCGCCAGATTGTTTTACCTCCTCAGGTTGGAGGTAATGATCATTCAAGTGGGTGTATCTTTTACGCATCAGCGGGCCACACTCGCACATGAGGTGCAGGGGAGTTTTCTCGGCCCCTTGGCAGAACCTGCACATTTTCGTGTCCCGGAGCTTGAGGTTGTACATGTGTTTGTTAATGCCACAATGCCCCGTGAACGCCCTTGGCAATATGCGTAGATTTTTTCTATTTAGCGATAAGGACTCACGGACCGTCTTAGGGTCGTAAGCCTTAATTAATTAGCACTTCGGATTGGTTCAACTCTGGCGTGTTGTTCCAGTGATTGACGGATTGTTCTAAACATATTTGTTTGAGCATTAGGTTTGCGAGGCTTTTTGGTACGCCACAGCAAGGTTCAGGGCCGTATAACATTCCCATTGCTCCCGTCTTGGCAATTTCGTCGGCTTTTTCATTTCCCTCGATTCCTGCATGGCCGGGAACCCATCTTAGAATCACCCTGTTCTTTTCGCCCAGGGAATTCAGTAGTGATACGCAGTTCTGCACTAGCTTTGAATTAATAGTATTCGAGGCTAGTGCCATAAGAGCTGCCTTGCTATCCGAGTGGATATAGATATGGTATATGTACATAACAACACAACTCAATAAATAACTTTAAGCAGGAAAAAAAACAGTTGTGTCACCCAAAGACTTTCCCGGCAAACAGGCAAGCCCCTCTACTCCCCCCTCCCCCGAAAGTGATTGTGTCAAGTTATTGTGATCGCAAATGTAGTATGTTTTGTTGTCTTATTGTAGTATTTCCGTGGTATTGGTCGCTTGTATAAGAGATATTGCAACCAAATGTGGTTTTCACAGTGTTGTTTCGTCCCAAAGACGACTTAGTGTCGGTACACTAATGCCTCGAATATTGTAATTCTGTAATTTCAATATTTGAGTCCAATATTTCGATATTGAAGTATGACTAGCGCGCCCGCTGGTGGACCGAATTTAACCACAATTCTTTTCAACTCTTGCCATGATCAAATGTCGCTTGCATGTCAATTTGAGCTCAATCGGATGAATCCTTTGGGCGCTATCGTGTAGGAACACACACGCAGATACACAGACACACAGGCAGACTTCAGTCTGGAAATCGTTCCTAATCATTTCGGAGGGGTAAGGGGTCAAAATGAATATTTTGTCTTCATTTAAAAAAAAGTAGCGCGTTCACAATACTTTCCCTAACCGTTGATTGGCCTAGAAATTAAAATCATGGTATATGAGGTTGAGATATTTGAAATATGCAAATTAGTACCAAAATTCACAGTGGAACTAATAGTAACTAATAGTAACAAACAGTAACAAATAATAACTAATATTAATAAAAATATACCAAATAGTAACTATAATAGTAACTAATAGTAACAGACAGTAACAAATAATATATAATAAATAGTACGTAGCAGTAACTAATAGTAACTGGTCAGTGACAAATAGTAACTAATAGTAACTAATAGTATCTAATAGTAACCAATAGTAACTAAGCCACTCTAGCTAACTACAATAAAAATAAACATGTCTACCTGATCATATCTCGGATATGTCCCATATGATATTTTCGAATCCGAAAACTCCAATTTCGCTTTTCTATCAGCCTCCTGCAATTCTTTATCCTGCTCTTCAAGTGCACTAAAAACGTATTAGTTATCAGACAATGAAATTAAATTGATATTATATTTGACTGTATATTTTTTACCTTGCAATATTATTGACAACCAGCTCATGGCGAATATTCTCTGCAGTCATTATTTCTTTGAAAAATGCCAAATATTTAGGCGACACCGATACGAATCCATCGTGATGTGTACTTGGATCTACCCAAGAGTTTACTCCATCAAGAACCAGAATGGTATTTAACAACTCTATAGATGTCGTATCCAGAGGTGAAGAAATTTTGAACATTTTATGTCTGGAAAATAAAATAATAATATATTTCATTAATTATTATTACAATTAGTAATAGTACTAGGTCGTTACCTATGAAATTGCCGCCCCTTATCGAAAAAGTTGACGCGACTAAAAATTTTGGTATTTTTGCAATGCCACGCGCCCGCGCGCTTTCGATATATATACATATATTCATTTTTAAAAAAATACGAACGCATATTGCTGGATTGACAATAAAATAAATTTTCTTTGATTATTCTACATAGAATTTGCATTTCTATTTTAATATATTATTCTCCCTTACCTACTCTTAAATCGCATTAGTATATTTTGATTATTTGTATGTAGGTAATATCGAATATAATATTACAGCCATGACAACTATCATGATAGTATGTTTTTAATAATTAATTTTTTAGCATTTAATTTTGTGACGCATACAAGTGTAGGAATGCCTATCTACTGGAGTAGTTGATTGTATTGTATTATAATGTGAACGCGCTAAAAAAATCGAGGTGGAGACGGATATGTACATTTTGACCCTGTCCGCCCCCCCCCCCCCTCTGAGACGATTAAGATAATTTCCAGCCTGAAGTCTGTCTGTATGTCTCTTTGAGTGTCCGTGTTATTAGTGGAAATTAGTCCGTGTAAACGAGACAGGGCAATATGCTAGAGCGGAATGTGAAAGGAACGGTTGACACTTTTTCGCATTAAAACTACCCACAAAAGATAATCTGAATCTAACACCGCATGAAATGTGTTAAAATTTATTCGGACGAGTAAAAGTTTGACAGGTAGTTTTAATCGACGATCGTTCGTTTCATATTACGCTCTAACGTATTGCTCTATCTCGTTCGCTTGAACTAATGTTTTAGTTCACAAAGAAACGCAATCGGGCCCTATGTGTCTGTATGTGTTGTGTATTCATCCAAGATATCATCCAAACGATTCATACAATTGTGCTAAAATTTTGCATGCAAGCATCATTTGGTCAGGGCGAGAGTTAAAAAGTTGAGAGTTGAAAAGATTGTGGTTGAAATCGGTCCACCAGAGGACGCGCTGTTCAAACTTCAATCTCGAAATATTGGACTTAGAGACTTAAATTTTCGAAAATAAACAAGTAACTTTTGGTTGGAATATCTCCTAAACAAGCGACACAACTAATATTTAAAGTCAGCCATAGATTACTTAAATAACTCCCTTAAAAGCGGTGACGCTTACGATGTTTGGGTTGTTCAAAATTCGAATCTGAAGGCTCAACGCGACCAGCGTTTGCAATTAGATTTTTAAATTGAATGAGATGACACGCGTACGAAATTCAAATTTTTATTGCGTTGCGTCGCATATTACCAGGAATTTTCACCAATTGCTCATCGACTTTATTTATGAAATGAATATTCAGACGAAATAAGTCCTTGGCTATTTGCCGGGAAAGTCTTGCGGTGCCACAACCGTTTCTTTTTTACTTTTCCATAGTTGTGAACAGAGCGATGTCAGAGTATAATCAAATGACGAGATAACAAATCAATAACTGATTTCGAAACAGAACTTCACTAGCTTTAATTTGAACTAAATTTGAATTTGGATTTATAAAATGAACGCTAGATATTTGAGTTCAAAGTAGTCAGTATTGAGAATGGGCAATTGCATAGATAAAGTAATATTTCAGAAAAGCTGCGTTTCACTTACCCTTCATATTGCTCGTGTCTCCCAAAACATACCGTGACAAACAAGGATAATATCCAAAATACCAACATTTTCAATTTCTTGGACAACTGGCTAGTAATAATCACTACACTCTCTTTTTATAGCCTCTTGAAATCTTTAATATTGCAATAAATATAAAATATCTAGATAAACACAGTAAAGCACGTAGCTGAACAATGCATAAGTACATTATAATTAAATAATAAAATTAAACTACGATAAGTAAATTGTCGTTATCGTTCAAGTCGATGTTTTGAAGAGGCTGGGATTTTCCAATTCTGCTGACACTGTCAGAATCCTGGTGAAATAATATTCAGCGCTTCGGATACTAATTATATATTTAACCCACGTAGCACTGACCCATTATTGATCACATATTTAGTTTTATATAGCAGTGGTTCCCAAATTGTGGGTCACGACCCGGAGCCCCCTGGCTACGGATATAAAATACCGCGTCGCAGCACTGTCTCCTACTAATCATACACGTAAATCAGGGGTGATCAAACGATCGATCGCGATCGACCGGTCGATCGCGAGTGCTTTTTGAACCGATCTCGAAAGAAAAAATTAAAAGTAAATTGAAATGTTTATGGATAGATCAACTGGAAAGAAAGGATCTGAAACATTTTCCATCTGAAAGTTTCCTCAATTGGATTCCTCAATTGAATTTTAATATTTATGAGAGAGTATTATCAAATATTTTCGGCAAATTCGAAAGACGTTTTATGATTTCAGTAAATGGGCAAATCTGGCAGTAAACTGGCATCTTTTATGAGTTATCCCTTGTCGTACAAAAACATTGAGGAATCTGCTACTGAAATATCAAGTCAGTTTAACATGGACTCATCTTTTGTTGAAATTGAGGTGTTGCAGATTATATCACATATACATAAAAAGAGATTAAAAAGCTACCTGTTGGACGTTTATAGTGAAATTAGTGGTCATAAGTAAATTTGTTATACGTTTCTATAATTTAAGCTTGTAGTAATGCTGACCTAATTTAAGCCTGTAGTAAGACCAGTAGTAATAATGCTGTGCATTGTTTTTTATATTATTAATGTCTTTTTGTATCACAAAATTAGAAGTGTAAGACTAGAAAAATAAGAGTTTGTCTCGCCAACAAACTGTATAACAGTTTGGCATAATTTTAATATTTAAAAAAAATTATTTTTTTCCGAATAAAAAAATAATTAAAAAACATCTCTAAGCCACAGCATCAGATACAAAAGTCTGTTCTTTTATATCTGAAGATAAATATCCGAATCTAAGGCAAATCGCCTTTCAGTTGACGGCAATGTTTGGACCAACTTACTGCATTGTGCGAGTCTGCATTTTCTGAAGTGAAGATAATTAAGTCAGAATATCGCACTAGACTAACTGATGAACATTATCATCATGTTTGCGATCAGCACACATTGATTGTAGGGACGGCCGCTTGACGATAAAAGATTTATTTAAAAGTCGATATCATTATTATATTTTGTTTGGTTTATTAGGCATATGTTATAACATTATATAATTACTAATAGGTTCAAGCACTATAGAAAAGTAGGCAGGCAGACATGCTGTCTGCAAACAAACCACATCAATTCGTCAATAAAAATAAATTTTAAATGTGGATATATTATATTTCGTTGCCTAGTTGTATGCATTTAATAATAGTATGCATTTTAATAATGATATAATACAGGTACCTTATTCAATTATCATTACAGTTGTGAGATTATTTATTGCAACACAAGACTTGAAAATATCGAAAATAGCCAGGTGTCCCAATAAATAATATACATTTTAATTATCTAATTAATCGATCATTATATATACGTACTATTTCACTAATCATATAATTGTCTAGTGATTGAAATATTGCGTGTAAAGCGTTATAAGTTATTTGCAATGTTATAAGTTACACACTTATTTATATATTTATGACAGCTGAGTTTTTTAATAGCGACAAGCTTCAAGTGAGTGGCTTAGTACATCGATTTTCGATTTTCTGGCTTAGTTTGATGTACTGGATGTCACTATTAAAAAATTCAACCTGTGTAATAAACAATATCGACAATATCGATAATATTTTATGGATATTTCTTTATGCGACATGACATGACATGACCTTTACTACAGATCTGAGTGAGAGATCGTAACGTTATGAAAGTGCGAAAGGGATGTCATGACTCTAATGATTTTTGGCCCAGTCATCAGTTTGTATGGCGGCGACTATAGACGACAATCCCGCATCACTCATACTTGCAGCCTCTCAGAGTCGATCGATCGGAGTCTAACAATATTGAGGTAGATCGCCAGCAGCTCAAGTTTGAGACCCCCTGACGTAAATGATCAAATGGCCTGGCACGTCATTCCGAGCTGCGCAATACTTCAGCTCTTATCAAGGAACATCTGCTAGGACTGGAGACTAAGCTAAAACAATATTTTCCTCCAAACATCAGCAACCAAGTGTTGATAAGGAACCCATTTTTTACAAGACTACCCAACAAACAAGGAGTGTAATTTGTTGAGGATTCATCTATGTATGTTTTCCGTTTCATTCCACCATTATTTCTAAACGCTTGAAATTATTTTAGAAGTATGTGAAATATCACATACAGACATAACGATTTTATTTATTTTATTTATTGCTCCACAAAAAAAATTAGGGGAGAGTCGGATATTGGCGAGCCCCTAAGGCAAAAGGATTATAAAATGGCACTGGTGGCATCTGAAGGGACCGAAACTACATTAAAATGATGATAAACTTATCTGGCTTCGAATTGTATTTGGTAAATTTGAATTTAAATTAAAACATAAAAAATATAGGAAAATTAACAAAAAGTGGTAAAACGCGGCATTATCAACTACTACTGAGAATACCGTGCCCCTGTTTGACAATACCGCGCCTTATAAGCAGGTTTCATGTTTATTAATTAAAAAGATTAAATTAAATGTTAAACATTAATAATATGAAAGTTAAAAAATAATATAAAAGAATACTATGACTAAAAATTAACAATAACCACAAATGAAATTTTCCGCCGATTTTTGTCCACTACATTCCTCATGTATCCAGGCCGAACAACCACAACAACGGAACCATAGTTCCCCATCCCGCCCGAATTCTCCACAGATGGCGCAGACTGCGTCGTTCTCGTTCTCGATGTCATCGTCGTCGTCGTCGTCACATAATCTAGAAAAAGGAACATCTTCATCACTGCTCTCTTCACTGCTGCTGAACCTCACTTGTCTTTTGTATGATTTCTTTTTCTTTGTTTTTGGTTGGGCCGGTTTTCCTTTACCTTGCTGTCCTTTAACTTGTTTTCCTTTATCTTGCTTTCCTGGAACTTGTTTTCCCTTATTATCTTTTGCAGATCTCTTTCTCTCCTTTTCTTCTAATTGATCTTTTAAAGGAGTGCCAGTCAAAACCTGTGAATGTTGTGTTGTCACACGCCTCTTGATTTTTCGAACCTTTTGAGGAATAGGACTCAATTCTGCCAAAATACCTGTTGACGTACTTGCAATAGCTCCCCCATCATTCGTCACCTGTCGAATTTCATTCACAGAAGATATTTCTGCAGGTGCTGTATCCTGATTGTTGGTTAAATTTCTTGTATCTTCGATAATAGGATCAGATATAAACTCATCATCTTCAAATATGTGAGGGTTCAAAGGGTAAATTCCAGTTACTTCGAAGCCTTTGATAGCTTTGTCGATTGAAGCTACCCTCATATACGCTTTATTAAAAATGGAAGCCAAAACATCATGCGTAATTTTTTCAAATGGGTTGCTTTTCATGAAAAGGTCACACTCTTTATAGTACGATGTCTTTAGAGGGCCATAAAAGGTGACATCCAGAGGTTGCATGCGATGTGATGTGTGAGGTGGCAAAGACAGCATGGTAATTTGATTTTCTCGACAAAATTTATAGGCATTCAATGACAAGTGACTGGCATGGTTGTCAAGGATCAGTAGCGTAGGGTTTTCAGGGGTTGCATTAACATATTGTGCAAAGTGTTGGAGCCATTTCATAAAAAGATCCTCATTGATCCAGCCAGATTTTGAGCACTCATATATGGCTCCAACTGGGCCTCCAAACCCAAGACTTGGTTTTGCTCTTTGGCGTGGGTATATGAACATTGGAGGAACATACATCCCTGATGCGCTAAATGCACATACAACTGTGACATTTTGGCCACGTTCACCGCTAGTTATTTTGCCAACCTGTTTGAGACCTTTTGGTGCATATATTTTTCCAGGCCTCTGGACCGTAGTCACGCCCGTTTCATCGACGTTATATATTCGAATTGGTTGAAATAAATATTTATCCATAAGCGCCTCTAAATTCTGGAAGAAAATGCCGATTTCGGTTTTGTTAAACCCCAACACCCTGTTCATACTTGTTGGCTCCGGAGCACGCAAAGAAATGCCAGGATTTCTTTTAAGGAAAGAATATACCCAACATTTTCCAGCCATTCCTTTCTCTGCTGGAAATATGTTTTTTATATTCTTAGCTGTGGCATACTCATAGGCTAGTTTGCGCAGCTGCATTTGTGTTATTCCATAAAATGTTTTAGCTAATAAAATAATATGCTGACACGACTCTTTTTCATCGTCTTCCGAAAACGTAGCGCGTCGGCCCAGCCGAGGATCATAATACTCGCCTCTTTTCAGTCTATCTCTAATTGAAGTTTCAGGCAACATGAAATTTCTTGCAACTTCCTTTATTTTTCTGCCAGTACTTATGGCTTCCAAGGCAGCCTTCATTTGGAGCGGATCCCATGATGCTTTCTTTTTTTTAGGTGCTGGTGCAGCCATCTATAAAAGAATACAATTTTTACCATACTACACTATAGTTGACAATACCGCGCCAGCCGTTTGATAATACCGCGCCTTGAGCGCGCAATTATCAAACAACGCCATTTTGTCTTAGGTTACAACAATGCGTAGAAATCAAATTTTAAGCAACCTGATCACAACTTAGGCATAAAATAGACGACATTTTACTATGATTTTCATCAGCACGATATAGTTTTAGACTGAATAAACTAATACATACCTCGATTTGTAAGTTGTAGGAATATAATAATGAATTGACGCGAAACGCTTCGAGACACATGTAACTCGTTCGGTTGCTAGGAGCACACTGGCGCGGCGCGAGGCGGGGTAATACACCACTAGGTACGTTTTGACCAAGACAGTTTGTAATAATAAGCAGTATATTTTTGTGTAGGATGGGGCTCGGTATTATCAACCGCGCGCCATTATCCAACTCTCCCCTACACCGTTAGCACTTAAAATTGATTGTGTTGCTCCTAACTAGGCAGAGCCTGTTCTAAGGAGAACACCACTACAAATGATTAAAAAATACATACTAAAAAAAAAAAAAATTTAATCAAATCAAGTTAAATTCCAAACTAAAAATATTTTTTTTTTAATCAAATCAAGTTAAAATGAAATTCTCACTACACCAAAATAATATTAGAACTATAGACAAGTAATACTAAATAGGTAATAATAATAATAATATATAATAGCAATAATAAATAATCATTTATAATAATAACTAATAATATATAAGAATTAATAAAAATACCTGTATAAAATAAATAGAAAATAAATATATTTATTTATTTTAAAATTGTGATGAATGTTTTCTCGGTCTCTCTCCTACCAAGGTTTATTAACCATGATGTAAGGTGATATTTTTGTTGTTTGCTGCTAATTTCCAATATGTTCTCTTTACTCATGATATTAACCATTCTTGGAGCAAGAAAGCTGTAGTGACGTTGTCCAAAAGACGTTAGACGTTTCGGCACTTCAAAGTTTCCCTTATAACGACCTGATTCTAACAATAGTTAGAATCGTTATGTCTTTCCGAATGTCATAGGGTAATTAAACTATCCAAATAGCAAAATTTCTTACGATATTTGTCGACCTATACCCTATTCCGCTATTTCTTACACTATTACGCTATTTCTTACGACCTTGTGTGAAGCAGAAAATACAACAACCCACGTGTTTCTAAAAAATAAATATAGAAACCGATTGGAAATTGAACCAGTCCTAAGAATAAAGTTGACGTCTTTTTCCGGAAAAATCAGAATTCCTATTTAAAAATAAACAGCTTTATACTTGTCACTAATTATAATAATATAATTATAATGTAATTTTGACATTATTTTAAAAAGGTTAGCGTTTCAATTATATTATATACCTCTATTTCGACATTCAAATGTGTTTTATTTTGCCTATTTATGCGCCAGAAAAGTGAAAAAAAACAAGTAAATATATTAAAAGAAATAAAAAATCACGACTGCGGGTACAAAAAGTGAACTACCTTATTTATAATTATTTCTATGACGGTTTTGTATGAAATGCTTTTGGTTTATGTATTTATCTATATAGGTCCCCGACCGCGACTCATCTAGAGACCCAAGTGCGCGAGTGGCCAAAAGTGCACTAAAATAATATTTATATTACTTTACGATTATATTAAGATTGAACATTATTTGGACAATTGACCACATTGTAGTTCTACTTCGCTAACATAGTTTGTAAGCTGTACATATAACGTAGATCGTAGCTAACATAGCTCGTAAGTTGTACATATAACTTAGATTGTAAGAACATAGGAAAATCAGTCTAAGACGCGAATAAACCTGCGGTACTAACATCGTCTCCCGTAGAGGCACCACTCAGAATGCTTGCGCATCTACTGGTGACGTCCGTAGTTAGCTGACATACACGAGTGCATGCAGAAACGTATAACACAAAATGTATAACACAAAACAGGCAAATAAATTAATTCTGATTCTGATTCTGATTCAAGCGTTTAGAAGATATGGTGGAATTAGGAAGCGTAAAACATACATAGATGAACCCTGAACACATTACCCTCATTTTTTGTTGGGCAGTCGTGTAAAAATAGCCCCATTCTCATTTGTAAATAGCTTTTATTTTGATTATGCGGTATAATATTTTGTGTGGTATACCTCCTTAAATTTCAGAAGAAAAGGTAAACGGAGAAAAAGAAGAACAATCCGCAATCGATATCGCCGTGCAATGTCGTGGCGTCTGCTGCCGGTTAACACGGCAATATTTCATCGTCAAGTTGCCATGCGCGCGGCCATGCATGGCCATCCACTAAATTAATTATGCACAGTGGCAATAATGGCAACATTAAATCAATCCGCAGCAATTTCGTCGCATCGTCGCCAGCTGGCAACACTGAATCCTCAAATTATCGCCAGGCGTATGCCTTAGTCAGGGCGTCTCTACCATTAGTGTCTGAAGACATAATCGTTATGACCTACATACATACAAACGCACATACCCGATGCATATAAACGTGACAGTTCAATAGTCGGCACCCCTGTTGATTTTTAATTTCCATTTTTAAACACAAGCTTTTATCAAAATGCTCTGTCCCGTGCCAATCCTGAGTGCAGCAGCCATGCCATAGTAATTGAATGCTATACTTACAGAATTTCGTGTTTTATGCTGCTGACCGTTGAGGAGTCCCCTCGTTGGAAGCCAACCCTGGCTGCAGCAGCCCTGTCGCGGCGAGACTTAGAAGGGGATATCATAATTAAATGCGTATACAAACATTCGTTTCTGTCCTCTTGACCGTTGAGGAGTTCCTCGTCGAGAGCCAACCCTGAATGCAGCAGTGACGTCATTGCAAATTAGAACATGTTATTATAATTGAATGCGTATACAAATTGACCGTGGAAGAGTAGCCTCGTATGAAGCCGATCCTGGGTGTAGAATCAGGTCATGCTCACCATATAAATGCATTGTCATCGAAACTAAACCAACACGTAAAATTTAAACTTAATGGGATAAGAGAATAAGTAATTTTAACTCAGCTTGCAAGATGTGACCTAAACAAACTAACATACTAACAAACATTGCAAAGTAAATAAAAGCTTGTAAAAAACCTGTTGGCCCTTAACCGCAAAACAAACCGCGCCGTATCATTAGTATAGCTTGTAAATTAATTTAACCAAATTTAACAATGTGATATTGGCCCAACAAGGCATCTGTGTACTAAGTTTCAAGTAATTATGTCCAATATTTTAATATTTATATACGACTAGCTGACCCGTGCCCAATTCGTTGGGCGGTAAAACTTTTTACTTGTGATGAAATTATGAGTGTGGTTCGGTTAGTACTGAGTGCTATGATTTATTTCCTGACTGCCAAAAGAAGGGTTATATTTTTACTGCATATGTATGTATGTATTTGCATGCCAATTTGAGTATATTACCGTTATTTGTGAGTGTCTTCTTGTGAGTGTCTTATCTCTTTAACCATTTATGCAGTAAAAGGGAAGTTATATGCAGTAAAAGGGAAGTCTTTTGTTTTATACAGTTGAGACGATAAATTTACTTATTTTGATATGAATTCATAATTGTTGATAATATGACCAATAAACATGACTTAACGATTTATATTATTTTTTTAATGTAAAATACTACTTTTTGTGACTTAAATATAAAAGTTAGACATATGCTGTCGCTGACTTTTTTGTAGGCATTATCAAGCTATACAAATTTTCTCTAGAACTTAATAATATATCTCTCATCGTTAAGGCAGCGTTAGTTAGAAACGTTTTCGTTCGACCGTTTTTTCTCCGACTTGCTTTGCAAATCCGACTACCACGAAAAAGTCTTCATTTTTGGATTAATATATAGCCTATACACTCACAAATAACGTGGCTTTCTATTGGTAAAAGAATGTTTAAAATCGTTTTACCTCACAAACTTTACCTCTTTATAATATTAGTATAGATTAGTGCTTCCCCTGGTGGACCGATTTCAACCCCAATCTTTTCAACACTTGCCATGCCTGCATGCCAAATTTCAGCCCAATTAGATTAAGCGTTTAGAATCTATATATTAATTTGAAACGTATTTTCTTGTAACCGCCATATTGAGAGAACGTGTAAAAATTTGGTTGAGGTGTCTGAAAAAGCTCTCGGTCTGTAGATGTGTCATCAAGAGAGAAAAATAAAAAAGTCTTGAAAAGATAGAATTAAAAAAAATATAGCTCTCTCTCTCTCTGATGGATTACCGCGCGAACTTTTTGTACTGTCGACAGGTGGCTCTATAACGGGCGATAGCCAAACTGTATTATAGTAGAACACTGGTTATCCGATTTAATTGAGGGAAATGGGTGTTCGGAGCATCGAAATTACCTCGAAAACATTAATGGGAATGAATTGCGCGAAACTTTTTGTTTACTTTCTATCCGCGTCGCTCTTTGATCGTTCCTGTCCGTTTTCTCCAGGACCTTGGTGACATTCCTAATCGTAGATCAAATGAGGAAGGCACCGCAACGTAATCGAATACAAACAAATATTATTTGTACATACACAATAACGATGTTTCCATTTATTTTTGAAACATTACTGTTAATAAAGTGATCGTTGAATTCGAATGGTTTCGGCTAGTTTAAAATTAATTGAACCCTTTGTAGCCCAAGATCTTCAAACAGAAAATAATGTTGATAATGAGATAGGTTTAGGCAAATTAAAAAACACGTATTTCTCAGAAATTCAAAAATATTTAATATTAATTTGTTTATTATAGCGTACTATTATTTTGTTTAATATAGCATAATGCTACACTGCATTTTTCGCAAATTGTTTGTGAAACGCCAGTGCACTTGGGAATCTTGCAACGTATCCTTTTCTTAACCCAAATTGGCCAATGACCGACCTGGTCCTGCCTTACTGCCAATAGATGAACATGTTGCGCAGGGCCCTTATGTTTTTTGGCTTGAATTTCGTCTTCTAAAGACATTCGACTATTGATGTTAGGCTTCAGGCCAAGCTCGCATAAGGTCTCGCCTATCTCAAGTCTAAATTCTGCTGAAGACATTTGTTTGCCGTTGAGATATTTTGCCTTCCTTACTCTTCGGTATAATAACCAAGAATTTGCCATAGTCAGTTCTAGTAAATGTTAGAACATCCTAACTTGCCATCTTTTGCTTCGAAATTTTGAATGGATAAAATTATATTTTAACCTACAGGTTTCTACGAAAACCACACAATTGTATACACTTTTTTATATTTTTTTATAAGTCATTCAACACCTGCCTTAGTAGTTCTAATTTATCACTTTCATCAACGCGCAGCATTTAAACTCACATAAGTCGCTTAGTTACGCTATCTATGATTTTTACTCGATACTAAGTGGTAGGGTACAGTAGTGCTAGACGGATTCAAATGAACTAAATGAATTTAGTGCCTTATTTAGGGGGATTTTAGGGGTATTAGTCGTTTGTTACAGAAATGTCACATGAAGCCATAAAGGGTTCAAGGTGTGGTCCTTCGAGCCGCCATGCAGCGTATATGTTATACAGGAGTGGTATACGTACACGAACTTGCCCTGGCTAATTGCCACTCGTTTCAGAATGTTCTATTCACTTTAATTTCTCTGGTTTAGCTGGGTTCGGACGAGGCTTCGTCGCTTTGGCCCTTTGACGGGCTGGCAAAGGAGATTAGTGCATGCCAGAACGTACTTCTTATTAGCCGACTATGAAGCGCGATCGACAGACGTTTGGTTAAGTATGCAGGAGAGTTTGGAAAAGAGTAATGTAGGGCGGGGTGACTTAATAAGGCAGAAGTTTTGGTTACACCAAATGTGTATAAAAGTAGAATGTATAAAACTGAACCAAAATTGCTAATAATTATTAGAATTTATTTCTTACTAGCTGCGCCCCGCGGTTTCACCCGCGTGGTGATGGAAAATTGTGATAATGATGATATAAAACTATATATCTTTATAAATTATAGCCTATGTATTATTCTGATGTGTAAGCTATATTATTGTAAAGTTTCATCAAAATCCATTCAGTAGTTTTTGCGTGAAAGAGTAACAAACATCCATACATTGCAACACCCTGTGTTGCAACCATCTACGATGTGTCCTTTCCTCTCATAAGTAATAGATAATATTAAACATAAATAAGTAAAAGTTAAAATAATTAAAGTCAAACAATGAGTGCCAAACGCTCTCTATAAATAAATTCAGACGCGCTCTACGCACTAATTCATTTTGGAACATTCTAGAAGGCCAATAGGTAGGTAGAAATTGTATCCGATAGTTGCGAGCCGGACAAAGAAACATACGTGCCGGTCATCACTTTTTGGGTTGAGGGCGGTCTGAGGCGGTCGCGCCTCGGGCCGCCACCGCAGATAGAAGAAAACCCTACTTCGAGTCACTCTAGTTTTTGCGGATTAAAAAAGAATTTTAAATGTGTTAGATTCAGTGCTCAGATTTCCAAGGTAGGAATTTAATTATATATAGAGGATACTTAGCTCATGTCTCCAGAAACTATAAGGTGTTTTTCCGTCATTACAGAGACGCACCGTCGGTTTGGGGACTGGTTTTTTTTTATGTTGGTTCTTCTTCTTTCTTTGGTTAATTTATAGGATTTCATTTTTCTCTTTAGTTCTTTTGGGGAATTATTCTCATAGCATATATCATGTTCATTTTCTTTATATAATTAGTTCTCGTCATTTATATCGGAATACTGTGGTATTCGTTTGTAAATTTGGCAGGCCGTAGGGTCATATAAGTATTTAATTGTCTAGAAAAAAATAGTCAATACATTTTATTCATTATTCAAGAGAGGTAGCGCGACACAACCCGGTTGGGGCTCACACATTTTTTTTGCATATTTTCTGTTCTTGGCTCTTCCACTTTCTCTATTTTCTCTGTTTTAAAAAATAATTAAATTCTATATATAAAACCGGCTATACAAACCGGACGCAAGGTAGACGGAGTTTGGCTAGGGGTCTTTCGGAAGGAACGTGACCTACCTCGCATATAAAAAATTTAATTAATAAGTACCTTATTTATTACAATGGTGTGATTTCCAATACGCTGAAATAGGTATCCCTAAAATTCTTTATATCTCACCCAAATGAAACTTCTAAAAAATTCTCACGAGTTCCGGTAAGGTTGGTGCGATAAGTACGGTGCGATAATAGTATTAAGCAATTGTAATTCCTAAAAAAACAAGAAATCCAGACCCATTCTGTACCATAAATATTTAATACTAATATTCGCCATAAAAGAGCGAGATTAGAAATAATGGTCATAACCCGCTGGGGTGAAAGGTCGTAAAATAAAAATTGTAAAATATAATTTTAAACATCGTTATTAAATATTTTTTTTTTTATCTTGATCTACATTTCCTCTTCCATAAAAGGAAACTGTAAAATATATTTTCAAATAGTGTTTTAAACATTTTCGTTTTGAGTTACATTTCCTCTTTCCATAAAAGGAAACTGTAAAATATAATTTTAATTATTGTTTTAAACATTTTTATCTTGATTTACATTACCTCTTCCATAAAAGGAAACTGTAAAATATAATTTTAATTATTGTTTTAAACATTTTCATCTTGATCTACATTTCCTCTTTCGCAAAATGAAACTGTAAAATATAATTTTTTTAAATATTGTTTTAAACATTTCCATCTTGATTTACATGTCCTCGTTCGTAAAATAAACTGTGAAATATAATTTTATATATCATTTTAAATATTTTTCATCTTTATCTACGCTTTCCTCTTTTGTAAAATAAAACCGTAAAATACAACTATAAATATTTGTTTAAATATTTTTTAGATCGACTTACGTTTCCTCTTTCGTAAAAAATAAAACTGTAAAATACAACCTTAAATATTGTTTAAATATTTTGTCTCGATTTACCTTTCCTCTTTCGTAAAATAAGACTGTAAATATAATTATGAATATTTGTTTTCAATACTTTTCTTGATTTTACCTTTCCTATGTCGTAAAAAATAAAGCGCATATTTTAAATCACTTTAACATTGAGTTATAATTTCATTTTTTTTATGAAGGGAAAAGGGGTAAAAAGGGGCCACACAAAGTAAAAAAAAAGAAATATATATTTAATTGTCCTCTTCCGTTCATATACCTTCTCCCTCTAGTTACCTTACCTAAATATATTCTATCTTCCGTCCTTAACTAGTTTGTCAGTTATAATTTGCCGTTTACATCTGTGGCATATTCCTCACCCATTTCCAATTTCAATTTCAATTTCAATTTATTTCTGCTCCAGTAGGTAGGCTTTCCTACACTTGGATGCGTCTTTGTCTCTAAAATTTTAAATAATGTAATTAATTAAAGAATATTAACTATCATTATATAGTTGTGGCAATATAAATTAATTTTAGTAAATAGTAGTAAATACAAATATATTCCTCTAATCAGTAGTTTCCCACCATCGGCTTCCTTTGTATTCTCACCCCGATACTCCCGTTATCTATCCTTTATTTGATGTATAATTATTGATTTTCTCATTTATTTAATATCCCGGAATTTTATTTAATTTTCCTAACTTCCTTTGAGGTATATTCCCGTTCCATATAATTCCGTATTTTATTTTAATAACATTGATTAGTCATTTTCTTGGCCGACGTCGTCCCCGCAAAGCGCCATCTGTCGGCCGTGGAGCGGAGCATAGTACACCGTAGTAGCCGGATCACCCGTAGAGAGGGCGCTGGTCACGATCCCGCCGATTTTTGTTTGGTCGTCGCCGACCGAGCGCAGAAACAGATTACGAGCCAGAAATAAAGTAAAAAAATATAGTTGCATCTCGATATATAGAACGCAGAATTTCACCAGATTTTAAACTCTTCCCTTTCCCTATACCGGACGCCTCATCAAGGCGAGTCTCACTTCACGCAGGACACCGCATTTTTTTAAATAGCGCGCAGATCCGCGCCCGCTGAGAGTTTCCCCACGACCCTTCTCCGACAAACTTCCTTGAATGAGCAGCCAGCCTCTCAAGCGGTGTTACCCTGTATTCCCGTAAAATTCGCCGCGCAGAAGCCTGTTTCCGGTACAGGATCTGCTTGCACAACCAACGAACCGCCCAGCGCTCGGTGGCCTGGCGCCCTATGCTCCTTGTAGCTACATTATCCCTTAATAATAGGTAGACATCTCTTATTGGCCACCAAAACGCTGTTTTGCTTAATTAATATCAACATAGTATAAATTCGCGTGAATAAACGTCAATAATAGAGCGGTTTCGTTGCAACATATATTCTTACAAACTTTCGCGTTTATAATAGTGGTAGGATTATTTTTTAAATATTGTAATACTTCTTGATTATTAATTGAATACTTTTACTACTTATTTTTAGATCATTCATATTGAACCTAGTATGTTTAAATTAACCTTTCCAGTAATAATTAAAAAAAGTAAAATGGAAATAAAAACACATTTTTATGAATGAATTTTATTTACTGAACATATACGTATATCCTTATTAAAAACCATGGCAGGCCCAATATGGGATTGAACGTTGATATTATGGTGCATAGTGTAAGTTTAGAAATAAGGAAAATTCATAAAAAAAATATTTTTTTTTCCTCATAATTAATAATTATGCCTTATTAATTATTGCAAAGACATAATAATAAAAAAAAAAATGAAAAAAACATCATCAACATTGTTATTTGGTGTGGTAAATTCTAAATCAAAGAATTCGCAATATTCGCAAAATCATGTTCATCGCATCTCCAGTGATATTTAATTGCTCCATATAGTTACATACATTATAATACATAGGTATCTGATACATCGTAAAGTCATGATATCAGATATGATATCACGATATCAGATATCATGATATGAAGATATGTATCATATCTGATACATCAGTGAAGTCGGAAACCGAAAGTTCATTTTATTTATTTATTTATTTATTTAAGAATTAATTACTATGAAACATTAATTACCTTATAAAAATAACAGGAACCGAATGGCAAACCCTTAACCTTTTGCTTATTTGTTTCTGTCACCCAACTGGGACTAGCCCGTTCTAGGGTGGACAGGACTCCAATATTACAATCAAGATTGCTTGATTGCTTGGTTGCTTACAAATATACAAGTTTTAGTAAAAAGCTAATGACACTAAATTGCCCTAAAATGTGGTCTTCAGAATAAAATAAAAAAAAAATAATAATAAAAAAATATTAAAAGATAATATAATAAATAAAATGCAATTCCATTATTTAATCTGCAATAAATATCATATAAAATTCGATTAAATAAAATAAATAAAGTTATATGTGAGAAAAGGAAGAAACGGTCATTAATATTTATTAATATAAAATTACCTAGTCTAAAAAGTATACTTCATTGTCAAAGTCAAATAATTTTTGGTAGTTAGTTCAATGTTAAAATATACTTAACATATATGTTTAAAAATATGTTAATAATTTGTGCACCTAAGTTTTATTATACTATTATTTCTAACATTTGATGTATGGTTAGTCTGTCATGATTCGATAACCATTTCTTTAGTTTATTTTTGAATTCCCTGAATGTCAAGTTCATTTTTATTTCCATATTGATCAGATTGTAAAATCTCGGCGCAATGAAAGAGTAATGTCTTTGTCCAAATGATGTTTTCCTTCTGGGTATTATTGAGCTATTTTCTAAAACTTGTCTCGTTGGTCGCCGGTTCTGAATTATTCCTAAATTTGAGTTACTGTCCAAAAATAGCCTTAAGAGGGAAGTTTTTAGAAAAAGTTGCCTACAGTCAAGAACTTTAGCTTCCTTATAAAGTTCATTAGTGGGATGGCGATATGGTCTACGTAGAATAATTTTTAATATAAATTTCTGCGCAACTTGCAATGGCTCTAGCAGGGTTTTACCACATCCACCCCATCCAATTATGCCGTAAGTAATAAGCGATTCACATAAAGCATAATAAACAGTTTTTAGTGTTTTGGAATCCAGAATATTCCTCAGTTCTTTGAAAACATATCCATGTCGGATATATTTTATTACCCAGTGCTGATTTTTTAAATTATTGTATAATGTAATCATGAACGAATTAATATGTACCTACGTAACTTTAAATGTACCTAATACTTAGTTTTAAGTTTCTGCGATCTGTAAAGATTTTTTCAAAATAAATTTATTGAAAAATAAGACAATTGCCAATAGATTATCTAGACTCTAGACCAGTGATTCCTAACGTGGTCCAGGTGGACCATCAGGGGTCCACGGAAGACTCGACGGGGGTCTACGTTGGTGTGAAAAAAAATAGGGGTTCACAAGTTGTACGTGGAGGTCCACAAAAATTTATCTAGTTTCGATAGTAAAAATCAAAAATGTTGGCTTGGCTTTACCTATCAATGTTTATTTAGCACTAATTTCCTTTTTTTAAAACCTCCCTTATATTTATTTTTTAGAGTAGTGTATTTTAAGAAGGTCAGCCACTATTACTTGTAAAAACTTGCATATTCTATATTTAGTACAACGCGTGTCGAGACTTGCAAAGTGCCGCCTGCTCCCCCGCAACGCTTGTTCAGACGTGCAAAGGGACGAAATACGACTTGTTCTGTGCTTGCAATCTTGCATGAACTTGTTTGATTCTTCACCAATACCCATGCATATCAATTTTCATGGCGATCGGTTGAAAGGTATAGAAGTTGATGTGTTGCAAGGCCATCTAGTGGCGAGTTCCAACAAAGCGTATACCATAACAACCTTCTCTATGAAAAAATACATATATTATATGTGCTAACTTTCATGGTGTTCCGTCAAACGGTATCAAGCACAAATGTACCAACATCCATTGCTAAATATATAGATAGATAATCAATGCTTATATGGAAGATTCCATCCACTCAGGTTTATCTGTTATTATCTATGTCTATGAATAGATTATGTTTCGGTACATTTTTCGGGAAAATCACTAATCATTGACGCCGAAACGAAATCATTGAGAAGTTTTGGAAATATGGTAGAAATATAGCAGCAATGGGTCCACCGAAACAAGTAAATTTTTGAAAGTGGTCTACGAGAAAAAAGTTTGGGAACCTCTGATCTATGTAGACTATACTCGTATATAATACGAGACCATTTATAAATATAGGAATTGACTTTTTTGGTCCGATGGAAAATTTTATAGGACGTAGGAGAGAGCGATGTTGTGTTCGTTTTGACTGATTGACGATAAGAGAAATTTATTTTAAAAGGCATCATCCTTTACAAATGATTTATCGTTGAACACCAAGAGATTCATTGCTGTAAGAAGATTCCCGATGCAATTTTATTCCGATAATGGAGCAGCTGACAAACAATTAAAATAAGCTGTTATAAACTTGGATCGTGAGGGACTGTAGAAAGAAATGGCTGTAGGAATAATCGGATATAATAGGAATGAAATCCTGATATGTAACATTTGCTAAAGAGCGTAATTTTTGTTTTTATCGACGACGACTATATTGTTGGATTTAATCATTAATTTAAAATTTGACATGAAAATATATAAAATTAGCTATTTTCATGACCGTGACCTTATTCTATGATTATAGACATTGGTCTATTTATTTCATCAGTATTCAGGATTACATTTTTTTTTTTATTATTAATGATTCTTTTCATCCCATCTATTCGAAAAGGACGACTTGGTTCGCCTTCAAGTGCGCCCAAAAGAAGTGTTTTCTATAAGAAACTTTATAAGTGCGCCGCAATTATCTTTTCATCCCATCTATTCGTAAAGGACGACTTGGTTCGCCTTTAAATGCGCCCAAAAGTGGTGTTTTCTATAAGAAACTTTATAAGTGCGCCGCAATTATCTGTGCGGCTCACTTTTTGAATAAGTGCGCCGCAATTTATCTTTGCGGCGCACTTTTTGAATTTGGAACATCTTAGTCTTCAGGGCCGAAGAAATTGAACGCAAATATTGTTTGAATAAAGACTGGCTGGTACGACGGCCCCTAGTCGCGCCGCCGGCTGAATAAAAAAAAAACAAATGAAATTAAAAACGCGCGAACAAATGTCTTTATCGCCGCGCCCATCTACATCCAAACAACGAGATTCACCGTCACATTTTCCTCAAAATGAGCCAGATTCGGACATTATTTCAAACACGCAGAATATGAAATCTACAACAATCTCAATTCCTAATAAAACTGTAACAATAAATATTCATAATTGCGAAAATGTCTCAAATGTAAATATAAGTGTTTAGTTGTTTTATTATTAGATAGTATTTAATTTCAATTTAGTTGATACTCTATGTTTTATTAAATAATAATATTACAATAAAATATGTGGCGACTTTTATTTTCTTATAGAGGGTGATGAAAAGTAGGGTGTATCACTCGGGCGCATAATATTTTTAGCTCGGGCGCTTTTTTGAATCCCTCGCTACGTTCAGAATTCTACTAAAGATTCCCTCGCTACGCTCGGGATTCTACTCTAGAATCCCTCACTTCGCTCTGGATTCAAAATAGCGCCCTCGCCGTAAAAATATTATTTTTCTCCCTTGTGATACAATCTACTATTAAACGAGTTTAAATTATTTATACAGCCTAAATATCAGGATAGTTAGTTGTCATTAGTTAATTACATTACGGAGAATGTTAGAGGTAATAATTCATCCAAGTGAATAATGCCTACCTACTGGAGTAGGACTAAATTATATTGTATTGCATTACATTGCTGATTACTTCTTATCAGCAAGAACTTTAAATTGTGTAAAAAACAATCTTTGTAAATGTGTCATAAAAACAAAAACGGCAATCTCCACAACATGTCTAAATTGAACTAATGATGCAAAATTATTGATCTGTAGATCACAAATTTTCCGAATAACATTGGACCCGACAATAGCGGCTAAATCCAATACTTTTTCGGAAAAAGCGGAAATCTCCAATTTTGTTTGTTTCAAACATGGCAACCTCCGAATTAGCCAATCAGAAGAGAAGCAGTTAGTATGGCGGACACACTCGAGTCAATAACAAATCCAGCAATGTCCACGATGAGTCACAATAAAAACGGCAATCTCCTCATATTCCTTTCAAAGGCGGAAATCTCCAACAACTTATTGCTTATAACTATTTATTTACAACCATTTGTTAAAGTTTTTGCTTTTTATCATAATTTTAAGTGCGGAATGGTATAATTAGGATATCACTTTTATCTGCGTACTGTTTCTGTTAATAATAAAACGTTTTTTTCGTTTTCTGGAAATAACGGTTTTATGGAGATTGCCGCCTTTGTTTTTATATGACACAAATGTGAAATAAGTCATCGGACTTTCCACACCTAAAACTTAAACAACCTTGTGGCGCTGTTAAATGAAACGCTGCCGGCTGAGTGTAGTCCGCAAAGGACTCCTGTTTCGCGTTTTAGGCATTTTAATTTCATTTAAAACTTTAACGCTGTCGTAGTGGAGGTTTCATTCAAATTTTGCTAGAAAGTAAGATGTTCACGCATGTAACATTTCATGTAATGTTCACTTAGCATTTCCCATTCCCATTTGACAGACAAATCAATATTTTCACAACCCTACCTACCTCACGTGCATGCCGGTTATTTTTATTTATTTATTTAAGCCCATAAAATACACTTAATTACAAAAACATTCTCTTGGTCTAATAATACATAATTAATTAAACATTATTAAAATTTATTTCCTAACTCGGAAATAGATTCGGATATAATAGTTATAGTTTAACAACTCACTAGGAATAACCTGTATCGAGGTGGTACCAATAGAAGTTATATATTGCCTGCCGAAAGGGCATGATACCTTCGCTTTTAGGGTTTTTTTTTATATTTTTTCAATCTCATATTGCAATGGCAATTTAAATGTAAAGGTGCGATTCCACCAAAATAGTGTGCAGCACATTTGCTTGCACACATTTTGTGCAAAACTCCAACAGTGCAGGTACTAAGCTGGTGTCGCATTTGGCTTCCGTCTCCACTGGTAAGGCTGTGCGTAACTTTTGTAAGCGCACAGTTCAGCACACTTGTGCGCGAACATGTTCACTGAGCAGAGTTTCTGCCGAGACAGTTCAGTAGTTAATATGAACGGGCAGGAAAACGTAGTGCTTTGTGCTGCAGCATGTGTTTTACTATGTAGTCTCCTTAAAAAGAAACGAAGGAAGAAACCGCGATGTTGGGTGAGGCCGTTACTACAGCGACGGAATGAAGAAACGAATAAATTTCTAGAAGAAATAAAAATAGATCCATTGAGTGGATTTAAAAACTTCACACGTATATCTTGCGAAGATTTTGAGTTGCTGGTTAATGTAACTAGTCCTTTTATTGCTAAGCAAGATACCAACTACAGAAAATGTGTCCCTGTTTCAATAAGGCTTGCAATCACCTTAAGATATCTTGCTACTGGAATTCAAATATGCATAAGCAAACCATTTCGGCTTATATATATCTAAAATCCCAGAACCTGAAGATTTTGAGTCCGCGATTTTCTTCTTTTCTCTTCGGTATTGAGCCAAAATAATCTTCCATTTTCTCATTACCTCAGTCGAGTCACAATTGAAACTTTGCGCCAACTCTTGAGTGGCGTCGTGTTTTTTGTTTTTATTTTTATAATCACTGTGACTAGAATCCCCTAATACAGTATAAGCTTCAATAGCTTGAATAAAATTAATAATTTTATCATTCGTCCAATCCATATTTAGCTTGGTTAATTAACAATGTACGCGCACAAATCAATGTTTTCACTCCGGTAGCGGAAGCAAGACTGAGTTCGCGCACAACAGGTTTGTACACGTCGACGCGAGTCCACTGCCTGCATGTGTGCGCGCACAAAAGTATACAGATGTGCGCGAACATTTCTAGAATGTTCGCGCACAATTTGTTATTGTTTGCTTTAGTGAGTCGACCAGAATAAACATTTGTGTCGCACAATGTGCATTGCAGTGCCGCACAGTTCTGCACACTGGTGGAATCCTGCCTTAATAATTACAATGATGTAGGTAGTTACTTATTCTAATATTTAAAATCTTGAAGAGACCAAATAAAACATAAGGTATTTATTTATGTTCAAATATTCATAAATAATCATACATGCTAGAATAATATATACATAGATACGATAATCGGATATACATCATACGATTTTTTTGTTGAAAATGTATATAATATTATTATAAATAAGTACTTACATATAATACGATAATTAAAAATATAAATATGTTATGATAGTACATATTTACATGTGCAAAACTGCCTTGATAACAATTTATAAAAGAAAATGACACTTTGAAATGTTAATTTTGTGATATAGTATAGAGGTGTATTAAGAATCTAATACAATACGATACAAAATAGCCGTAAATTTGCATTATCTATATATAAAAAACAAAGTCGGGTTTGTTCGAACACTTATAACTCGAGAACGGCTGGACCGATTTTCATGATTTTTGCTTTGTTGTATTTGTCTCCGTCCCGAATAGCAGAATAACTATTAAAAACATTGGAAAATTAACAATAAAATCAAAGAGAAAACATTTTGTCATACAAAATGTAAATCCGTGTTTTTCTCGTGGTCAGTTGTACGTGGCATGTTCACGTGTCGGCAAATCATCCGCTTTATTTGTTCTTGCACCTGATAAAAAAACAAAAAATATCGTATATCAAAAGGTGCTTCAATGAAGAGAATTAAGAGCCTTATTACAAAATAGCGTAGGTATTCTTTTAAAATGAGTTGAAAAAATGAACGCATTTTTTTTTGGATGTAACTATAAAAGATAGGATAAATAAATAAATAAATAAATAAATAACTATTCAACCCTGGGAGAAAACCGCGGCACTGAGCGCTCTTCTCTTGCGCAAGCAAATATATACACAATTTCTAATTGTTTTTTGCAGTGTTTTCTCCTTTCTAATGACAATAATTTATATTATGTCGTATTGCTAAAAGAGTGAACTTTAATATAGTATAAGTATTATATAAGAATCTTATTTTATTTCTGAGAAAATTAGAATGATACAGGAAGATTTTTTTTTGAATTTTGTGTAATTGTAAGTAATGTATACCTTGGATATGTGGTCAAAAAACGAAAAAATAAAGCCGTAGTGTACATCAAGAATACATGACGGACATAAAAAAAATAGTATACGGTTTTCGTTGTAGTGATATTACTGTATTAAGGAGCTCAAAGTTTGCCTTCCGAGCGTTTTACGAATAACGACTTTCGGAAAATGGGCTGAATAAGTAAATAATATTCGTTATATCTAAAATTAAAGGCCGCTATGGTCAACATCAAGAAATGGTCCAGGTAATTCAGTAATTAAAGTTTGTAGAAATCTCTTCATTTCTTGGAATTAGAACGCCAAAAATCCACTTTTCTTGCCTTTCTGGAAAAAATATGTGATAGGGCTCTTAAACCGAGTGCATCCCATGCTGCACAATATGTATTTATAGTTTAATTCAATCATGTCTTGCTGACACGCGATTGATATACTTAATTTTTGTACTTTTATATTTCTTTTTGTGTTATTATATTAATAAAGTAGTAAACTTAATATTTATATTGTGTTCATTGTATTACTTTCATAAAATAATAAATTAAGTTCAGCTAATCTGTAACACGACATTTATTGACTGTGAGGCGGTACGAAGTCCGCCGGGTCAGCTAGTAAACATACATATACATATATGTAGACTTTTAAAACTAGAATTGATATCACGTCATGCTGTATGTATACTTATTTGAATTTGTGGTACACGCCACAGTACTTTTGATGGAAACTAAAGATTTGAATTAGGTTGTAGGTACATACTACGCTAACGGCAGCTAACGATTCTCGTGCAGTTAGGCCATTAGAACCTGTACGTTATGTCTGGTCGGCTCAACTAACGGTTTAACTCCCGTCCGGTAGCCTCGTCGAGGACGGTCTAACCTAAAAAGGACCCTGAGAACTCAGACACGGCTGTAAGCCCAGTCGCGGACAGGTGGGATCGGTTGATAGGTTGATGGGCGGTTTGCGCATCGTGAAGCGTTTGCCAATCGACCGTACACTCCGGCGAATAACCCGGAGAGTTTGAAAACGTACGTTTCCTAAGGGGTGGAGGCTGTGGTTGGCCTGATATCAGCCACCTTTAAAACGATCTGTTAGTCACCAGTTCCCGTGTAATATTGACTAGCAAAAAGCGCAGCGATCGCCGATAAATTCGAACTGAATTACTGCTAAAATCAGGTAGGGGCCGCGCAAACGACTTCGAATCTGTGACCAGACTGGATGATGAAGTAATCCGTCCAAATCTAGTAGTAAGTCAGCGAGGTCCGCCCCCTGGGTCCTCTTCCCAGTGTCTTGCTGTAAGGCGTTGGTCTCTTACGGTTTGTCGATGGATATAGGCAGTGGACTGTCCTTTGTCCGCTAAAGTCTTTCACGTTCACTCCATGGTAGATAGAACGACCTGATAAACTCCCTATATTGACGGGTTCTCTTTGCGTTTGAGACCCCCAGTTGTCCATACTATGAATTATAGCGACTTCCACTACGTTATCGTCCAGCTCTCTTTCAAAATGCTATTTTATACGCAAACGTGTACTCTTTACGTATATACAACTAGAGTTGTTGACTACAGCGGGCGAGCCCGTCACCTCAGGAAGTTTTAACGATTAGTCGTTCTATCTCCCTGGAGTGAGCGCAGAAGACTTGGACAAAACAGTCCACCGTCAAGCTCCGCCACAAACCCGTAAGAGTTTGTGGCGGAGCCAGGAGATAGCCAGGAGTGTTACCCAGCGGGCGTACACTCACGCCCTTACTTCCAATTGCGACCAGAATACTCCAGCCTCTCGATTTGTTACGAGTTCGAGGTCGCTTGCGCGGTCCTCCCCCTTACGAAGCGTTGAAACGGTGTATACCGAATGTATCGCGGACCACGGCATCCTTTGCCCGGCTGTTCACCCTGGATCGGGTAGCCGATGGTCGTTTCGAGAGCAGTCGCCGTAAGGTCCGCAACCACCCCCGCTCTATAGGAAACAGTACTGCTTCCAGACTCCCCCGACTGTTAGTCAGAGTGCGCAATTGATTGGCTTATGCCGCACGTTGCGCAGACCGTCCAGGAGCGCCAGAAGTTTGATTCCTAGGGGAAACTAACCCTGAGGCCAGAGTCCTACCCAGGCTCGCACTTCATGCGTGGAGGCCGTCGGATGGGTGTCGACCCTTGAGTGTGACCAACCCTGAACAGAACGGGTCTTCGTGGCCAACTCAGCAAGGGCCCATTAACTCCCCAATTAATGGGGCAATCTGGAGCAATTCCTAAAAATTGCTGCAATTCCTAAAAATGCTGCTGATCACCAGCGTGCTTTCATTATTCAAACGCGGGCGGTTCGCTGTGTGGCTCGCTTTCCCCTGATACTCCTTGCAAGTGACTTGTCCGGCGCACTTAAAATTTTGCCACTCCCCGTGTATTTATTTAAATTATATATTTTTAGACCCATACACAATCGATTTTTCCCATACTATCCGCCCCGTGGCTTAGCTGATAACGTCTCGCTCGCATGCACATAGCGCGAAACGTGTTTTTCCTCTATCGAGAGAACGGGTATGTGTAAAAATTTGGTTGAGGTGTCTGAAAAAAGCTCTCGGTCTGTAGATGTGTCATCAAAAGAGACAAATAAAAAAGTCATCAAAAGAAAAAAAAAAACTGTTTTTTCTGTAACCGCCAAATTCAGAGAACCAGGTGTAAGGTGTTTAAAAAACGCTCTCGGTCTGTAGATATGTCATCATAAAGAAAATATAAAAATGATAGTGCAATCTGCTGAATTTGGGGTTGTGGTGGGGAGAGGAGTCGAAGGGTGGGCTGGAGAAGGGGCAAGGGGGGTGAGGAGAGGGGGGTGATGGGATGGGGGATATTGGTTGGGGAGAAGAAGAGGGAGAGAGAGAGATATAGAGAGCGAGAGAGAGAGAGGGAGGGTTGAGGGGTAGTTGGAGAGGGGGTATAAAGCGAGGGGTTAGGGGAATGAAAAGGGAGAAAGTAAGAGAGGAATTGTCTGCTTGCCGGAAAAGTCTAGAGGTGACAACCGATTATTTTACTCAATATAGTTAAAAAGATTTTTTGAGGATTTCAATCATTTCACCACCACCTAGCGTATAGTTGCTGAAGTAAGCTGAATTGGCGCGAAAATTTGTTCACTTTCTATCACACGTCATGTCACGTATGCGTCGCTCTTCGATTGTTGCTGTTCGTTTTCTCCAAGACCTTGGTAACATTCCTGATCGTAGATCAAATGAGCAAGGCACTGCAATGTAATCGAATTAATCCAAAGAAATAGTATTTGTACATAAATGAGAAGTATGTTTCCGCTTATTTTGAAAAGAATACTGCCAATCAACAGAGCGTCGATCTCGACAGGTTTCAGCTAGTTTATTTATTTATTTAGAAAAAATCCGCAATAAAGGATTACATATATGAAGTAAATATAGATGTATTGGATTTTATCAACTCCACTAAATCACAGTCTGTTCTAGAGTGATAACTATAAATTATTAAATAGTGCACCTGTTCACGTTAAAATGTTTGATAATATAATTTTGAAATTTTGTTAGAAAGGGACATAAAGTAATGTCAGTTTATAAAATAACAAGGTTTCACGTTCAGTATCAAGATACCTATATTTTTATAATTAAGTATTTTCCTTTGTTTCGCTGTCTCAGTATTGTACCTCTTCTTCTTCTTTTTACTTCATGGTAATCCCCGATAGTCGGTGCTTTTCTGCCAAGTCGTTTTCGGAGGGCATCTAAGTTAGTTTGTTACTTATAAGACGGCACAATACTGAAACAAGGGATACTTATTTATAGAAATGTAGGTACATATAGCATAAAACATGGTTATTAGGGATCATACAAACAAGGAAAGAATGTGAAATATGCTATTATACTATACAGAAATATTATTAAGGGAAATAAATTTACATATTACTTTATATATTTTGGGAGAGTTGAGGGATAACAAGTGGAGAACACATAGAGGGAGTTGGATGTTATACTTTATAAGGTCTGGGATAAAACTCGGATAATTATTGAGGATGGGACAGTTAAAGAATAGATGGTCCAGCGTGCAATCCCCGTGTCCACAATCGCATTGCGGAGACGCGAGAACATTAATACGGTGGAGGTGCGATGGGGTGGGTGGAGCAATGTCCGATCTCTTTCCGACTAAATGGCTGGTGGTGGTACCATGGCTTCAAAGGGATTTCGGCCTGGATAAGTGAGAACAGTATTGTACCGTCTTTTCGATCAGGCAGAAAGGCATCGTCTATCGGTGATTGCCATAGAATAACAAAAAGAAGAAGGAGACTCCGCAAGTACAGGTCACGCGATAAGAGCTGGCACGTTCACAGTACTCACACTAATGCAATGTCACTATACTTGACCGCGAGCGAGAGAGACGGAAAGACTTTTTATGATGCGCATCAAGTGAAAGTCACGTCGCGCGTCACGACATTGCATTAGTGTGAGTACCTACTGTGAACGTGCCAGCTCTCGCCGCGGCACCTATATTTCGGCGTGCGGTCGGGCGAGTTTTTCCGCGGAATTTCGCGTTTGGCTATTTCGCCCACTTGCAAAATAGTTGCATAAAAACGCGGTGGTGCGAAACAATTTTTGCATAATGAGCGATGGTTGTAACGAGGCGCGCCCGGGCGGCCCCTTTACGCCGCGAGGCCATTTATCAAGGGCTGCAAGAGGGCCACGTCACCCGCAGCCGCAAACCATCCAGCGAACGGACATCCAGTAAAGCCGCTATACTCATAAACTGGAACGCGATAAAGTTACACATTAACCCAGGAATGGCTATAATATGTAACTTCGTAAATATTTGCACCGACACCAGCGAAATGACAAGAAGAGTGAAACCTGTATCACTGAATATATAGGTTATTAGATTGGTCAATGCCATACTACGTTTTGGCATCTAGGATTTTACAATGAAAATCAATACTACTCTATAGGAATCGCTATAAAAAGCTACAGCTGTGAAAAGGAACACCATTGTATATCAATAAATTGAAGACTAGCCAAAATAACCAACTTAGGAATGCTGAACTGATAACGAAGAAAAATAACAGAGTGACAAAGAAGGATACCTTAAGCTTCTTCATAGAAGCATTGATTATTTAGGATATTCGATTGCTTGATGCCATGCAATGTTTTAGCAGCTTGGATTTTACTAAGAAACGCATCGTGTAGATAGCACTCATAGTTCCAAACAATGATCAATCCTCTTGTGTCCGGTATTCTATCGCTTATACGGTATCCAATCTCAAAATAAAATAATAACTAGCTGAAACCCGTCAAAATTGACAGTCACTTTATTGAATACTGTCAATAAACGGCCACATACTTCTTTTTTATGTACAAATAATATTTCTTTTGATTAATTCGATTACGTTGCGGTGCCTTGCTCATTTGATCTACGATCAGGAATGTCACCAAGGTCTTAGAGAAAACGGACAGCAACAATCGAAGAGCGACGCGTAGGTACGTGACATGACGTGACAGAAAGTAAAGAAAAAGGTTTACGCCGATTCAGCTTACTTTCGCAACTATACGCTATGCCTAGACGACGTTGAAATGATTGAAATCTTTAAAAATTCTTCATAACTATATTGAGTAATAAAATCGGTTGTGTCACTCCTAGGCTTTTCCGGCAAGCAGACAATCCTCCTCGCGCGCTAAAACCCCAACCCATCCCCTTCCAACCCCCCCCCCTTATTCCCTCTCCCTCCCCTCCATCCTCCCCTCCCCAATCTTTCCCCTCCCAACCCTCCCACTCTCACACTCTCCCGTTCTCTCTCCTAACTCCACTCAACCCTCCCTCTCTCTCTTCCCCTTCTCCCTCCAACCCCTATCTCCCCACCCACCAACCCCAACTCACCTCCCCCCGCAAACCATCCAGCGGACGGACATTCAGTAAAGCCGCTATACTCATAAACTGGAACGCGATAAAGTTACACATTAACCCTAGAATGGGTAAAATGTTTAGCTTCCTAAAAATCTGCACCGACAACAGAATTGTAAGAAACCTCTATCTGTCACTTGAAGAAACCTACAAAAAACTGAAAATGCGGGTGAACGGTTATTTGAAAACGGTTATCTTTAAAAAAACAGTAATTCTAGAACCTAGGTGTTTAACGCTTATTTTAAAAATATTCATCGTGGCAAATCAAATATAAGTAATCCAGGCAAGTAGCCTAGGACTGATGGGAGTATTTGAGGGTGATGGCAATTTTTCACAGGAGGAACACACACCGTACAGCGATGAAAAGTCGAATAAATCGAGTGTAAACTAGACCGGGATAAAGCATTAACCCTGAAATGGGTAAAATATGAGTTTTGTAAAAATCTGCTTCAACACCAGCGAAATGACAAATAGAATAAAACCTCTAACATTGATTATATATCGATTGAGATTGTGTTTTCTGATTACAGTACTACATTTTGGAAGCTAGGATTTTACGATGTAACGCAATACTACTATATCAATCACTATAAAAAGCTTCTGGTATGAAAAGTATACTACTGGATAGCAAAAAATTAAAGACTGGCCACAGAAGCCAATTTAGGAGTACTGAACTGATTACGAAGAAAAATATCGGACAGATAAAGAATGATATTTTGAACTCTTTCGTAGATGCATTAATTATATAGGGTATTATATCGTTTTCGCAACTAGAATTTTACTATAAAACGCAACGTGTAGATGGCGCTCGTAGTTCCAAATATTGGTTAGTCTTCTCTCATGCTCAGTAGTAATGGCGTTCTATACAAGATTTTTAAAATAAACTTTAAACACCTAGGTTTTGGAATGACAGTTTTTTAAAGGGGTGGGCCCTTTCCTGAATTAACCGATTACCCGCATTTTTTATTTAAAAAAATACATAATGGCAAACAAATATAAAATAAGCGGATGCGTCACTACAAATCTTTCCCGGCAAGTAGCCAACGACTTATTGGAGGATTTATTTATTTATTTGTTTAGTATGTTTGGTACACAACACAATCAATACTCTAATAATACATTGATTATCACTAATATTTTTACATGATTACTAATTAGAGTATAATGTCTTATGCGTACTCCGCATGCTAATTAATAATTGCGTATGTACCGTTTATCTCATGATTAACAAAAAAAGTATCAGTATAAAAATTATTGTTTTTAAAAATTATCAAAGAAAATGGGTCGATGAAAATATTTCACAGTAGGTGTCAAATAAATCGTGAATTTATACATTAACCCTGGAATGGATAAAATATGCAACTTTTAAATAATCTCCTTCAACACTAGAGCCAATAGAGTGAAACCTCTAACATTGATTATCTAAAATATATAGATTGCTGAATGGATAAAGTACTAAGTTTTGGAAGCTAGGATTCTATTATGAAACGCAATGTATAGAATGCACTCATAGTTCGAAACATTAATTAATCTTCTCCTATGTTCAGTAGCCTATTATATGACGTTCTAAACATGCCTATCCTATCTCAAAAGAAGTAAATATATTAAAAAGAATAAAAAACACGACTGTCATTAGAGACAGTGAATTATTGTGTTTATTATTTATTTTTAAAGGTATTTTTAAAAAATGTGGTTAAAGACGCATTTAAAGACGAAATTATAATTTCTTTGAAAGCTATTAGTCATCCGGCAATTAGATAATTTTGCTGATTTTAATGATGTCAATTGAATCTTGGAATTAGAAATGTTGAATTAGAAACATTCCCACAGCTAGCTTTCTAAGGGTTAAAGAAGATTGCGCATTCTGTGAGTCAGTCGACGGACCCTGTCTAAGGCCCGTGACGCCCTTCGCTGCACAATTGCCCTTTAGCGGGGCTTGACGTGAGCCGAGGCTTATGTACACTCGCACGCACGCACGAATGCACGCACACACGCACACACGCATGCACGCACGCACGCACAAACCATTAAATATACCTCGAAATTATTATCGCACTGCTTTATTTTGTGCGCATCCATCTCAATTTCAATGGCTTTATTTTAATTTGGAGTGAATCAATTAAAAGAAACCATATGTCACATTGTAACAAGGGATACTTCGCCTTTCTCCGGGCTGGCGCAGGTCATTGTGCGACTCGAGTGCGGGGCGTGACATGTCCCTTTTTTCAGCACCCTATGTCCGTTTTAACCCCTCCTGTTGCGAGGTAAAAACTCAATCACTTTTGCGCGCGACATATTCGTGCAAAAAAGTCGACGCGAGTCAACGGCCTTGAGAAAAACGATCATAACTTATAAACCACTAAACGTATTTAAAAAAGATAAAGATAAAAATGATCGCATTGAAATTTGACATATAAAACATTATAACCTTATATCGTAAAACAATTAAGATAATAATGAATAAATATTACAAAATTGGCAAACTGAAAAAACTCGCCTATAAAATAATTTCGATTTTTTTGTAAATACAGTTTTTGTAAATATCAAAAATTGTAAATACAGTTATGTTCTTTATTAAATGCTTTACCAAAACGATATTTTTTTTTACTTATTTGCATACAAAAATACGGAAAAAATATTTATTTATTCAGCCAAGAAAAATTTTATGTATTCTCGTAAAAAAAAATTTTTTTAATTTTTAATTTGTGACTACTTATGGTATTTTTTTATATGAAATTCTTTCAAAATAACTTTATTACTACATCACACTTCTTAGAAATCACACCAGAACTTTGAGCTTTGTCTGATATTATAGAAAAATCTAAAGTTTTGAGAGTTCCCGCGTCCGAACCTAATAATAAACTTTGAATGCCCATAATATAAAATTCGTTAGATTTTTTCAATTATATTGTCTTATCATAGACTTATTATATGTCTAATAACTAATTACTATACTCCAAAGAGTCACATTTCATCGAAAAACTATGGAAAATCGCACTTTTTTCTCTCATAGTAATTATCAAAACAAGTTTCATTTTCGCGAGCCATATTAGAAAACAACATATAATGTTCAAAATACGCCTAATTATGTGATAACTTAGGATGTAAATGAAGCAATACCTATTTTATTAGTAAATTAAAGCGACATTACGTCATGTTTCGCGATATATCGGGATGTTTCACAAACATTACAAAATAAAAACGGCCATTTTTTCGCGAGCCGTTTTGTTGTTGCCAAAGTGTTTTCTTCGAAAATTCGTGAAAAACAGCAAATGGACTGTCTAAATTGACTAATCCTAATGCCTAAACTACTTAAAAATGGAAATTACTCACTTTTATCCGGTAAACACTTCACTTATATCCACAAAACACTCCACAAAACAAACATTTCGCGGAACTATACGCCGCCGCGGGGTGGCCGATCGAGACTGGTGTTTTGACGTCTAATGCTGACTTTTTAAATGGGCGATCGATTGTATCGTCGTTGGCCGGCGAATGAAAGATTATTTGGCCATGTTGTTCCGCGGTCAGAAAGCATTAACTACGACGATTCGAATCGTAAATTGCATTTTTCGCAGCGGCGAACGCGATGTCCCCAAATGGATGTTACGGATTGTAGGCGGCCGCCATATTTGTCCCTCGCTTCAGATTAACAGTTGGTATACCTATATAAATAATTCTGTCAGTGCGAATGAAGAGTCGATAAAAAGCCATTTATGGACCATACATGGAGAAAGAATTATCTCGATTAAAATTTGCAGCCTAGGTGTCAATCGGAGAAATGATGAGTGGACCGCCGAGCGGTTGAAACATCGTGCATGTAAAGGGCTCTCTAGCTAGATGATCAAGCATGCTGGTCAAGCTTCGCGTCGCGGGCTGGGAGGAGATCGTAAGCCGTAGGAAATATGCATTTTGTTTAAATATTTACCAAAAATGCCAATTTTGTAGTTTTATACCAGGGAGTCACGTCATTTATCAATCGATTACGTCTAATTAACGTGACTCCCTAGTATAAAACTACAAAATTAGGCATTTTTGGTAAACATAAAAAAAAATGCATATTTTCTGCGGTTTACGATCCCCTCCCAGCCCGCGACGCGAAGCTTGACCAGCATGCTTGATCGTCTAGACTAGAGAGAGCCCTTAAAACTCCACTGTGTCGTTCCATGCCGGTCCAGTCTATAACCACAGTACGAGTATACTACTGTGATTGAACCGAGGATCTCTTTTTTTAATCAGCTTCCCTCTTCTATTTGTGTTCATGGTTATTGTTAGGTATTTGTATTTAATCACATGTCATAAATATACTTTATGTACAGTGGGTGGTCATATTATTAGAGCCACTGTTTAATATGTACCAATGTCACTATTATTTTGTATATTTTAAAATTCAGAAATTTAAAAAAAAAACTTATTCAATGATCACCTGACCCCAACTAACTATAACTAGTTATTTTTCTGTAATATAATTATTAGGTAGTCCCCATATAAGTATTTCTGACGAGAAAATAAAATAAAATCATGTTTTATATTTTTGTCGTCGTAAATTGATATCTTGCCTAATGTGCGCCGTCTCATATTTTGGAACATCTACGCGTTGCGTTTCGTAGTAAAATCCTAGCTGCTAAATCGTAGTACTGCATTTAGTAATCTAACTATGTCATAGTATACAGCAGTATAAAGCGTCCCGGACTTTAAAAATGACGTCTCTAAGCGCGGGAAACAGCGCCATCTATCAGAATTGCATTAAACTATCTCAAAAAGAAAGAAATGTAGGTACAAACAAAATTATAATTTTACATTTCATTAATTTGTTATGATTTTTATTGCATTTATTGTGTAAATTAATTGAAAATGTAACTGGCCGCTTCAGCTGCGACTGCGCATTCCCACTTTCCGAATACTCGAGAGCGACATTCAAAAAACCATATACAAACATGGTGGATCAGCTGTCCGTTTCTTTCGAGGGGACGAATGGCAAAATTAAGTGATTTGATGTCGTATCATGGTGTTGTAGCCATGTTTGAATTAAAATGGGTTCAATTGCGTCAGTGCTACAGTGGCATTGTGACTCTTGCGGCCAGATCAACCCCACGGAGACAAGAAAGTGCCTAAAATGCGGCGTCAGTCGTTTACCGACGGCGAGTCATGACAACGGCGAGGACGCTGCTGCATCGCCGGATTTACAAAACAAGCCTCCTGTCTCCGCCGAGAACGGAGAAATATGCAGTAAACCGATCGACATACCCGGCAGTCCGATCCAAGACAGGTATTTGGCCATTTTGTAAAACATCAACAAAGCTAGCGACGCCTGACGTCTACGACCGCTGTTTGTGTTATTGATTTTTCTTCTCCTATTTAGGTTAGGCGATATTTATAAGACAAGAGAGGGAAAGTCAACGTCCTGTGATCCATTGACACATAACTGCACATAGGCCACCTTATTTTATTGGATTTATTTCGATTTTTGAGGTTTATCTCAGGGGCTGTTTATGATGACACAACATCTCAACTTTCATCAAAAATTAGATTAATTATTGGTCACACGAAGTTTACATAGAGACCGCTTACTGTCCTAAAACTGTGTCCAGTAACAGTACTTGAGATTGCAGTACTTGCCATGGGATGTTAATTTTAGGGTTCCATATCAAAGCCTTACAAACAGAACAAGTAGTTATTAACTGTCGGAGTCAGGTATTATTTGAAAGGTCTCATATATCTGGTCTCAAATCACTATTGCTTTGTTTTGTACTTTCGTTCTGACAAAACATGAAAACAATATCTTTATAACAATAAAAACAGAGCTGCCTTGGAATTTTCTGACCGGACTGTCGGGTCATGACTAATTATTGTGAATGTTTTTTCATATTAACCCTTCAGGCCTCGGCCCCTCAGCCGATTGACAAGTTGATGTCCCAAAAAATTTTAGTAAAAATTACTAAAAAAATTGAATTATGACACTGTCCCACCAAAAAATTAATTACTGCCAAACCACTGTACCCATAATTAAAATGAAACATTAACATAATAAAACAAATAAAATAAAACAAATAAAATTAAAATAAAATTAAAACGGGGCCGTCACGCTGAATCGTGTTTTGGCCGATATCGGCCAATCGGGGCTCTAGGGGTTAATTGATCCTCTGCCACCTAATTCTTATTGTGATACTGATTCTATTAAAAAAAAAATATATCAATGAACCGCTAAAAATCCTTTACTTATCATATCAACGAGTGCAAAGATATTTCATATCAAGAAATGCATTTAAAGAAAATATGAAACACTCAGCACGCATTCAAACTTGCATGTAACCGGTTTTATTAGAGATTTTATTAAATAAAAAAGTCTTCCAAGGAGTTTGTCCATTCGCTCACACTTAAATCGCAGATACTATATATTTTTATTATATATTATGAACAGGCAGCTTTGCTGATATGTCCTTATCAGATCTTGTAAAGCTAGTCATAAATAATATTAACAAGTTTTTAGGTACAAATTATCAATCGAATGGTAGTTTATTCCACATGTCGGCTGCTCTATTTTGCTGAACGTTCTTAGGAGGATTAGATTGAAATTTTACACAGTTTCGTTTTTTCTTTGAATTTGTAAATATTCTTTAGCCTAGTAGGTCGTAATAATTTATAAGAATTTTATATGTCTCAATCAGGTCCCCTCTTTCCTTTTTGTTTGAGAGTCGTCAGTTCAAGTAATTCCAAGCGATCTTCATAATTCCTATTCTACAGGCCCACTAACATTTCTGTTGCCCTTTACTGCACTTTTTCCAGAACATCTACATCTTTGCATAAGTAGGGGTTCCAGAGCTGTAGCTATACTCCGGGATAGGTCTCACTTATCTCTTGTAGATCTTTATAAACACCCCTATTGACAGATGTTGGAAAGCCTTCCTTATCAGAGAGAGAGAGTAGACTTGGCTCTATCGATTGCAACCAGTGCTGGATTTAGACTTGATAAGGCCCTAAGCTATTTGAGCTATTGCTGAGGTATATTTAAGTATATAAGTGTGTTGCGTTGTTGCCTGTGGGTTAGTATAGCCTGTGTAGCTTATACATAAATCCTGCACTGATTGCAACTATGTATTTTTCCCATTTGAGATCATAACTAATTGTTATTCTAAGATCTTTTTGTTGCTTAACTGCGACAGAGAGTAGGGTAAGTTGAGGAGAGATGGACCACTTTTTTTTTGGGGCCCAATTTTTTTTTTGTGAATGAGTAAACCACACGTTTATGGTATTATGTGAATATACTATTAATACTCTACCATTTATAAAATATATATATAACAAAACGACAGTTTCTTAAAGGTAAAATTTTTGATTCAAAAGAAAAGGTAGCCTCGATCCATCTCTCCCACACTTATGGGTGAGTTGGACCACCTACTAAGATCAGATGGATCTAGCAAAAATAAATAATACTTTGAATAAATTTTTATTCTTCTTAAACGCTTCTTAGTCCGCTTAAACGATTTTATGTTCCAAATGGTTTTGCGGCTTTATTCATTCCCAGTCCTTCTTTCAGAAGCCTTAACAGCATTGGTTAGAACCAGGGTTGGCTTGATTTTCCCCAACCCGAAAAAACCCACTGGGTTAAATTGGGTAAAACCCACCTGAAAAAACCCGAGGGTTTTTGACGAATGTGGGTTTTTGAAAAAAATACTTGTTTATAATAATTAAATCAATGAACGGATATATCATTTATATTATATTTTATCAAAAAGAAAAAAAAAGATGTATTTGTGACACACCCAGTTTGTTCCCTAATTTACTCCAGACCATTCCAAATGTTGAGAAGTCTTTCAATTTATGCAGAACTGGCTGGACAAGTGTAATGCAGACTACTTTTGGCATGATTTATAAGATAACTTATGGATAATATTGTTAGGTGGATAGGCAGCAGATGCAGAAACACGGTAAAACAATCAACTTGATTTATTACAAAACTATTACAATGCTCTTCAAGCGATAAAGACCCTTATACACACTTCAATATACACTATTTAGTTCTAAAATCGTTTGCACTTCTCAGTACTTTCGCGCCGAAACAGCGCCACTAGCAGTTGTTAGTGTTAACTCTTATCCTGTTGTGAAAATAAAGGGGATCTCCCCGACAACTGACAATAACGAATTTCGGTGTTACAACTTTATTCAGTAGTAAATAGATTTGGATTGGGAGAAAAAATGCAATAAAATGGTAATTAAATTAAATTAAATGTAAAATTAACATATGTCAATTTAAAATTCTCATTAATTCCGAAAAAACCCCAAATTCCCCGAAATAACCCAGTGGGCAGGTATTTTTTGATAAAACCCGGGTTTTTGCCAACCCTGGTTAGAACAGCCTTAGTCCATTTTCCTCTAAATGCCACCTTTAAACTCACTTATGTTAAACGCATTTCTGACAATTCGAAAATTAAACATCAACAAACTCACAAAACTCAAACAACTACCAAAATCTCAAAAAACCAAATTTGAAGTGGTCCATCGCACTAGCAATATATCTGGGCCATATCTTCTATATCGTGAGGACAGACACTTCTATATCGTTCAACCCCTCACACTAAAGGCATCAATGTTTATCGAAATTTTTTAGACTATATTTGAGAACATGCAAGTACAGTGATGCTAATTTTAATCATAAAAATTCAATATTCGCTACATAACCTTGTTATGACTGCAAGCATAAAGAAAACTGACACTGTGTAAGCATTTTTCACAGTTTTTCTAGAAAACAAAACAAAATACGGCTGTCTTATTTTGCACCCTTTGCAGCTGGCTCGACAGGACCACTTCAATGTTGTCAGTTTTGAAAAAATATTTGTAGTATACCGGAGGGTATGGGGATGCTCGAAATCCCAGTAACGCGGTCTTTTGGTTCGTTTTAGGTAAAACTCACGTTACTACTAATGTTCAGTCACCGAGGCGGGCGGCGCGGCGCGGAAGGAAACACAGTGATGTTGCTTGGAAGAAGGTTTATTATGAACTGAATGAGCGAACCGTCTGTCCGCTCTGTTTGTGTGTTACTTGCGCTGGCAACATTATCTGCCGTCGCAAATGGCAACATTTTCTGCCTTTGCGAATGGCAACATTATTTAGCGGGCCAGTCTCTGGGGTGTACAATCTGTTGTGGTGAAGACGCCACAATACCCTCCGCCAGAGAACGCAAGTTCTCGCTTAATAAACTAATTACACAAAGTAAAACGTGTGACTATGAATAACATTAACATAGCATAAAGTTTGACAATTAGTTATACCGTTGTAGAACAAATGTAATGGTTATACAATTAACAATTTGTATACAATATGTATAGACATGTAACCACGCAAGTTGAAGAGAAATACTTGGTGTTAAAAAAATGAAAAAAAATGCGAAAAAGTTCGTTGTCGTAGGGGTGACAAAGAAAATTGTACAAGTCGGTGCTAGCCTGTCGCTATGTCGTCCGATTGTAGGTTGTTTGTTCTACGTTGATATATTTCTTTCCGAGATGCAGGAACGTTGAATCCATTTTCATCTAGGAATAGAGTTATCGTTTGTAGTGCTTGGTTTGCTGATGAGCAGCGTATGCATTCTCTTGCAATCGATGCGGCAGTGTTGCCTCCGTTGTAGTGATGTCCACTAGTCTGACGTAGCAATCGATGAAGCGTATGCATTCTCTTGTATTTGAAGAGCTGGTTCAGTTGAGTCGCGCGATGTTACTTCGCTACTCAAGAGTGTTGACGGTCTGGTGATATCAGGGAATTTTCTTCAATGTGTCGGCGAAACGTTATCGCTGACCTTTGATGTAGAATGGTTTGTCTGACGTGCCGATCCAAGCAGCGGTTGCTGGCGAAAGTAGTGACGTACACTAGTACACGTTGAAAAGTATCCATCGTAATGTTTTTATCGGTGTAAGAAATCAGTTCCCAACAATGTTGGTATAAGAAATCGAACCGAGTGTCCCTATTGTGTCCATTAGTTGTGACACACGTCCAGATATTCTCTCTCATCTTGATTTGCGCGTTGTCTGTAGTGAGTCTGTCCACGAGTGACGTCGCTACAAATCCTGAGTCATAATGTTATACTGTTGTGTCGTTGGTACAGGAGTCGTTACCATAAATTTCAGTATAAAAAATTTATCGTAATGGTAGATTACGATTGCAGCGGCTGTCCCAGTGCGCACTGCGATTGCTGTTTACGTATAAAAATGTAGGTCACTTGAAAATCCTTGTTCCGATAAGCGAACTTGACCTATTTTTGAGCTCCATTGTGATGCGAACATGAGAGTGCAAATGTTTACACTTTGGTCACGTACTCGTTGAAGTCGACGGAGTTCATGGCTGCCAACTTGCCTAAATAAAATGGCTACTGCTGACGTGTTGTCAGCGCGGCAACTGATTTGAGGGCGAAATCTTTCTTGCAGTTGGCGACGTCGGCTGACGTCATATTTCGGTGTGCTGCGCGGGAGTCGGGCGGTGCGGGGCGTGTCGGCGCATGCTTCGCGCACGGTGCGGGGCAGCGGGGTCGTCTGCTTCGGGCGCGGTGCGGTGCGCGGGACGCAGGGGGCAGAGGGGTCTGCCAGACCACCGAGTTCGATTTCTCGGAACTGCGATCGCGTGGTTTCAAAAAACTGCGTTTTTTTTTGCGTAAACGCGACGGAATTTTCTTGGCAAATCGCGTTCACTGATTACTTGTTGCACTTTAACCGTTTATTACCGTCTTTTGGTCCATTTCACTGGTTTTTGCGCTGACTACACACGCTGCTTGGCCGCGCCCCGGTGAACAAAATTGCACTTGCGAAGGTGTTCGAAGACGCGGGTCACCAATATACCGTTCGAAGGTGCGTAGTTTCAAATGTCGAGGGTCACCAATGTACAGGATTAGGCCCTGTGGACCTAATCACAGTAATTTAAATTGAATCGTGAGTGCCGCGCCACGTCGCCATTGGCGGCGCACGGGCGCGGTCGGCGCAGCCGGTATTAAAACGCAGTGTGTGCTCCGTAAGAAGGTTTATTATGAACTGAATGAGCGAACCGTCTGTCCGCTCTGTTTGTGTGTTACTTGCGCTGGCAACATTATCTGCCGTCGCAAATGGCAACATTTTCTGCCTTTGCGAATGGCAACATTATTTAGCGGGCCAGTCTCTGGGGTGTACAATCTGTTGTGGTGAAGACGCCACAGTAGTTTGGAAGAAATTAAAATGGAGAGGTGTCTGCTCCATCTCTCCTAAATCCTGAGGATAGACGGTTTACCCCATCATGCTATAGCATAAACGTTTATCAAAAATTTAGAATCTATATAGCCGCTTTGAGAACATGCAAGTACAGTGATGCTAGTTTTAATAATAAAAAATCAATATTCGCTACATACCTTTATTATGACTGCAAACATAGAAAAAAAAACTTGCACTCTGAGACCATTTTTCTCAATTTTTCAAAAAAACAAAACAAAATACGGCCATCTTATTTTATACAATTTGCAGCTGCTTCGATGATAGGACCATTCAGTGTTGCCAGTTTTTAAAAAAATAACTTGAGTTTGGGAGAAATTTAGGTGGTCCGGTCCGTCTCTCCCGCTGGTCCATCTCTCCCGAAATTACCATATAGTGTGTTAAGGATCAATGATTAAAGAATGATTAGATTACTTTCAATGACCTGCAGAAGGCTGCTTCTCATCACATAAATGTTTTCGATGCCCATAAACTGGAATTTTGATGTGTTCATAAAAGGCTTCGTTTTTCTATCCCTTGCCGGCAGCGCGGTTCGCCATCGCATCAAATCGCCATCGCATCTGTTGAGAATTAAAGCGAATGGTCAATGCACTATCAGCAGTGTGCTAACGGTGGGGGGAGGGGCTGGGCGCTGAAGTCAGGGGCGCTGAAGTCAGGGGCGCCAAAAATTAGGGTTAGTGGTTCAAAATCATAAAACGGCAGCTCCACAGTTAAGACTCATTAAGTAAAATTTACTTAAAAACTTCGGGGGAAAAAAAGCAGGAAAGAATTGCAAGATGCGAGAGAGAGTGCACGTGACATTTATATAAATATCAAAATATTGGATATATATCTATATTTAATTGGTATATCATCCGTAAGAGCCAGTCCACTCGATGCGGTGCGGCGCTGCACTGCAAAGATTTCACCAGTGCGGCGCCGTATCGTTACTACAACCCTGCAGTGGGCGAAGAGTGTTGTAGTATGATGTACCCAGTACAGTCTGGGATCGGAAGAGACGGGCGTTGTTGCTCCTATTACTAAGCCACCAGGATCAAATGTCATAATCCAGGAATAAAGTTAGTGAAATTTGCTCCCATGCTTTTGTTTTTAACTTATTATTCTGTCCAAATGAGATTTATCCCATAAGACTTTTTAAAGTGCTGTACGATTTCATAGAAACATTCCTGGCAACGGTGGCATGTAACATGCGCCATGCGCCTGCCCGTTTTTTGTCATCCATAAATGTCAAATTGCCACTGAGATATATCAAATATATCAGAACATATTTGCTAAAAGTTAAAAGTCTCTTATAACATCACACTGCGCCTTCTTCTTTCTAGCCTTGTTTACTAGGACAGCTGTATTATTATCTTATCTAAGCCTACATTGATTTTTTTGTGATCTCTGGTATCGGTTATCTATGTTCTACATATATTCAAGTCTTTATCTATTGGACCACTGAATAAGGAACTTGTGCGTTCTCGCTCTGGTACGAATAGAACATTCATAATATTTTTCACTTTTTATGGTTTTTGCATTGGAAAGGGTACCACCCTAAGGAATTTTAAAAAATCTATACAATATAAGTAACCTTTTCTCCATGAACAGAGTCTTACAAAAATGGGTGGATATTAACCGCCCTTACCTTAAGGTTATTATTAAAAGAAGTAGGTAAATCCTTGGTTTTTTTCGTTACATTTCTCAATAACAATACTTGTGTAGAATATACCACATAAAATATTTAGCAGTTATGTAGGTAGTTTTTATACAGGGTGTTCGGCAGACGGTTGTACATACGATTATGACGGACAAGTGAGGCCCTCACCTACATGCTTGGCCCCAAAAATTTAACCTAGGCCTCACAATTTTTTTTTAATGATTTTTTTTGTAATATGGCGAAATTTTTCATTTCCATGGCTTTAAACTCCATTAACTTCATTTAAAACTGATAAAATAGTCAACATTTTTTTTTATTCGTATCTAAATTAGTAGCAGATTAATAATGAAAAAAAGTTTGGCTCAGATAATCACCATTAAAAAAAATTAGCCCTAAAGTACAAAAACACTTTAAAAATAATCTTAAATGTCAATTTCTCATTGCATTAAAAAAAAAAAAAAAAGAGGTAGAGCGCTTCAAATTTAATCAAAACATCTCTAGGTTATGCCGTTTCTATTGGTATGCAATTTACGTATTTTATTTCAAAATAACAGGAGGTATTGATCATTTCACCAAAACTGACGTAAATTGCTGAAAAAAAAAACAGGGCAATTTTTTTTTAATGGTGGTTGTCTGAACCAAATTTTTTTTTTATTATTCTGCTAGTAATTTAGATACGAATCAAAAAAAAATGTTGACTGTTTAAAGAAGTTAATGGAGTTTAAAGCCATGGAAATGAAAAATTTCGCCATATTACTAAAAAATAATTTTAAAAAAATCGTGAGGCCTAGGTTAAATTTTTGGGGCCAAGCATGTAGGTGAGGGCCTCACTTGTCCGTCATAATCGTATGTACAACCGTCTGCCGAACACCCTGTATAGCGGTTTTATATAAATTTGTATATACGTAGTCTCGCCATAAATATTGATACAAGTGTAAATTCGGATTTTGCGGCTGATAACCTGAACGCAGCCAAATGTTATGTTGGCACTTTTGACAGATGATATGTGCTCTAGAAACGCACCAAACCATTTTAGTATAACTTGAGCCGTCATGATGGAATGGTCGGACAAAGAGAACCGTATTGCTGTTATTGCTCTTCATAAGTGTGGAATAGAAAGAGCTTGAATTTTTGATTTATTAAAACCGTTGAACTTCAGTTTTTGTGTATCGTACCATTAAGTTGTTTGCTGATACTGGAAAATCAAACACCACAGGTCATCAATAATGTGAAGTCGTGAATCAATCGAAATCCTGTCCATAAACAAATAATCATGGCTCGTGAAATGGATATTGCGCCGAGAACCATGAGCCGCATCATTAAACAAGACTTAACCCGTTGAGTATGAGTCAACCAAATCTGGTCGCGAAACAATTATCCGTTGAGTACGAATCGACCAAATCTGGTCGCACATTTTTTTCACTTCTTTGACGTTCTCATATTTATTCATAATTATCTAATTGTTTTACAAAATGATATTTCAATATTCTATATTCGAAATTTCAATGCAATCATTGTGCAGTTGTTCTTTTTATGATTGGTGTAGTAGTTTCGTAGTTATAGTACTTTAAGTCGATGTCGCCGAAAATCCTGCAAAAGAGACAGATGCATCCATGAAAATACCCATTTACTCCAAGGGTTAAGACTTGGGGCTTTCCAACGACAAACAGGACAGCGCCTCAAAGCCGGTCCACACGATGCGGTGTGGCGCCGTACCCCAAAGATTTCGCCGTATGGGCGTACACACGTACAGTGCACGGTGCGGCCCCGCAACGTTACTACGTCGCCGTAGTGGGCGAATAGTGTTGTAGTTAATTGTACGTAGAACTAGTGAAATGAGATAGTCAATGCCAATATCTTCTTCGTTGGTACTCATTTTAAACACTTCGATTAAATATATTTAATATATATTAACAAATAATATATACAAACAATTAAATATATATTAACAAAAATATCTGTGTACCGCATTTCAAGTCTATAAGACGAATATTTCAAGATTGAAATATGACTAAAGTGCCCCAGGTAGAATTCAAATTTCAAGTCTCTAAGTCCAATATTTCGAGGATGATATATGACTAGTGCGCCCCCGGTGGACCGATTTTAACCTCAATCTTCCCAACTCTTGCCTACCAAATGAAGAGGTGGGGGGAAAATAGTGCCAAGTGCAATTTTTTCAAGTTTTGAGAAAAACGCATTTGAAGGTTTGATCAAATCCTCAAATCTGGGAATTCGATTTTGAGGCTAGATGAGTTTCGAAAGCAATTGTACATATCTTCATGAGTATACCACCCCATTTTTGTTAACATTAGGTCTATTTTTCGTACTTTTTTTATATTTCTGTTTTTTTTTTTGTCCAGGTGCTTGGCACTATGTTGCACCAAAAACGTTATTCAAATTTTAAGGCATGTCGCTTTCTAGAGTGGAATTATCAATGAATAATGAAGACTAGAATGTTAGTCTCCTACTGTAACAGAAATTCCTTTTTTTTGCGCTTGTGTCCCGAATTATCATTAAAGGTTACTTCTCAGGGTTTTCTATAACCTTTTTCTGTTCCGAAAATGTTGTTTATTGTTGCTTTTTGAAATCATCCAAAAATTTTCCTTAACAGCTGTCAGATGACATTAATGTTGCTATTATGGAGATATATTTATTAAAAGATAAATAAATAAATAAATGAATGACAACTAAAAATTATAATATTAATTAAAAAGAAAACCTACATAAAATTTAACTTTGATTAAAAAAAAAAATTGGAAGTAAATCTACACTCTTTGCCATAGAGTAGAGACATTCGTGTTTCTGGCAATAATGAGTTGTCAAAGGTGTTCGGTTAGACCCATTTCCTGTTTTAACAATGGCGGGGCAGGTGCTGTTGCTCCGCCGAGGGAGGCAGAAAGTAGATTAAACAAGAAAGCCGTAAATTAACCGCCTGGCGGTAAAATTTGTGATGTGAAGTGTGTGTGATTTATCTGCTGTCGGCACCTCTGGTTTTTTTGAATAATTACTGCTGCTATATAAGTGACGAAATCGTCGCTAAATGTGACGGGAATTGCCTCCACGTCAAGGAATTTACATTCATTTCTGGAATTCTGTTATTTTTATTTGGATGAGCACATGTGACACGCCAATAAGCGGAATTTGAAGAAGGGTGCCTGCGGGCGAATAAACACGGATACTTTACATACTCTCGTGTTTCTTTTTGTGCTGTAGTCTTTTGTGTGTCTGAGGAAAAGGGTTTTCTGAGGGCCAAACCCAATGCTCATTAATATTTGGCCCACTCTCTGAGATAGTTTTTTGAGGTTAATTTTTTTCTTTTTCAAAATTTCTTTCGGGTATCTTTTTTTTTTTAATATAATTAGTTTCCTTCTTTTTCTTTAAAAGGAGGTGGCGTCCTTTTACTTTGATTCTTTTGGGTTTTGGTAGTTTCTACCGTGTTTCTTCCAAACACGGAAATTAGTATTTTGCGGTTATAAAATTGGCGCCCAACGTGGGCCCAATTTATAAAATTTTTTTTTTTTTTTTTTTTTTTTTATGTAAAGTATCCGTGTTTATTCGCCCGCAGGCACCCTTCTTCAAATTCCGCTTATTGGCGTGTCACATGTGCTCATCCAAATAAAAATAACAGAATTCCAGAAATGAATGTAAATTCCTTGACGTGGAGGCAATTCCCGTCACATTTAGCGACGATTTCGTCACTTATATAGCAGCAGTAATTATTCAAAAAAACCAGAGGTGCCGACAGCAGATAAATCACACACACTTCACATCACAAATTTTACCGCCAGGCGGTTAATTTACGGCTTTCTTGTTTAATCTACTTTCTGCCTCCCTCGGCGGAGCAACAGCACCTGCCCCGCCATTGTTAAAACAGGAAATGGGTCTAACCGAACACCTTTGACAACTCATTATTGCCAGAAACACGAATGTCTCTACTCTATGGCAAAGAGTGTAGATTTACTTCCAATTTTTTTTTTTAATCAAAGTTAAATTTTATGTAGGTTTTCTTTTTAATTAATATTATAATTTTTAGTTGTCATTCATTTATTTATTTATTTATCTTTTAATAAATATATCTCCATAATAGCAACATTAATGTCATCTGACAGCTGTTAAGGAAAATTTTTGGATGATTTCAAAAAGCAACAATAAACAACATTTTCGGAACAGAAAAAGGTTATAGAAAACCCTGAGAAGTAACCTTTAATGATAATTCGGGACACAAGCGCAAAAAAAAGGAATTTCTGTTACACTACTCTAAATTATAAGATCAAAGATAAGAATAAACGTATAAGACCAAAGTTATACGAATAAAGGAATGAAGAACAGTGCTGAGATGCTAAGTGACAAAACTGGGAATTGAGGTTAGGTGGAAGACAATGCCAAGCGCCACTTATATCTGTTGAAGTTTCGGCGTCCGAATTGCTCGTGGAGTCGTCAGATGGGGGCTGGTATAGTCATCGTTGAAGAAATTATCATCTTCTTCTTCAGTAAATTGTAACCGCCGGACACAGGATCTGCCGGGATTGTTTCGCCGCATTGTCGCTTGACAGTATCTTGCCTCGAGCGATTCTTAAATAATAACTAAGGGCAACGCAGTGCGATGGCTCTCCCGCGCGCTCTATCGGTGGAATCATGAAACCGACTCTACAGAATCATAGTTCTTACTTTTCCCCACCAGAATTCTCCACCAGCTCGATTTTTGCAGAAATGGCGCTTGGCACTATGTTACCCCCACCTCTTCAAATGATTGGCATATCATTCATCCATAGATATCAGCAATTCATACATATCAGCAATTGGGCTGTCTGTCTGTAAAAACATAATAATATTAATAATATAAAATCGAAGACTATCGCGGTTGTTTGACATTATAAATAGGATAGAAAACGAATTTACCGCGTGAAATTTGTAGGACCCGACGTTTCGGTGACGTTGCAGCCGCCGTTGTCTAGGGTAGACTAAAGAGCTGTCAGTCCGTTGTTTTGCGGGTAGGCCGCAAACCGCTGCCGCCACTGCGTAGGTTATAACGGTGGTGGGGGGCCGGGCTCGGAGCGCGGGAATTTTTAAAATCCGTCTTGCACACAACACTCACTGTATCCTGTTTTACGTCTTTGCATTCGGCGTTCGGCGGCGGGAACATTTTAAGAAGAGGGTTCCACGTAGAAGAGAGTTTGTAGCCGTCATCTCTATTGAAGTTCGGAGTTCTTCTTATTTCAATGGCTTCCCGGATCATGCGAGGAAAGTAGAATTGTTCCTTGGATAGAACAATGGGATTTTGAAACTGCATCCAGTGGTTACTTCCGCTATCCAATATATGTTCGCAGATCGCCGATTTTTCTCGCTGAACGTTTTTAACAGCTTTGATGTGTTCTGTCAGTCGCGTGGCTATGGGCCGTTTCGTTTGTCCAACGTAGGCTAGACCGCAGCTGCATTCGACTTTATACACACCCGGGGTTTGCAGTGGTATTACATCCTTTACAGGCCTCAAAAATCGAGCTATATTTTGGGTCGGTTTGAAGATCGTTTTTATATCGAATCTGTTTAGCATCTTACTTATTCGATCAGTCACGCCCTTGACGTATGGTAAGAATGCTCTTGATCTGCTCGGTTTTTGAGTTTCGTCCGTATTAGATCGTGTGCGTGTCTCGTGATATTTTCCGTATCCATTTTTCCTAAGGACATCATTGACATGTTCCATCTCCTTCGGAAAATGCTCAGTGTCGCATAGATCGCGTGCTCGATTCACGAGCGACGTTTGCACTGAACGTAGATGGTAGGGATGATGGTGTGAGCTTGCATGCAAATATCTGTCCGTATGTGTGGGCTTCCGATATACCGTATGTCCGAGAGTATTGTCACTTCTCCTCGTCACTTTGACATCCAAAAATGGTAGGGAGCCGTCCTTCTCTACTTCATAGGTGAAACTGATTTTTGGGTGTATGGAGTTTAGATGACCCAGGAATTCTTTCACCGTTTGAATGTTGCCTTTCAGGATGCAGAAGGTATCATCTGGCTTCGCTACGTGGATGATACCTTCTGCATCCTGAAAGGCAACATTCAAACGGTGAAAGAATTCCTGGGTCATCTAAACTCCATACACCCAAAAATCAGTTTCACCTATGAAGTAGAGAAGGACGGCTCCCTACCATTTTTGGATGTCAAAGTGACGAGGAGAAGTGACAATACTCTCGGACATACGGTATATCGGAAGCCCACACATACGGACAGATATTTGCATGCAAGCTCACACCATCATCCCTACCATCTACGTTCAGTGCAAACGTCGCTCGTGAATCGAGCACGCGATCTATGCGACACTGAGCATTTTCCGAAGGAGATGGAACATGTCAATGATGTCCTTAGGAAAAATGGATACGGAAAATATCACGAGACACGCACACGATCTAATACGGACGAAACTCAAAAACCGAGCAGATCAAGAGCATTCTTACCATACGTCAAGGGCGTGACTGATCGAATAAGTAAGATGCTAAACAGATTCGATATAAAAACGATCTTCAAACCGACCCAAAATATAGCTCGATTTTTGAGGCCTGTAAAGGATGTAATACCACTGCAAACCCCGGGTGTGTATAAAGTCGAATGCAGCTGCGGTCTAGCCTACGTTGGACAAACGAAACGGCCCATAGCCACGCGACTGACAGAACACATCAAAGCTGTTAAAAACGTTCAGCGAGAAAAATCGGCGATCTGCGAACATATATTGGATAGCGGAAGTAACCACTGGATGCAGTTTCAAAATCCCATTGTTCTATCCAAGGAACAATTCTACTTTCCTCGCATGATCCGGGAAGCCATTGAAATAAGAAGAACTCCGAACTTCAATAGAGATGACGGCTACAAACTCTCTTCTACGTGGAACCCTCTTCTTAAAATGTTCCCGCCGCCGAACGCCGAATGCAAAGACGTAAAACAGGATACAGTGAGTGTTGTGTGCAAGACGGATTTTAAAAATTCCCGCGCTCCGAGCCCGGCCCCCCACCACCGTTATAACCTACGCAGTGGCGGCAGCGGTTTGCGGCCTACCCGCAAAACAACGGACTGACAGCTCTTTAGTCTACCCTAGACAACGGCGGCTGCAACGTCACCGAAACGTCGGGTCCTACAAATTTCACGCGGTAAATTCGTTTTCTATCCTATTTATAATATTAATAATGTTTGTCCGTCCAGATGGTCGTGGTCGTCGGCTCCGCGCGCGACTCGCGGCTGGTGGTGCTCGGGCTGCGGCCTGCGCTGCGCCTCGGCTAGCTGGCGCTGCGTGGCCTGCGACGCCCTCGCGCCTCACGCTCCCGTCTTCAAGGAAAACTACCCTAACTCGCAACCGGGCACCATGGATATGGCCAGGAATATGCACGGTAAGCGTTCTTTCTAGTGTAACAAAAACTGCTTATTTTGTTGTCTTGTTTTTCGCACCTTTGTGCAGATTATGTTCGCTGCACCCGTTTTTCCATGTTTTCCCCGTGTTTAGTCATGTTTCCTGTTGGTTTTCGCTGTTTTCATGACTTTCTCCCATATTATGACAATTAAATGAACCTTTTACGAAATTTCGTAAACATCAAATTTTTGACAGATAGAGCTGTGCAGTCGTAATTTTTATCGCTCTAGGCGATTCTGGCGATTAATCGCGGTTGTGCTGGTCTAGCCCTACCTGTTATGGCTGACTTCCGCCGTCCTGCAATCATTCTATTTCGCTTCAACATGGCTAAGAGACAGACAGAGAGATTGGGCTGTGAGAATTGGCGACCGCCGTAAGGAGTAAATCGGAGAGTGACCGCCTGGCGGTAAAAAAAATTTGTTATGTGAAGTGTGTGGATTTATCTGGTAAGCATTTAATCTCTTTTTGGGTAGCTTTTCAAGTAGGATCCTCGCGATTTTAACGGATTTTTTTTATTGATCGCAGCTTGCGGCATCTATGACCTTCTGACACATGCGTATTTTAATTGCTGCTAATTAAGTAACGAAATCGTCACTAAATGTGACGAGACTTGCCTCCACGTCAGGAAATTTGCCTTCATATCCGGAATTAACCTCTATTTGACTGAACACATGTGACGTGCCGATAAGCGGAATTTGAAGAAAAGGGTGCCTGTGGGCGAATAAACACGGATACTTTGCATAACCTTGTGTTTCTTTTTGTGCTGTAGTCTTTTGTGTCTGAGGAGGGGGGTTTTCTGTTGGCCAAATTCAGTGCCGATCAATATAACCCACTCTCTGAGATCGATATTTTTTTAGGTTAACTTTCTTTCGGGTATCTTTCAAAATTTCTTTCGGGTATCTTTTTTTAATATAATTAGTTTCCTTCTTTTTCTTTAAAAGGAGGTGGCGTCCTTTTTTTTTGCTTTCATTCTTTTGGGTTTTGGGAGTTTCTACCTTGTTTCTTCCAAACACGGAAATTAGTTTTTTGAGGTTATAAAATTAGCGCTCCAACGTTAGGCCTGTAAATTGGATTTTGGCTTCCAGAATATTCTTTTCCTCAGCCATTGAAGCACGATTTTTTAGGCACTTTGTTTTAAAATTGTATAAAAAAAATTAGAAGCATTTTTTTTGTTTTTATATAATTTTCATTCATAGCGATTACCGTGAAAGAGGTTTATAAGCACCGTCTTTTTGTTTTTTGTATTGAACATCATCTTTTGTCATTATATAGCAGCATTCTTTTTGTAATTTAAAGCGGTTACCGCAAAGAAGTATTTTGTACTTGCCGTTTTTTTTATGGTTACTATATTTTTTTTGTCTGAATCTTAGATTTAAAGGCAATTGTTTAGCAGCAGATTTTGTTATTTTAAGGCGGTTTCCGCGAAAAAGTTTTACGCTTGCCGTTTAAGTTTGTTAATATCATACTAATTATTTTTTGTTAATTTTCAGATGTGAAGGCAACATATCTTGGTGGAGGTAAGCAGCAAATTGTGATCAGAAGTGCCGCAAGCAGTAAAAAAAAGTCAGTTTATTCCATTTTATTTTTTTATTATTTTTTATTTATTTTGGTTTTAATTTTTTTGGTGGGATTTAAATTATATATATAGACATGATGGCGTCTCCAGCGATAGTGTATTATGCTGCGTCACATTTAGTAAAGGCAGAACTCGATTATGAGTTCACGATTCGTGAGGTCACTCCAACCAATGTTGAAGCGATGAGAAAACAATTTAATTCACTCTTAAGGGAATTTCCCGCAGAATCAATTACCTCAACGGATTTAGATCCGGATTCAGAATTTCAAGAATGTTCGATTAGACTTTCATGTTTCCAAGAACTTATAGAGGAATTTATGAATAGCAAACAGAAACTTTTATATAAACGAATTAGCACTAAAACTGCACATATCTTTCATAGAATTTCACGCATAAATCCTGCTAATTCAGACTCCAAGAAATTATTAGATAATTTAAAGGAGGAAGTTTTGGAAATTGTCGTTTTGTTAGAAAAATATTTAGATATTGTTCGTTCGCCTAGCCCGTTACCAAATCCTGTAGTTCTTCCGATACCTTCTACTTCATTGCACGAGGGTGAGAAGCTTAGTCCTGAGGTGGTTCCTTTGGGCAGGAATTCTGAAGTGACGTCAGCTCCGTATATACAGCATGTTGATACGAAACCAGTTCCTTTGGACAATAACTTTGTCATTTCTGATGAACGCATTCTTAAACCTTTAAATCTTGGTTTCACATTTGACGGCGATTCCTGTGTGGTCGAGTTCTTAGAACGATTGGATGAGATTAGGTTTTCGCGTAATATCTCGGATGCCAGGATGCTGAAATCGGCTTGTGAACTATTCCAGAAACAAGCGCTTAGTTGGTACCGTGCTAGAGCTTCGAGCATTTCCAGTTGGAAGCAGTTAGTTGCTGCACTCCGCTCCGATTTTGGCAGTTTAAATTACGATGCTGAAGTTTTGTCATTTGTACGGGGACGTAAACAAAAGTCGGATGAGAGGATGCATATTTTTGTTTCCGTCATGTTGGGCTATTTCAACAGGTTGTCAAGGCCATTGTCTGGTGAGGAACAATTAGGAATTATCCTTTCAAATATCTCAATTTCTTACCAACGACATTTCATGCTAGTTGATATAAATTCAATCGACGAACTTCTGCGTTTAGGAAAAAAAGTTGAAAATGCACAACAGCGTATCAACGCATCTAATGCAGCCACTCCTGCCCAAGCGAAGGTCAAGCCTTCTGGCTCGAAAGCAGTTTATGCGGTCGACGAGTCTCCTACCAAATGTGCGACGGAGGAAGTGAAAGTTGAACAGAAGTTAAAAGAGTGTAACGTTTCTTCTGCTGGTCCATCCAATCGTGGTGGTTTTAATCGTGGTGGTTCTCATCGCGGTGGTTTTCATCGTGGCGGTTTTAATCGTGGAAATTTTTCCCGTAATGATTTTTCTTATGCTAATTCGTCTTCTGGTAATTACAACCAAGGAGCCAATAATAGTTCGCGTGGTTCACGCGGTGGCACTCATCATGGCTATTCTAAATATTGCTATCGTTGTGGTAGGTTTAACTACACGGTAGCCACTTGTCCGGAATGTTCTAAGAATAACCGGCCTGGTAATTCCCCGGTTTCAGAGCCAAAAAACTCGAAAGGCGGGGCAGAATAGAGGATTTTCTACATTCTGCCTCGATATTGTTTGCAAATGAGAAGGATAACCGTCGCCCTTTCTTAGAAGTTTCACTTGGTGATATAACTGTTTGTGGATTACTCGACACTGGATCGAGTGTAACGATTTTGGGTGCTGATTCACATAAATATTTAGTTGATATCGGTTTTACTCTTAATAAGTCTCCGTTGGTGACTTTATCCACTGCTAATGCAAGTTCGGTTAAGACGATTGGGTCTATGTTTCTTCCTTTTAAATTCAATAATCGATGCCAGGTTATTCGAGCTGTTGTAGCTCCTGATATAGGTACTTCCCTTATTTTGGGAATTGATTTTGTCCGAGAATTTGAGTTGGCTCCGGAAATATTAAAATTCGTCAAGTTTGAGTCCTGCGATGCGATTGTTTGGCATCGAGTCAGTGAAGTGAGGGCCTTGCGGCCTTTTGCTTCATTGACTGGAGACCAACGATCGCTAGCAGACAGAATGATCAATAATTTTGAAAAAATTTCTTCCGAAGTCAAAGGTCTCGGTCGTACTAATTTGTTGTCCCAGGTTATTGATACTGGAGATCATCCTCCAGTGAAACAGCGTTACTATCCTTTGTCTCCAGCTAGATTGGCGCTGTTGAATGAAGAAGTTGATAAGATGTTAGAGTTAGGTGTTGTCGAACCTAGTTCCGGGGGTTGGAATAATCCAACAATTTTTGTTCCAAAGTCAGATGGTACTCTTCGTTTCTGTCTCGATAGCAGGAAGCTGAACTCTATCACGAAACCGGATGCGTATCCCCTGCCGAGAATTACTACTATCTTGGACAGTTTGAGAGATGCGAATTATTTATCTTCTATCGACTTATCCTCTGCCTTTTGGCAAATCCCTTTGGATCCTTCTTCACGAGAGAAGTGTAGCTTCACTGTTCCTGGTCGAGGATTCTTCTGCTTCAGATCTTGCGCCTTCGGCCTAAGAAACTCGCCGGCGTGCATGCAAAGACTGGCTGACAAATTGTTCGATCCCTCTTTCGAAAACAAAGTTTTCTGTTACCTAGATGACATAATTATTGTATCTGCTACTTTTGAAGAACATATAACTTTGTTAAACAAAGTATTAGATCGCTTGTTGTATGCCAACCTTTCTATAAATTTCAAGAAGTGTCAGTTTTTCCGTCAGGAATTGAAGTATTTAGGGTATGTAGTTGATTCTCACGGTCTACATACCGATCCCGAGAAGGTAAAATGTATTCTCGATTTTCCTACTCCAAATTCTCCAAAAATGGTAAAGAGTTTTCTTGGTATGGCCGGTTGGTATCGTCGGTTCATTAAAAATTTTTCTAGTATTGCTGCTCCCTTATCTCGGTTGACAAGTACCCGCAAAGGTGCTCCCCCTTATGAGTGGACGCCCGAGGCGGAAGAGGCATTTCAAAAACTGAAATCGGCCTTAGTTTCTAGTCCGATTTTGGCCTGTCCGGATTATTCAAAACCGTTCGCTCTTCATTGCGATGCATCGTTGTACGGTTTAGGCGGAGTTTTAACCCAGGAAGTGGATGGCGTCGATCATCCTATCGCTTTCACGAGTAGAACACTTTTACCCGCTGAGACGCGATATTCGGCTACCGAACGCGAAGCCCTAAGTGTTATTCATGCTGTCGAGCATTTTCGCGGTTACTTGGAGGGCGGTCCCAAATTCACTATCTTTACAGATCATGCCAGCTTACGTTGGTTTTTGCGCTTAAAAAATCCTACCGGCCGTCTGGCTCGATGGGGTATTCGTCTATCTGCTTTTGATTTCGAGATCGTCCACAAGAAAGGTGTCGATAATGTGGTTCCCGACACGTTATCTCGGTTGCTTCCCGTTTCCTCTCTGTCTGTTGTTTCCGACTCATGGTACAACGATTTGTTTAAGGCAGTGTCTGAAAATCCCGCTGGATATCCAAATTTCCAGATTAAGGACCATGTATTGTTTAGGTACTCTAAAAGCAAGTATCAACTCACCAGTTGTTACGATTGGAAGTTAGTTGTTCCGTTGCAGCTTAGAGAAAAGCTTATTCGAGAAAATCATGAGTCTGATTTGGCTATGCATTTTGGAATTTTTAAGACACACCGTCGTCTTTGTCTTCGTTACTTTTGGCCTAATTTACACGGAGACGTAGTTAACTTTGTTTCTAAATGTGAAACTTGTCAGCAATACAAACATTCAAATATTTCCCCTTTGGGTCAGTTAGGAAATCCTAAGTCCTGTGCCTTCCCGTTCCAAATGGTCTCGGTCGATCTGTTGGGTCCTTATCCGATGACGAGGAACAGAAATATGCATATTCTCGTGGTGACAGATTGTTTTAGCAAATACTGTTTACTTTTTCCGTTAAAACGTGCTACCAGTAAACTTGTAAGTTACGTCGTTGAACATAATGTATTCCTTCGCTATGGTGTTCCGCAGTATTTAATTTCAGACAATGGAAAACAGTTTATCGGAAGGGAGTTCACTGAACTGATTGCGAAATATAAAATTCCAAAAGTATATTTAAACCCGAAATATTGCCCTCAAGTTAATCCAACTGAGCGTCAGAATCGTAGTGTGGTCACTGCGTTATCGTTGTGTGTAAAAGACGATCATCGCAGCTGGGATCTCTACCTTTCTGAGATTCAGATGGCCATTAACGCGGCAGTCTCGGAATCAACAGGGTTCAGTCCATTTTTCCTAGTCCATGGTCGTGAACCAATAATGAATGGTTCTTTTATGCTCAGGCGCCGGAATCTCAAGCAGAGGTTATTTTTGGTAGTAGGTTGTCTTACGCTCAAAATTTGAGTGAATTATCTAACATTTTTCATGTAGTGCGGCAGAAATTGTTAAAATTACATGCACATAATAAAGTTTACTATGATCGAAAACACCGTCCTGCGGAATTTCAAGTAGGCGATATGATCTATAAAAAGACTTATTATCTAAGTAATGCTGGGAATTATTACATTTCCAAATTTGCCCCAAAATATGAAAAATGTAAAATAATTAAAAAACTCTCTGCGTTAGTGTACGAGTTAGAAAATGCTACAGGGAAGAATATAGGTTCCTGGCATATTAAAGATTTTAAGCTAAATCCGAATAGTTCAGAATAGTAGTATCGGAGTTCTTCGCGTTAACATTCTATTACAAAAATTGTCTATCTTGGGTGAAACTAAAATGAGCCCTTTAAATTGTCTTTACAAAGGCATTGTACCAAGTGGTATCAATAGCTGAAATCATTTTGTTTTGTCAGTCATGCTAGCATTTCTATCTAGCATTATTGTTGTAAGAATGTCTCATGTCCGGGATGAATGAATGGGGATTGGTATGAAAGGTAGTAAATGACAACTACTATAGTCTCTTAGTAAGTAAACGTTTAGTCGAGGTCTAACGCTAGAGTTATTGTTGTTTTCGGTAGGAGTCGGGTATCCGCAATGAGTTGATCCTTCCTTAGTTGTTGGAAGTTGTCGGAGTTCCATAAGTTTTTTTTTGGTTATGTTGGTGTTGGGTTTAATTTCTTGATTTTCTTTTCTTACTCTAGTGATAAGAGTAATGGGTGTAAGTTTTAGTTGGTAAAAGTTTGCCTCTGCTATTGTTACTGAACGGATTAATTGATTATAGTTAACGTGAAGAAGGTTTGTTAAGTTAGGAGTTGTTAGTTGATGCTTTGACGTTTTTGTTATCCTATAGTAGGATAAATTGAATCGGGACGATTCGTCTGAAATCGTCGTTGGCTCTTCCGATTTCTTTTTTTGGAGGGGGCTGTAACAAAAACTGCTTATTTTGTTGTCTTGTTTTTCGCACCTTTGTGCAGATTATGTTCGCTGCACCCGTTTTTCCATGTTTTCCCCGTGTTTAGTCATGTTTCCTGTTGGTTTTCGCTGTTTTCATGACTTTCTCCCATATTATGACAATTAAATGAACCTTTTACGAAATTTCGTAAACATCAAATTTTTGACAGATAGAGCTGTGCAGTCGTAATTTTTATCGCTCTAGGCGATTCTGGCGATTAATCGCGGTTGTGCTGGTCTAGCCCTACCTGTTATGGCTGACTTCCGCCGTCCTGCAATCATTCTATTTCGCTTCAACATGGCTAAGAGACAGACAGAGAGATTGGGCTGTGAGAATTGGCGACCGCCGTAAGGAGTAAATCGGAGAGTGACCGCCTGGCGGTAAAAAAAATTTGTTATGTGAAGTGTGTGGATTTATCTGGTAAGCATTTAATCTCTTTTTGGGTAGCTTTTCAAGTAGGATCCTCGCGATTTTAACGGATTTTTTTTATTGATCGCAGCTTGCGGCATCTATGACCTTCTGACACATGCGTATTTTAATTGCTGCTAATTAAGTAACGAAATCGTCACTAAATGTGACGAGACTTGCCTCCACGTCAGGAAATTTGCCTTCATATCCGGAATTAACCTCTATTTGACTGAACACATGTGACGTGCCGATAAGCGGAATTTGAAGAAAAGGGTGCCTGTGGGCGAATAAACACGGATACTTTGCATAACCTTGTGTTTCTTTTTGTGCTGTAGTCTTTTGTGTCTGAGGAGGGGGGTTTTCTGTTGGCCAAATTCAGTGCCGATCAATATAACCCACTCTCTGAGATCGATATTTTTTTAGGTTAACTTTCTTTCGGGTATCTTTCAAAATTTCTTTCGGGTATCTTTTTTTAATATAATTAGTTTCCTTCTTTTTCTTTAAAAGGAGGTGGCGTCCTTTTTTTTTGCTTTCATTCTTTTGGGTTTTGGGAGTTTCTACCTTGTTTCTTCCAAACACGGAAATTAGTTTTTTGAGGTTATACTAGGCATAGGTTATATACCATCCATAAATAAAATATAAACAGAGCGTCCGTGGAATTCTGATTCTGCCTAAAATGTGTCTTTTAAGGGTGGTTAAAATGGATTAAATCTTGCGAGATTGATATTCTGTTTGATTTGCAGAGAACGGCACGGCGGCGCGTTCGAACACGCTGGCCGTGTCGCGAATGAAGCCGGGCACTTCCTCCAACGTGCAGCGCTTCGACGCGGACGCCTCCAAGACCTTCGCCCAGAGCATCACCAACCCGTCCCGCGACGGCCTCGGCCGCATCGCCAGCGTCACCCGCTCGCTCTCGCACGGCTCCGTCGCCAACCCGCGGCTGGTCTACGAGCGGCGCGACGACCCCAACTTGGTCAGACGCCACACCTTGAACAGACCCACCAGCCTCTTGGTCGCCGATTGCAACGGGGACGATCCTAACGGACAAAATAGGACGAGTCGGAAGAAAGGTCATTTTTTCATCTTATTTCTTTGCGTGTGTCTTTTACCGGAGGTAACTAGCGCCGCTGCCTCGTGACTGACCTTTGTCCCGGTTCGTAAGGATTCCGTACAGCTCAGGTGGTGTTAGCCAATTTTTATGTCACCTTGGCCTGCCCGACTCGCGCTTTAACTCCCATCCGATAGCCTCCTCGAAGAGGAACTTAACCCGTCAGGGCCGCTTCTGCCGTGGCCATAATCTGCAGTCAGAGGCGGTGGGGATCGAAAGATTGCGTATTTAGGGAAATATATCGAGTGAAACCGGACGGCTGATGCACTGGCCGGTTCGCTCGCCGCTCCGCTTATCCGGTAGAGAGTGGGGGTAGTCGTGACATCATTCAAAACGATCCATAAGAGCACCTCGTTCTGCAATATATTCAAACTGAATTATTGCTTACGTCGGGTAGAAACCACGCAAGCAAACTCAAATCTGCGACTGGAGGACGGAAAACGGAGAAATCCGGCCAAAATGGAAAAGTTTTATTGTTAATTATTTAGAAAATCGTATAATTTATTTACGCAATGGAAGATTATGAATAGATTTTTGAATAGATTTTTTTGCAACCTTAACGACATTGAAATGTAACATTTCAAGCGGAGCGAGGAGCTCTCGTTCGGGCCTCGACTCGTTCGGAAAGCCGGTTTGTCATCGCTCCTTTTTTGGAGTCTGAATTTATGAAATATATTTCAGGAGCGGAGACGAAATCGAACTGGGAATTGAATTACATAAAGGACTACCGTCGGGAGCAGAGCAAGGCGCTCCACCTGAAGCGCTGGACGTGCGTGCGCTGCACGCTGGAGAACGCGGGCGTGCGCTCCTGCTGCGAGGCCTGCCGCGCCCCGCTGCCGCCCCTGGCGCGCGGCCGCGGCTGCAGCGTCACCACGCTGGCGCGGCCCGGGGGGGGCGGGGGGGCCGCCGCGCCCGCGCCCGCCAGCGGCATGCTGGTCACCGTGGCCGACTTCGCCGGGCCCCGCAGCCCCCTCGGCAAGGTCGGCTATTCCTTTATTCGCAACTGCCGCTGCCTTACCCTCCGCCCGTTCCACGAGCCTGCGTCTCTCGCGCACGCCATCGAGCGACTTTGGCGGCTGCGGGGCTCGTTCCTCGGGCCGCGTCCGTTTCTTTTGCGCCTCGCCGATCCGCATCCGCATCCTTCGTTCCGATCCTTTTGCCGACGACGCCTCTTCCTTCGCCGATCCCCGAACGCGTCGAGCTCCGCTTCCGAGACGTCCCGACGGAATCGAGACCGAGACGCCGAATATCGACAAATGTGTCATTCCGCATATAGAAACCGCCGATGGTACGACTTTACACTGACGGAGCGGCGCGAGGCTGATGCGTATTTCGAAACGAAACGATCCAAAAGTGACAATATCCTTTAACCTAAAATGGGAGCCGAGCCGCGCGTACCTCCAGAGTTAATATTAAAATATGCTAGACGCACGAGTCCTATCTCGAGATATAGATTCAAAATCTAGAATTCATATTACAAAAACGATATAAACCTGCGCAAGAACTTTACTAAAATACCACAATTACTAAACAAACTTAAAAACTAAGATGGCTGCATTATTTTAAAGCCAATTATATTAGGACCGAGGTAAACATAACGAAACGATAGAAACATATAAAATGATATAAAATACTACATAATTTCTACAACGGTATCGATTATAATAATATTAATAATAAGATTTATTATATTTCACAAGCCGGTAACTTAAGTTGATAACCTATAAGTCCACGCTTGCGTTTTTGTGGAATACAATTTATTTTTAAAGTTATACTTTTGGCACTAATCACGTCACTAGGGAGAGCATTCCATTCGTTTATCACTCTAATACTGAGTAAATATATCTCAGAATTTGGATGAAATCAATCACACTGGAGTTTAAGATGATGCCTACGGAGATGTTAGTATCCATGGTGTAGATCTGCAACCCGGGAACACCTTACGATGCAATAAAAATCTTTTATGTCTCAATCGAGTCACTCCATGTCTTACATTTCCAAAGTAATCAAACCAAAAGCTGCCAATCTTTCCTCATATGTTACATACTTCAAGTTTAAAAGGCATTTTCATCAGTCTTCGTTAGATCTTCTCTTGAACATCAATATCCTTCCTAAAGTATGGGTCCTAGATCTGAAAGGCGTCTTCCAAATTGTCTCTTACAAATGACTTACAAATTGGTAATATTGTGAAAAACTTTCTAAATGAGAAAGTTTCTAAAGTAGAGTGTTTCCTTTGTCTTTTAAGCTGTTCCGAATAAACTGTATTGAAACCTTGGAAGGTAGTGTCTAACCCTTTTTGGCAGAAGCCATTAAGGGACTGATTATCTTGCAAATGACGGCAAGGACTTCATCACAGCGTTAGGTAATCCAACCCTGATCTAATGCAGCTAGCTGGAAAATGTCTAGCTGTGCAAGGAGTATTACTGCAGAGGGAATATGAATTATCTTGTGAATAGCTCTAGCGAGCGAGATTGCCCGGGGCTGGAAGTGTATGGTAAAATGTATTTAAATAAAATTTCAAACATCTCCGGACTTCATTAATAAGATATTATCTTTCAATGCATGGGATGGGGAATGCAAAAGTAGGTTACTATCATAACTTGATTTATCTCATAGTACATTGTCTTTTGCGAAAGTGTCTACGTAATGACTTTACGTAGAAATTGTTTAGGTCCCACCAAAACTACTTTTTGATACAAAACGGAGGGCCACCATCCTCGCCTGCACTCTATTGTGCATCTGCTTCGGCCTGAACTGCATTGTCATTATTTCACTCATTGTCATCATAGACTATCGGATGCTACAAACAGAAATCAAATTACTTATCGGCCAATGCCATCTATATGTTAATTTGAATCGTGTTTTTTCCTGTAACTGCCATATTGAGAGAACAGCTAGGTGTAAAAATTTGGTTGAGATGTCTAAAAAACGCTCTCGGTCTCTAGATGTGTCATCAAAAGAGAAAATATAATAAAAAGTCGTCAAAAGAGAAAAAATAAAGAAGTCGTCAAAAGAGAAAAATACTTTTTTTTCTTGGGATATTATATGCTTGAGGCTATATTCAGTCAGGCGGCGTCCGGTTGCAAGATGACGTGATGTGGTGGCAGGAGTTTCTAAGATTCTTAAAAATAAAGATCTAAAGTTTTCTAAGAACTACTCCGCGCCTGATACCTACTTTTAGTAATTAATTTAATAAAATTATATAAATTTTGTGCAAATTAACAGCAATTCCAGGCATTTTGGATTCGCTTTATATTTGCCACCATGTCTTCCTCGCGAGCCAAACAGGCCATACGAACATGCCGTAACCAGCCGTAAACCCGTCAACAAATGACAGTTTTTTGTAAATGTTTCGGCGCAGTGGCGTGAGCTGGTTTTTTTTAAATATTCGAATATATATTCGAACGAAAAATATATGGATTCACTGGATAAGTCCATCTTTTATTTGTAGAAACCTACTGATTGGCAAAACGGGTAGCATTAGTTCTTTGTAATGTATTCCTGATTTTGAGATTGTCAGTATATATTTTTTTCCGCGTTTCGGCTTCAAAATGCGGTGGCGCTCATTTTAAATTTGTTATCTGCGTTTTTTTATCATATTATAAATCTTGGCGCCTAACCAGGGGCTAGAATAGTCATTTCGATCGGAGGTAGATTTCTACAATAAACACTAAAAAATACTACAGTTGTTTAGAATGTGAAGTTAAATGTGTAATATTATTATAGCGATAACAATTAATGGTAATCCATTCGAGGTGCTCCATTTTTAGAGCGGCGGCTCTTTCGTTTCCGATGCATAATTTAAATGAGAAATCCGTTATAATGTAATGTTTTAACGGTAGGTGATCTCGAGCCGCATGCAGAGATCGTGCAACAGTCTCAACTCGAGGAAGAGTCCGGATGCGGGGGCGCGGCAGCGCCGCAGCCTGGGCGACGCGGAGCAGGGGGAGGTGACGAGCGAGGAGGCGTGGGGCGGCAACGCGGAGGGCGTCATCTACGCGCTGCCCAACAAGGGCCGCTACAAGGACCTCAACCTGCGGCTGCAGGTCAGCCGCTGCGGGCCGCGCTACTCCTACGTGGCCGCGCCGGGGGCGGCGCGCGACGAGGCGGACGGCGACTATGCGCACATCGAGGAGGCGGGCGCTGCGCAGGCGCCGGCCGGCGGCAACCTGCGCACCTCCCACATCGGGGCGCCGCTGGCCCGCCAGGAGAGCCTGGACTGCACGGTTCTGCCGCAGCCCAAACCCAGCGTCGCCAGCAGGGGATGCGACCCCATGCTTCCCCCCGGACCTCCGCCCGGACAGCACGCGTAAGTCTCCCCGCTCTATTTTTATCTTATAGAAAACCTCTTTTATTTTCAATTTTGCATCCCCTCGATGCTGCAGTGTGCGGGATCGGCGCTGTTTTTCAATCCCGCTATAGGCGAAATTCTGTCATGAGGGATCTCGGCCATATTCCCAGTTTCTTTGTATACTTCGCAATGCAGGAGTGTTTAGGTTGATCTGGAACAGTTTTTCTCATTCCATAATTTTGAAATAGAATTGAGTTTTTGAGATGGTTGGCTTTTTTTCTAGCTTTGATTATGTACATCGAAAACAAAATGGGATATTTTTCCTTTTTTTTATTAGGAGATTATTCTGTAAAAACTGTATTCAAAACCATCAATCACCTTTTTGATTTAGGCATTAGTTGCCATAGAAGATTGTCGACTCAATATTTCATATGGAATAATCTCGTCTCAACTAAAAAATGTTTTATACAAATACATTTACTATCATTAACATCAATAGCACCAAATTATAGTTAAAACAGAGGGGCCACAAGCTGAAGCAATGAAATAAATCCGTCAAAATCAAACCGATGCGCGTCGGAAAATAACCCCAAATGGAAGAAAAATAGCTGTGGAAGTGCTATGTCTCCGTAATATTAACCTTGTTTTGTTTTCAGTGGCGGGCGCATGTGGTCGTGTTCATCATGCTCATATGCTTATAATCCTGGTTGGGCAGCCTGGTGTGACGTTTGTCTCACAAGAAGAGGTCCTCCGTCTCTGTCACAACCTGCCTTGACGACCTTAGCCCTCAGGGATACTCCTGCTCCTGGGATGCCTTCCAACCGGTAATACTTGATTTTGATAAGACTCTATTTAGCGAACCTCAATGTTACAAATGCCTTGATATAACGATTTTTTTTTTTATCGCTTCAAGATCGTTAAATCAAAGTTGTACTGTATACGACACGTAACTCAAGTTATGACTTGTAATGAGTGTTATCAATAAAGATATATTATCGTATGAAGTGAGAGGAGCATGACCACGCTTAGCCGCCACCCTGGGGCAGCCAGGGTTTTTCTGTGGGGGATTTCCTCTTTTTAGCTCGGTGTCTCCCATTTCGCTAATAACACCAACCGTACAACAAATTACTGAATTCCATCATAATACTTCTTCTTTTCTCACAGATCGGAGCCATGTTCTGGAGTTGTGGAAAGTTCGGGTAGGATAGGGGAAGCAAGCGGCGATACGGCACGAGGTCGTCTCGATGCTGTCGTTCCTATGGCTTCACTGGATCATGACCTGGATAGTGATGACCTGCTTTTTGCAGCCGGTGAGTCCATATCTTCCCTTAGGAATCTTTCCTTACCAAAGCGTACAAGCTTTATTTATTTAACAAAGCGAAGTAGGAACATATGTACTTAACTACTTCTTTCTAAATTATTAGACATCTAGTTTTCCATAGTAGATATAGCAGCAATGAGAAAACACTACTTGAAATAATCCAGGTGTTGCCTCGTGAAGAGGTGGATATTTTTTTCTAATGTTATTTGACATTTATATGGCTAGGAATTTCATTAACCCCTAAAATCGCGGGGTAAAAATTTAGCCGTCACTTCTGCGCGGAACAGTTTCGCCCGTGAAGTCGATGGCCTTGAGAAAAACGACCATAACTTTTAAACTACTATACGGATAATAAAAAGAATAACTGTAAAATGATCGCATTGAAATTTGAAATATAAAACAATTAAGATAATAATGAATAAATATTACAAAGTTGGCGAACTGAAAAAACTCGCCTATTCAATCATTTCGATATTTTTATCATAAAATACGGAACTCTATGAAAAAATTGTAAATACAGTTATGTTCTTTATTAACCCCTCCTGTTGCGAAGTAAAAACTCACCTATCACTTTTGCGCGCGACATATTCGGGCAAAAAATCGACGCGAGTCAACGGCCTTGAGAAAAACGATCATAACTTATAAACCACTAAACGTATTTAAAAAAGATAAAGATAAAAATGATCGCATTGAAATTTGACATATAAAACATTATAACCTTATCTCGTAAAACAATTAAGATAATAATGAATAAATATTACAAAATTGGCAAACTGAAAAAACTCGCATATAAAATCATTTCGATTTTTTTGTCACAAAATACGTAAAATATGCAAAAATTGTAAATACAGTTATGTTCTTTATTAAATGCTTTACCAAAACGATATTTTTTTTTACTTATTTGCATACAAAAATATTTATTTATTCAGCCAAGAAAAATTTTATGTATTCTCTTTAAAAAAAAATTTTTTTAATTTTTAATTTGTGACTACTTATGGTATTTTTTCATATGAAATTCTTTCAAAATAACTTTATTACTACATCACACTTCTTAGAAATCACACCAGAACTTTGAGCTTTGTCTGATATTATAGAAAAATCTAAAGTTTTGAGAGTTTCCGCGTCCGAACTTAATAATAAACTTTGAATGCTCATAATATAAAATTCGTTAGATTTTTTCAATTATATTGTCTTATCATAGACTTATTATATGTCTAATAACTAATTACTATACTCCAAAGAGTCACATTTCATCGAAAAACTATGGAAAATTGCACTTTATTTTCTCATAGTAATTATCAAAACAAGTTTCTTTGCGCGATTCATTTTACGAAACAAGATATAATTTTCAAAATACGCCTAATTATGTGATAACTTAGGATGTAAATGAAGCAATACTTATTTTGTTAGTAAATTAAAGCGACATTACGTCATATTTCGCAATATATCGGGATATTTCATAAACATTACAAAATAATAACAACCATTTTTTCGCGAGCCGTTTGTTGTCGCCGAAGTGTTATCTTTAAAAATTCGTGAAAAACAGCAAATGGACTATCTCAATTGACTAATCCTCATGCCTAAACTACTTAAAAATGCAAATTACTCACTGTTCTCCGGTAAATGGCACTAAACACTGCACAAAACACTGTTTTAATCAACCATTTCGCGGAACTATACGCGGCCGCGGCGGTGGCTGATAGACACTGCCGTTTTGACGTCTATGCTCACTTTTTAAATCACCGTTCGATATTGCGACACGGAAATCTTGAATTAAAGATATTTTGGCCATATCGTTGCGCGCTCAGAAAGCATATTAGTACGACGTTTCGAATCATAAATTGCATTTTTCGCAGCGGCGAGCGCTTTGTCCGGTATCGGATGTTACTTGCTTTAGGCGGCCGACATAGATGTCCCGAATCGGATATTACGTGCTGTGCGGGTTAAATGCTTTGACAAAATTAATATTTTGTTTTACTTCTTTGCATACAAAAATATTTAGTTATTCAGCCAAGAAAAATTTGATGTATTCTCGTAAAAAAAAAAATATATTTTTTTATGTATATTTGTGATGTAGTAACTTTATTACTACATCACACTTAGAAAATCACACCAGAACTTTTAGCTTTATCTGATATTACAGAAAAATCTAAACTTTTGAGAGTTAGCGATGGAAATTTGGTAACTTTGACGGAAACTTTGATAATACAAAAATGGTTAAGGGTTTTCAAATATTGTGTCTCATTATATGCTTATTATATGTCCTATAACTAATTATTATACTCCAAAGAGTCACATTTCATAGAAAAACTACAGAAAATCGCACTCAAAATATTGTAATACTTTCATACTAATTATCAAAACGAACTTCAAAGTGCGACCGCACATTATGAAACAACTCGTAATGAAAAAAATATGGCTAATTATGTTATTACTTACGATGTAAAAGAAACAATAACTATTTTATCAGCGAATTGAAACAATATTACATCATATTTCGCGGTTATTTCGGGATATTTCATAAAAATTGCAGAACAAAATGCCGCCATGTATTCCAACGCATATGTTTTCGCCGAAGAATTTTGCTTAAAAATACACGAAAAACAGCAAATGGACTATCTCAAATGACAAATGCTCATTCATAAACTCTTTTAAAATGCAAATTACTCACTTTTATGAAGTAAATCGAACTATAACACGCACTAAAACACATTAATTTTCACTACACCGCGGTACAAAAAAGGCGCGCGCGACATGCCGTCTGACTGACAGCGAAGCCAACGGAAACTGATGAATAGTAAATAAATTACCGACCGAGCGGTCTTGGAATGAAAAATGCAAATAGTGATGGGCATTGCATTATTATGTAGCGCTCTCGGAAGCGAATATAACCGTATTGGGAGTTTTAATGATTTTTTTCGCAAATGGTGAGCGTTGCAACCGCTATTGGTTGGCTCACATTCCGCTGTAGTTAGGCTTGCAACCGGTGGTGTTCGGGTCACATCGGTCGGGTTAAAGTCAGCATTTTTCCTGAAAATCAGATAAAATAACCGTGGGGGAATACGAAATATTATTTTAAATTTCGTTGAATCTTTGTTGTGCATCAAAGCCAAGGAAGAATATTTTCAGAAATAATCAACTTTCTTGCTCAGAAAGATTTTTTTAAATATCTGTTACATTGTAAACTATAAATAGCTCTCAACTAGAGCTAACAACCCGTCACCTCGGGAAGTTTTAACGAAATTTGATCGTTCTATCTCCCGTGAGGTAAGCGCAGATGACTTATGACAAATACAGTCCACCGTCAAGCTCCGCCACATGCCCGTAAGAGGCCAACGCCTTATCCGCGAGATAGCCAGGTACGTAACCCAGCGGGTTTACACTCACGCCCTTACTTCCAGTTGCGACCAGATTACTCCGGTCCTTGACTGGTTACGAGGTCGCTTGCGGGGTCCTCTCCCTTGCGTAGTGGTAAAACGGTGTCAACTGAATCTATCGCGAACCACGGCATCCTTTTCCCGGCTGTTCAACCGGAATCGGGTAGCCGATGGTCGTTTCAAGAGCAGTCGCCGTAAGGTCAGCAACCACCCCCGCTCTATAGGAAACAGTACTGTTTCCAGACTCCCCCGAAATGCACAATCGATTGGCTTAAGCCGCACGGTGCACAGACCGTTCAGGAGCGCCAAAAGATTGACACCTAGGGGAAACTAGCTCTAAGGCCAGAGTCCTACCCGGGCTCGCGCTTCATGCGTGGAGGCCGCCGGATGGGTGTCGGATGGGTACAAACGGGTCTTCGTGGCCAACTCAGCAAAGGTCCATTAACTCCCAATTGGGATATACCCATATATAGCTTACATCTTGGGTTGTCGACTGCAACGGGCGAGCCCGTCACCACAGGGAGTTTTAACGATTAGTCGTTCTATCTCCCTGGAGTGAGCGTAGAAGACTTTGGACAAAAGACAATCCGCCATTTAGTTACGCCGCAACCCGTAAGAGACCAATGCCTTACCGCGAGATAGCCAGGAATGCTACCTGGCGGGCGACACTCGCGCCCTTACTACCAATTGTGACCAGATTTCTCCGGTCTCTCAATTGGTTCCGAGTTCGAGGTCGCGATATCGGGGGTGTTATTACAGCACGGGCTTTTTTTTCCTGTGGGTGAATCAGTACATGATATGCAACGACGGAAACTGCGAAAAGGAGGTCTCACGCAGAAGCCAGATGGCAAGATCGGCCATGAGCAAGCTAGAAAGGCTGTGGAAGAATCGGGGTATAAGTAAGCGGACTAAGGTCAGGCTGGTTCGAGCTCTGGTTTTCTCGATCTTTCTCTATGCATCGGAGACATGGACCCTGAAGGCTCGTATACGCACCAAAATCGATGCACTGGAGATGTGGTGTTGGCGTAAAATGCTAGGAATCCCATGGACAGCACGCCGCACCAACAAATCTGTCCTGGAAGAACTCGGCATCCAAGTGAGGCTCTCCACCATATGCATGAAAAGGGTCCTGCAGTTCTTTGCCAGGAGAAACCCAGAGAATCTAGAGAAAATGCTTTCCGGGGGTCAAGTGGAGGGAAGAAGAAGCAGAGGCAGATCACCGGCCAGATGGAACGACCTCGTCAAAGAAGTTACAAAAGGGTCATTACAATCTGCGACCCGCCATGCAGAAGACAGGTCGAAGTGGAGGAGCCTCGTAGGCAAACTGTTGTCTAGTGACCACGATCCTCAGTAATGAGGGAACGACGGAGAAGAAGAAGAATCAGTACAACGTAGTAAGCAACTTTTGATAAAATTTTTTGGAAAAAACTGAAAATGAAATTTTTTTTTTTGAAAAAAATTTTTTTTTGTTTGAAAATTTGTTTTTTTAATTTTATTTTTAAATATTATGAAAACCTATGATCACGATGCGCTATCTAGCGGTTGGTAAAATGTCGCTGATATTGTTTATTTACGACTTATTACCTACCGCTAGATGGCGCAGCACGCTCAAACGCTTCTCAAACCTTTATTTAACAGTCAACTTCAAATTTTCGAATTAAAAAAAAACAAAAAATATTTTTTTTCCAAAAACAATTTTTTTTTGGTTTTTTCCAACAAATTTTATCAAAAGTTGCTTACTACGTTGTACTGATTCACCCACAGAAAAAGAAGCCCGTGCTGTAATAACACCTGTACGTATAGCTTACAATTGGGATATACCCAATTTAATAAAATTATTCACCAAAATGTATGTCAACGTCATGACTTGACAAAGCCATGATAAAGACTTGCTGCCTTATCGTCACGACAAAGTAAGTAATCCTTGCTGTTATCCACTAGGTAATTAGCCTCTCAGTGGCTCGTGCCAACAAGTGTCTGACAGTACCCTCCAAACCCCAATACATTATGATGGCTCTAAAGGCAAAAAACATTCCATTATAAAACCTTTCTCAATAATCGAGAAAGCTTCAGATTAAATTATGGAGGTTAAATCGGTCTCTAAACAGTATCGATTCCCTGAAAGTCTCGGATGCACAGCCAGATATAACTTTACTTCCCATCTCAGAAGATTCTCCGTATTGTAGAATTAACTGTTCTATGGAAATTAAATATCCCAAAAGACCACGAGTACAAATTAAATAAATGCCATGATTTCACAAATGTGCTGAATAGAAGTTGGCGCTCGTGTCCTGTCAGCCAAATCTTTGTTTCACCTCTTTAAAGATCTTGGTCTCTCCAGGAAAATAATCTACTCTTTCCTAGAAAAAATATAAAAAATTGCAATTTACACATATCAAATTCTATAGCTGTCAAGGGGGGGGTGGTTTGTAGTAAGGTGAACGACCACATGTGGCAAGACAGCTGTTCTAGGCCTAGCACAGCCCGTTGTTAGTCCGGAGTCCATTGCTCATTCTCAGAAGTGTAATAATAGCATTATGATATGCCCGAGTCTTGTCTGTGAATTCTAAGGCAGCTCTATTTGTGATTTATGTTTATATCGGTGCCACCCTGTAATAATAATATATCAATATTATCCCTGAATTTGACCGTTCTCTACTTACTTTCCAGATGTTACACCAGCTTGGTCCTGTTCGAGGTGTACCCTGGAAAACTCGTATTCTAGATCGGCGTGCGCTGCCTGCGGTGGCTCCCGAATGCAAAACTCTACGGACAAGTCTGCTCTACCAACTTCTAAGTCCGTTCGAACTCCTAGTAAAAGCGGTCCTTACACACCTTTACCTGAGGCGCCTTGCGAATTCTGGTTTGTCTATAATAAATATTATTGTATTATAATAAGGTTTGTCCGTTCCCTCAGGCACATATCAATATAGTCATTTTGGTATTTGTTTGTCGGTGAAAATATTTCAATTTAACCCCTCGCGGCCCGCGGTTTGAATTTTAATGTGTGCCTTACGGCCCGTAAGAAATTCGCGAGTCTCAAAAAAAAGATGGCGTTTCAGAAAAAAAACGATTACTCCGAAACTGTCACACCGATCGTCTAAAAAAGACCTGTTTTATGTTCCTATTGAAATTTGCTATTAGATATTTGTAACGTCGTTATGTAAAGCAATAAAGATTATTCATAATTATTAGTCGATTAAATAATCCATAATTAGCGGTCGGCCTCGCCTGGCCATTTCGGGCCGTCTGGGGTTCGACGGTAAATATCAATTCTGGACGTTTCGGGCCGTCTGGTACGCGAGGGGTTAACCCTGCGTCCAGATATAACTCTTTACTCTCTATCTCGGAAGATGGCCCTTATTGTAGAATTAACTGTTCCATGGGAATCAAATATCCCAAAAGACCACGAGTACAAATTAAATAAATACCATGATCTCGCAAATGCCGTCACCCGGAATGGCTTTACTATTCACCTTCACGCGGTGGAAGTTGGCGCTCGTGGCCTGCCAGCTAAATCTCTGTTTCACCTTTTATAAGATCTTGGTCTCTCCAGGAAAACAATCAACTCCTTAGAAAAATAATCTAAAACCGCTATTTCCGCATCTCAAATTCTATGGCTTCGAAGGGGGAGTGAATGGGTGGTAAGGCGAACGCTCACATGTGGCAAGACAGCTGTCCTAAACCTACCACAGCCGGTCAATAGTCCGGAATCCACTGCTCACCCCCCAGAAGTGTAATAACACTATATGATGGGCCCGACTTCGGTCGGTGAATTCCATAGCAGCTTCGTTTGTATTTTATTTATTTCAATTTTTTATGAATCGCAACGCTTATATGGGCCCTCAGGAGTCTATGTTTAAATTTGCAAGGTGTAACCATGCCCATACATCGATATATGATCCCCTAGATGGGCCTTTCGCGCTCGAAAATGACCCCTTCAAAACCACTTCTGAAAGCCGGCCAGTAGTAGTTTGGTCGCAGTCCGCTGGCAGACAGCCGACCGTTTCCGGTGTGAGAGCTGCTGCAAAGAATATCGCCGCGTTATTCTCTCGCATACTGTTCAATTTATTGCTCTCTCTGTCACATGATTTACGAGCAAAGAGTAGTGGGGCCAACGTATTTGTATGTGAGGTCATATCTAGCTAATATATCGATGTGCCCACAGGGCACATTTTGAACATTTGAACATTTTTCTTTTTTTATGAATCACACCGCTGACTTGACCCCTCGGGAGATTATGTTTCAAATTTCAAGCCAATCGGTTGAGCCATTTAACCTAGAGGTTGGTTTACAAGGGATAAGTCTCGGCGAATGCCTTTGGTTGTCGTTACACGCTGGTGAAGATTGGCAAATTTCTCGAACGCTTAAATATCTGCGACGGTGGAGTAGCGGCCATATGCGAGCCTTTAGGACTCGTGGATTTCACTCGCTTTGATTTCAGTTTTGCTCTACGAGAAGCTACCGTCTGTATACTGTGCTTTGGGTTAGGATGTTGGGAGTTTTGGAGAGAGGAAGAGGAATGTGAAGTGAAGCAGGGGTTTAGAGTTTGCTTAATGTAGTCTACAGCATTGTTTTTAACCAGTGGGTCGCGATCCCCTGGGGAGTTGCGAAGAGACTCCCGGGGAGTCGCAGGCTATCTAAAAATAAAAATCGAAAACATTACAAAATCTTTATTATGTAATATGCGAACATTTACAACTTCGGAAAAGAAACATATTTATTAACTACAAAACCTTTCTCAATAATCGAGAAAGCTTCAGATTCCTAAAAAAAATATCTAAAACCGCGATTCGCGCATCTCAAATTCTATGGCTTCGAAGGGGGGAGTGAATGGGTGGTAAGGTGAACGCTCACATGTGGCAAGACAGCTGTCCTAAACCTACCACAGCCGGTCGTTAGTCCGGAATCCACTGCTCACCCCCCAGAAGTGTAATAACACTATATGATGGGCCCGACTTCGGTCTTAGAATTCCATGGCAGTTCCGTTTGTATTTTTTTTTTATTTTAAAAGTATCTCATTCTCAATGTGGGAAGGCTTGTTGTTTAGGGAGGGGAAACTGAGTTTTTGTAAAAGACTGAGAAAGTCTGTGAAGATTATGGTTTTCTCCTAACTAAGCTGACTCTATATGCTCCAACGCCTTTAGAACTGCTACGCTCTCCGCTGTATAGATTGACGCTGCCCCCCAGAAGTGTAAAAGATAGTATTATAATGAGCCCGACTCCGGTCGGTGAATTCCATGGCAGCTCCGTTTGTATTTTATTTTATTTTTATTTAATTGTGTTATATTGCTATATATTGTATAAAACTTTTTGATCTAAGATGGAAACAGGGAAGTGAAACAGGTAAGTAAGATGGAAACAGGTAAGAAACAGGAAACCGCTATATTATCGCCCAAACGCAACAATCCGTATCACGTAAGTTCGAGTATGCTCAAGTAGAAAAACAAAAAAAAAATAAAAATGAAAAAATCCCAAACCCACAAATAAAAAAAACCCCAAACCCCAAACCTACTTACGTCAAATTTTTCCTGCGATTCTAAATACAAAAATGAGTAATAAATGGCTCTCGTGTGTAAAAAAAATGTCTTGTATATTGTAAACAAGTATTGTTATTAAGAAATGTAATGAAAAAAAACAACGATTTTTTACCTACTTTTTAAGTATTAACCCAAAGGCAGGGCGGTTAATGTGGTTTTCACCATTGTTTTTACAAAAAAATGTATTGCATGCTCGTCCTCGCGCACCAACCTAAGTCGATGGAGTCTGCTTACCAGTGCTTTGCGTCACATAAATGCGCTATGTTCGACAGCGTCAGACTTTGATATTTTTACAGCGAGCCCGCATCTCTTCAAGGTGTGGGCATTGCGCTACTTGTTTATGTCAGAATAAAATAAATTGTTTTCACTCTTTATGTACCGTAACTTTGTAAGTTTTTAAAAATTATTATTGCCTGTATTTGTATTTAATACTTATTTAAACATGTTGTGTATGTACTTGTAAGAATTCTATTATTTTTATATTTATGTGTATATTGCATATCAACGGATTGGTATAAACTGTTAAGATGATTTGCTAATGAAATAAATAGATAAATAATAGTAACAGTTACAGCTGTGGAAGAACAGTCTAAGAGGGGTTGCGTTAGTTTTTTTTTTTTTTTTACTGAAAAGTTGCAATCTAAAAAAGGCTGAAAAACTCTGGTCTATAGTATATGGAAGGGTTAGTTTAAACATTTTAATGTAAATGTTTAAGTAATGTTAATATTTTTCCTTTTTTAGGATTTGCTGTTCATGCACTTTACAAAATCCGGCTTCAGCGAGTTTTTGTTTGGCTTGTAAAACACCGCCTGTGCCCCGACACGGTCCTAACTCATCTCTCGGTGCAGCTGCACTGAGCTCCGAAGGTTAGTTAGTATACGCTTGGAATTCTCATTGACATGCATATTTCTTATCTAGCACAAACAAGCAGTATCATTTCCAAATTTTATTGGCACTTAAATAGTAGATCTTTTTACAAATTTTGTTTTAATTTTTTTCGATTTGTTAAGTTTTAAAATTAAATTTTGTTTTATTAAGTTTTAAATTTTGGCCAGTGCTTACATAAAAGAAGACACTAGACGGCGGCTAGAAGCTTTTGAGATGTGGTGCTACCGTCGAATGCTCCGTATAAGCTGGACCCATAAAGTTAGTGATGAGAAAGTGCTTCAGCGTGCTGGTACGGCCCGAAAATTATTGCTCACCGTCAAAAAGCGCAAGATTGAATACATGGGACACGTGCTGCGGCATGACAGATATCAGCTGCTCCAACAGATATTGATGGGCAAAATTGAGGGTAAACGGCGTCGTGAAAGGAGGAAAAAGTCGTGGCTGTGCAATGTCAGAGGGTGGACCGGAATCACCGGTACGGAACATCTCTTCCGGATGGCGCAAGACCGAAAAAAAAATTCAAACTAACGGCCAACCTCCAATAATGGAGAGGCTCTTCAAGAAGAAGTTTAAAAAAAATGCAATTATTTTTTGTTCTTTTTGTTGTATCTTTTAATTTGACATTATTGCAACTATTTTTATCTACCATGTTATTCCATTTGACGTTTAACCCCTTGAGTATGATACGACCAAATCTGGTTCTGAAACAATTATCCGTTGAGTATGATACGACCAGATCTGGTTCCGCGTTTTTTTCACTTCTTTGACGTTCTCATATTTATTCATAATTATCTAATTGTTTTACAAAATGATATTTCAATATTCTATATTCGAAATTTCAATGCAATCATTGTGCAGTTGTTCTTTTTATGATTGGTGTAGTAGTTTCGTAGTTATAGTACTTTAAGGTCGATGTCGCCGAAAATCCTGCAAAAGAGACAGATGCATCCATGAAAATACCCATTTACTCCAAGGGTTAAGACATTTATCTATTGTCTTTTCAAGTTTCTATTTTTAGGACTATTTCTACCATATCTAATCTTTGTTCACGTCATCAAATATATTATGTCTCATTTGACATTTCAATTTGGGCATTTTTTAACGCTGCAATCTCAAATAAAATGTCTCATAAACACAAAATGAGACGTCTATCAGCATTATAATAGTGGATGATTTGTAATAACATTACTAAAAGATTAGAGTAGTAATGAAAACATAAAAGTTATTTGATTTTATGAGGCACATTATTTTGTAATGTAATGTGACATGTTATTACTTTATGTAGTTAATATGCATTTTTCTGACGATTTCACCAGATTATGTATCTACCCTTTTTGATTGTTGTAGATACTTAGTCTTTTTGGAAAAATTAAAATGATTATGATTATTAAACGACCAATATCAGTAAACACAAAACTAAGGCTATTTGTTTGTTTGTTTGACAGGTTCATATCAGTTGTGCGTGAGTGGAATGCGCAGCGGCCGAAGTCCATCTCCCCGTCCTCACTCTCACCCTCCCCCTTTGCCTATGCCCTTAAATCAGCATCCTTTGCCTTTGCCTTACTGCCAAGGACCGCCTTCCCCCGTTCCTCCGCCGCCGCCTCCGCCTCACTCTCGGAGGAACAGAGACCACAATAAATACAATAGGTAAGAGGTTACTTCCTTAGCTTACATATATAAATAAATACAAACAGAGCTGCCGAGGAATTCCCTGACCGGAGTCGGACCCATCATAATATTAGGCAAAAAACATTTAACTACAAAACCTTTCTCGATAATCGAGAAAGCTACAGATTGGATTCTGGAGGTTGATTCGGTCTCTAAACAGTATAAATTCCCTGAAAGTCTCGGATGCACAGCCCTCCGTCCAGATATAACTCTTTACTCTCTATCTCGGAAGGTGGCTCTTATTGTAGAATTAACTGTTCCATGGGAATCAAATATCCCAAAAGACCACGAGTACAAATTAAATAAATACCATGATCTTGCAAATGCCGTAACCCGGAACGGCTTCACTGTTCACCTTCACGCGGTGGAAGTTGGCGCTGGTGGCCTGCCAGCTAAATCTCTATTTCACCTCTTTAAAGATCTTGGCCTTTCCAGAAAAATAATCAACTCTTTCTTAGAAAAATTATCTAAAACTGCGATTTGCGCATCTCAAATTCTATGGCTTCGAAGGGGGAGGGAATGGGTGGCAAGGTGAACGCTCACATGTGGCAAGACAGCTGTCCTAAACCTACCACAGCCGGTTCGTAAGTCCGGAATCCACTGCTCACCCCCCAGAAGTGTAAAAAAAAATAGTATTATGATGGGCCCGACTCCGGTCGGTGAATTCCATGGCAGCTCCGTTTGTATTTATTTATTTATTTATATCATAATATTACACCTAGACTTCCACAAAAAGTTCCTTTCTGGAATCAGCCAGAAAGGCACTGATCTGGGGTATGGTAGTACAACCATGAGCAATGTGGACTTGAAGAAGTCTCTCTTGCCGGGAGATTACGACAACAACAGCATGGCTCATGCTATTAACCTACAATGCCAGAATGACTGGATCAATCAAACAATTGGGGACTTTTGCATTTATCCTCCAACGCACTGGAAGGTAATCTTGTATGACTGGATGCCAGAGATGCCGAAATTTTATTTAAATGCCTTTCCGCATACACTCCCAGACCCCAGCTGGCTTCTTGGGGCTATGCCGAGGATAGTTCATATTCCCTTGTAGCAATACCCCTTGCACAGCTAGACATATTCTAGCTGGCTGCAAGGTGGTCTTAGATCAAGGGCGGTACATTTACTGCCACAACAAAGTCCTTGCTGTTATTCGTGAGGTAATTAGCCTCTCAGTGGCTCATGCAAACAAGGGTTTGACAGTATCCTACAAACCCCCAATATAGTTTGTGTGGGATGGCTCTAAAGGAAAAAAACATTTCACTACAAAACCTATCTCAATAATCGAGAAAGCTTCAGATTGGACTCCAAGAGATATAAATTCCCTGAAAGTCTCCGATGCACAGCCCTCCGTCGAGATATCTCTTTACTCTATTTCGGAAGGTGGCCTTTATTGTTGGGCCCAATTTCGGTCGGTGAATTCCATGGCAGCTCTTTGTATTTTATTTTATTTTATTTATTAACCCTTGGAGTAAATGGGTATTTTCATGGATGCATCTGCCTCTTTTGCAGGATTTTCGGCGACATCGACCTTAAAGTACTATAACTACGAAACTACTACACCAATCATAAAAAGAACAACTGCACAATGATTGCATTGAAATTTCGAATATAGAATATTGAAATATCATTTTGTAAAACAATAAGATAATTATGAATAAATATGAGAACATCAAAGAAGTGAAAAAAACGCGGAACCAGATCTGGTCGTATCATACTCAACGGATAATTGTTTCAGAACCAGATTTGGTCGTATCATACTCAAGGGGTTAACTGTTCCATGGAACTCCAATATCCCAAAAGACCACGAATAGCATAATCTCGCAAATGCCGTTGTTTCACCTCTTTAACCCCTAGAGCCCCAATTGACCGATATCGGCCACAACTCGATTAACCCTTCAGGCCTCGGCCCCCTAGCCGATTGACAAGTTGCTGTCCCAAAAATTTTTAGTAAAAATTAGTAAAAAAATTGAATTACGACACTGTCTCATCAAAACATTAATTACTGCCAAACCACTGTACCCATAATTAAAATGAAACATATTAACATAATAAAATAAAAGAAATAAAATTAAATTAAAACGGGGCCGTCACGCTGAATCGTGTTGTGGCCGATATCGGCCAATCGAGGCTTGAGGGGTTAAGCGTGATGGCCCTGTTTTAATTTTATTTTAATTTAACTTGTTTTATTTTATCATGTTTTATTTTATTATGTTAACCCTTGGAGTAAATGGGTATTTTCATGGATGTACTGTCTCTTTTGCAGGATTTTCGGCGACATCGACTTAAAGTACTATAACGACGAAACTACTACACCAATCATAAAAAGAACAACTGCACAATGATTGCATTGAAATTTCGAATATAGAATATTGAAATATCATTTTGTAAAACAATTAGATAATTATGAATGAGAACGTCAAAGAAGTGAAAAAAACGCGCGACCAGATTTGGTCGACTCGTACTCAACGGATAATTGTTTCACAACCAGATTTGGTTGACTCATACTCAACGGGTTAATATGATTTATTTTAATTATGGGTACAGTGGTTTGGCAGTAATTAATGTTTTGGTGAGACAGTGTCATAATTCAATTTTTTTACTAATGTTTACTAAAATTTTTGGGACATAAACTTGTCAATCGGCTGAGGGACCGAGGCCTGAAGGGTTAAAGATCTTGGTCTTTCCAGGAAAATAATCAACTCTTTCTAAGACAAAATATCTAAAACTACAATTTCCGCATCTGAAATTCTATGGCTTCGAATAGGGAGTGAATGGGTGGTAAGGTGAAAGCTTACATGTGGCAAGACAGCTGTCCTAAACCTACCACAGCCGGTCGTTAGTCCGGAAGCCACCGCTCACCCCCCAGAAGTGTAAAAAAAAAATGTTTTATAATGGGCCCGAATTTGGTCGTTGGGCAGCTCCGTTTGTATTTTATTTATTTACTGAGGGGGTGAGCGATGGACTCCCGATTAACAACTGACTGGTAGATTTAAGATTTGGCCGTTTTCTTGCCGCATGCAAGCATTCACCTCGCTATCCAGTCACTCCTCCAAAGGCATAGTTGTATTTTTATTTAAATTTGTAATCTACCGATTTGGCTTAAAAAAATTATTTGATTATTTTTCTTAATTTCACTTGTAGATATACAATCATTCATTGTCATTTCTTATACACGAAGAGGGTATTTTGAAATAAATAAACTTGAACTTGAATCATTCAAGTTTAAAGTGGCCAGTGCGATAAAAGGTCAATTACATAAATTAAGGAACTAATACAAGAGGAAGAAATGAAACATGCCTATCGTTCGTCAGGTTACCTGAAATGCCTCCTTTGAATGCGGTGGCGGTGGCATCTGAGTGGCACTGTGGCCAGTGCACGTTCGCCAATAGTGCCTCGACGCCCAGCTGTGAAATGTGTCACTGCTCCAGAAGTACCCTCGCTCCTACCAACAACTCTAGCAACTCGGAGATCAAGACTGTCGGCGGATTGCTCATCGATCTCACCGATAGTGATGGCGGTAAGAACGTTTTCTTATTCTTATATATTATCAAGTGTATATTTGTGGGGATGTAAGGCTTGTGGATCATAAACTTCTCTGCGACATTAGGAATTTTGAAGATTGCTTAAAATTACTTTTACTGACTTCTCAAACATAATAAACAAAATTTTAACAAAAAAAAAACTGACTCCATTTTTTTTTTAAAGTACAGCAGCCATGTCATGGTTAAACTTAGAACGGGCCATCATAATTTTAATGCGTAAACAAAATTTCGTGTCTGTGCTGTTGACCGTTCCTCTCGTTGCAAGCCAACTCTGGGTGCATTAGCCATGTCATGGTGAAATTTAAAACGGGCTATCATAACTGAATGCGTATACAAAATTTTGAGTCTGCGCTGTTGACCGTTGAGGAGTCCCCTCATCGGAAGCCAACCCTGGGTGTAGAATCAGGTCTAAGGGGAGCTAATGGGCCCATGATGAGGTGGCCACGATGACCCATGTGTTCAGGGTCGCTCACACTCACGGGTCAACACCCATCCGATGGCCTCCACGCATGGGGTGCGAACCTGGGTAGGACACTGGGTCAACCAGTCTCCCCTGGGAATCAAACCTCTGGCGCTCCTGGACGGTCTGCGCACCGAGCGGCGCAAGCCAATCGACTGTGCTCTCCGACTAACAGTCGGGGGAGTCTGGAAACTGTATTGTTTCCTATAGAGCGGGGGTGGTTGTCTACCTTACGGCGACTGCTCTTGAAATGACCATTGGCCATCCGATCCCGGTTCAGAGTCGGGCAATGGACGCCTTGGTCCGCGATAGATTCGGTGCACACCGTTTCACCGCTTCGTAAGGGAGAGGACCGCGCAACCGACCTCGAATTCGGAACCAATCGAGAGACCGGAGAAATCTGGTCACAATTGGAAGTGAGGGCGCGAGTATCTCGAGCCCGCCGGGTTTATTCCTGGCTCACTCGCGGTAAGGCGTTGGACTCTCACGGGTTGTAACGTAGCTGGACGTAGGATTGTACTGTCCAAAGTCTTCTACGTTCACTGCAGGGCGACAGAACGACTAATCGTTAAAACGTCCTGTGGTGACGGGCTCGCCCTTTGTAGTCGACACCGCAAGATGTAGAATCAGGTCATGCTTGTTATAAAAAATGCATTGTCATCGGAACTGAACCAGGATGTAAATTTTCAACTTCATATAATAATATTTCAGACGTTCCCTTAATTCCTCATGGATCCCATCATCAGCACAGGATTTTGATAAAAATGAGACCAATCTGTAAGTAATATCCTTTCAAATAAAAAAAGAATTTTCCGAATCGGTTCATATATGACGGATATCTTAGGAGTTCTCATAATTGTTTTGAAGTCTTTAAAATGAGACAAAGAGGCACCTGATCAAGACATAAAATTCTCACAAATTATTATGATCTACCTGGAATAAATATTAATCACAAATTTTCGAGGTCACAACAAAAATTTTTAAGTCTTCCTAAGTACATTCTTCAATATAGAGCGGTGGACATGTGAAATAAACTACCTTGTGATTAGATCAAACTCTGTCAGTCAATTTAAAAACAGTCTCGATTTGTATTTAACCCGCGAAGCACGTAACATCCATTTGGGGACATGTATGGCGGCCGCCTACAATCCGTAACATCCGATTTTGGATATCGCGCTCGCCGCTGCGAAAAATGCAATTTACGAATAGAAACGTCGTACTTTATGCTTTCTGACGGCTGAACGACATGGCGAAATAATCTTTAATCCGGCGGCCACCGGCCAATAAATCGAACGGCACTTTAAAAAGTTAGCATAGACGTCAAACGCCTAGTCTCCCGTCGGCATTCGCACGGCCGCGAACGGCTCCGCGGAATTTGTGATAAAAAGTGTGTGTGTGCAGTTTTTGAGTGTTATTTACTGGAGAACAGTGAGTAATATGCATTTTAAGGAGTTTCGGAATAAGTATTAATCATTTGAAATACTCCATTTGCTGTTTTTCACGAATTTTTAAAGAAAAACTTCGCGACAACAAACGGCTCGCGAAAAAATGGTTGTTATTATTTTGTAATGTTTATGAAATATCCCGATATATTGCGAAATATGACGTAATGTCGCTTTAATTTACTAACAAAATAAGTATTGTTTCATTTACATCCTAAGTTATCACATAATTAGGCGTATTTTGAAAATTATATCTAGTTTTGTAAAATGAATCGCGCAAAGAAAATTGTTTTGATAATTACTATGAGAGAATAAAGTGCGATTTTCCATAGTTTTTCGATGAAATGTGACTCTTTGGAGTATAGTAATTAGTTATTAGACATATAATAAGTCTATGATAAGACAATATAATTGAAAAAATCTAACGAATTTTATATTATGACCATTCAAAGTTTATTATTAAGTTCGGACGCGAAAACTCTCAAAACTTTAGATTTTTCTATAATATCAGACAAAGCTCAAAGTTCTGGTGTGATTTCTAAGAAGTGTGATGTAGTAATAAAGTTATTTTGAAAGAATTTCATATAAAAAAATACCATAAGTAGTCACAAATTAAAAATTAAAAAAATTTTTTTTTACGAGAATACATAAAATTTTTCTTGGCTGAATAAATAAATATTTTTGTATGCAAATAAGTAAAAAAAAATATCGTTTTGGTAAAGCATTTAATAAAGAACATAACTGTATTTACAATTTTTGCATATTTTACGTATTTTGTGACAAAAAAATCGAAATGATTTTATAGGCGAGTTTTTTCAGTTTGCCAATTTTGTAATATTTATTCATTATTATCCTTATTGTTTTACGAGATAAGGTTATAATGTTTTATATGTTAAATTTCAATGCGATCATTTTTCTCTATCTTTTTTAAATCCGTTTAGTGGTTTAAAAGTTATGATCGTTTTTCTCAAGGCCGTTGACTCGCGTCGATTTTTTGTGCGAATATGTCGCGCGCAAAAGTGATAGGTGAGTTTTTACCTCGCAACGTGAGGGGTTAAAGACCCTTTAATATTGTTTACGGCAAGCTTTATATGATTTGATCTGGACGTATCAGCAAAGCCGCCTGTCCAGAATAAATAATAATAATAATAATAATTAGGTCTGGCTAGTTTGGCAATTAAACAATGTCAAAATTGACATGTAATTCAATCAGCAGTCAGAGCAACACTTATCAGTGGATACTTTACATTCTGCTTATCAGTGGTTTGAAGGAAATCAACTAATGACAAATCCAGCCATAACAATAGCTAAAAAAAACCGCAAATATAAAACAAGTAGTAATAAAATTAATATTTTGATAGGCAGAATAATTTAGAACTAGTGAAATTTACCAGCTTCTTAGCGATGATGATTGCCGAAAGCCTAAACTGGAGCAAATATTTAGACAATCTGGCATCATGATTTTATTTGCCATATTTTCAATATGGCAAACGAATGTTCGGTTTTTGACTGGCAAGCAGGCTGCTACGAGTGTTTACCATGTTTGCTTCTACTCCGAAATGTCTTAACTACTTCAACTGAAGTAGTCAGTACTGAATACTTCAGCTATGCTGAACGAAGACCTGATAGAAGATTCAACTATACTATTCCAAATATAATTCAATTGGTTCTGTGATGAAACATGAACATAAAGTGTGTAATTTATGAATGAATTCAAGATCGAAATTATTAATGTGTTGATAAGTGTGACTTATACAGATGTTATTACTGCACGGGCATTTTTTTTGGTGGGTAAAAATATTTAGTTTTTTTTTTTTGAAAATTTGAAGAAGTTGACTGTTAAATAAAGGTTTGAGAAGCTTTTGAGCGCGCTGCACCATCTAGCGGTAGGTAATAAGTCGTAAATAAACAATATTAGCAACATTTTACCTGCCGCTAGATAACGCATCGTGATTATAGCTTTTAATACTATTAACTCCTCAAGCAGCGGGTGTAAATCTTGGCAGTCACCTGTCATTTCTGAGAGTTGAAGGTCAAAAATATAACACGAAAATCGATCATAAGAAAGAAACTACTTGTTGGATCATGAAAAGAAGAATTGTAGAATGATCGCATTGACATTTGAAATATAAAACATTAAAACTCATTTTGTAAAACAATTAGATAATTATGAATAATTATTAGAAAGTTGGAGAACTGAAAAGACTCAGTTATTCAGCGATATCAACGTTTTATCTCAAAATACGAAACCCTATCTAGAAATTGTAAACACATTTGTATACGTTATTACATGCTTTACCAAATCTTTTAGTTCGATTTATTTATTTTCATACATATATCCGAAGAGAAGTTACATAATATCCAAAGAGAAGCACAGATCCGAGCAATGGCATCACTCGACTAAGTGTCCCCAGAATACAAACAATTATATTAGGGATTCTAGACTGCGATAAGCACGACTGAATAATCGTACAATACAGAATTTATTCGTCTCTCACACATATCTAACAGGGGGGTAGTTGCACTGTGATTTTGGTGTAAATTTAGTTCGTTGAGAGCGCGGTTTGTCGCGCCGCGCTCGTACCCGTTTTGGGACATTACTGAGCATTGACTACAATACATCGTACCCGATTTGGGACGTTACTTTCTTGGTAGGTTAAAAAAAATAAACACATTTTCAAAAAAAAAAAAAAAAATTTGATAAAAAATATTTTTTAGTTGTTTTTTGTTTAAATATCAAAAATTGCTTACTTCATTGTATTGATTCAACCACAAAAAAATGTCTGTGCGGTAATAACACCCTGCATGTTGCGCTAGGTCATTTTGGGGTAATCTGGATAGTTCGCGAGACAATCCTGGTACACAGAGCTATAGGAATCCTATATTTAAAAAAAACAGCCTTTATCTATGCCATTCTTCAGGTTAATGTGTTTGGAATCATCACCTTGTCACCGCTACCTATTTAAAAAAATAATATTTTCACTTGATGGTGCCACAGTAGGTCTTAGCAGCCTTCTATGTTTCTATGGAAATGTGATTAGACATCTGTAACTTTATTGTAATTATTGTTTTGCAGGCCTTTCTATAGAAATCCTCAAACAAGAGAATGCCCCTATGGAAATGCTGAGGAGAAATGAAGAAAGTATGGCCTGGTCACAGTGGGAAGAAGTGATAGAGTGGTGTCGGCAGGTATTTTATTTATTTATTTTTGTTTCTACGTATTATAAAATACAACGTCTGTCTGTCTGTTTGTGTGAATCACTTGAGAACAACGGACTGATTTTGATCAGTTTTTTATGTACATGCAGTTTGTCTATTTCCATTGGTATATGCCATAGGCTATACGAAGTAAAAGCAGGTTGAATAGTTTCCGAGATATCATGCAAAATATCCAAACAAGTCGAAGAAAAAGTCAATTCCAAAAAAGTTAATCGTCTTGAGATCTGAAGTGATGACATACTTCTGTGGGCAAAAAGTAAGGTGAATTTTGTTATAATATGAAAAATCTTTATTTATTTATCCAGATCTATTTCATCCCCTTCAAAGTAATCCCCTACTGATATAATGCACGTATGCCAACGTTTTTCCAATCCTCGATGCATGCCAAATAGTCATCTTCCAGAATGCGCAGCGATTCACGTTGAATCTCTTCAATCGTGACAAAACGGAGTCCTCGGAGTGGTTTTTTGAGTTTGGGGAATAGCCAGAATTGACACGGAGCCAAATACGGTGGTTGTGGAACGATATGCGTTGAGTTTTTGGCGAAATGGTCACGAAGAAAGAGTGCAGTGTGAGACGGCGCATTATCATGGTGCAAAAACCAAGAGTTGTCTTTCCACAAAACCGGCCTCTTTTTGCGAATATCTTCACGCAAGTGGCGCATAATACTCGAATAATATTCCTTGTTGACAGTTTGGCTGGGCGAAAGGAATTCATAATGCACCTCACCACGATAATCGAAAAAAACTGTCAACATGACCTTGATTTTTGATCGACTTTGGCGTGACCTCTTCGGTCTTGTCTGACCTTTGGCATGATATTCGCTTGATTAATCGGTTGTTTCCGGGTTGTAAGCATAGATCCAAGTCTCATCTCCCGTAATTATGCATTTCATCTTGTACTGATAAAGTCACAAATCCGAATCGAAGACTATCGCGGTTGTTTGACATTATAAATAGGATAGAAAACGAATTTACGGCGTGAAATTTGTAGGACCCGACGTTTCGGTGACGTTGCAGCCGCCGTTGTCTAGGGTAGACTGAAGAGCTGTCAGTCCGTTGTTTTTCGGGTAGGCCGCAAACCGCTGCCGCCACTGCGTAGGTTATAACGGTGGTGGGCGGCCGGGCTCGGAGCGCGGGAATTTTGAAAATCCGCCTTGCACACAACACTCACTGTATCCTGTTTTACTTCTTTGCGTTCGGCGTTCGGCGGCGGGAACATTTTAAAAAGAGGGTTCCACGTAGAAAAGAGTTTGTAGCCGTCGTCTCTATTGAAGTTCGGAGTTCTTCTTATTTCAATGGCTTCCCGGATCATGCGAGGAAAGTAGAATTGTTCCTTGGATAGAACAATGGGATTTTGAAACTGCATCCAGTGGTTACTTCCGCTATCCAATATATGTTCGCAGATCGCCGATTTTTCTCGCTGAGCGTTTTTAACAGCTTTGATGTGTTCTGTCAGTCGCGTGGCTATGGGCCGTTTCCTACAATGGGTCCTACAAATTTCACGCGGTAAATTCGTTTTCTATCCTATTTATAAGTCACAAAGCATCGTTTTACACACTTCAACGCAATGCTAATCTTTCAAAAAATGTAGTGTTTTTGTAACCAATCGAGATTTGACGCGTCTTGACGGCCAAAACATCTTTCAAAATCTTTTTCACTGATCAGTAAGATCTCTGACAGTCAATCAACGATTTTTGAGCACTAATTCTTTGACTTGATTGACGTGTTGCTCGTCAGTTGATGTTGATGGTCGTCCGGGGCGTTCCAAGTCATCAAGACGTTCTCTGCCTTCTTTGAAGTCTTTGTACCACTTATAAACATTTTTCTGCGCCATGGTCAAATCACCAAAGGCCTTCTGCAACATTCTGAACGTTTTCACAGCCAAAATTTCATTCCGCAAACAAAATTTAATGGCTCTTCTTTGCTCAACAAATTCAGACATTGTAAAAATCGCCAAAATCACTTTTAGTCATTTAGAAAACACAAGCGTAACTATGTAACAAATGATGACATTGACATGGAAATTTGGCACAGATGCCAGTCACAGTAGTACCAACATAAAAATAAAAGAGTGCCCAAATCGGTTAGCCCGCGAAGTTTAAATTAAAAATTCACCTTAGTTTTTACCCACAATAGTACATTTGTTTTGAGTTTCTTTCTAAAATTGGCAAAGGGGAATCGATTAGTATATAGATGAATTATTTCTGATTATTGGTTCACGAGGTGTAAGCAAATAAAGTTATTACAGCAACTACTTTTTTTGGCTTATACAAATATGTATTCTTCATATCAAATTTTTGGTATTAAATTTCCTTTGTAGAATGGCAACTTCATAGGTGGACCTAATAGGAATAATGGCTGATACATTTATCGCACAATATTATTTTGTGATTTCAGAGAGGACAGCCATTTTTAGATGAATCGTTTCCGGCTAGTTCTCGCTCCCTCTACTACGGCAATGGAGGCGGTTCCTGTGAACATGCTGCAGCTAAGTGGCTTCGACCTCAGCACATCCATACGGACCACGCCGATTCTAATCAACCTTGGGTAGTCTTCAGGCAACCTCGGCCCAGCGATATTTCACAAGGTAAATTTGTCTTCAGCCGATGCCAGCCATCTTTTAAAATTTGTCTTCAGTCTTACAGCCGAATTCGTAGTCGACTATCGGTTCAGTACTTGAGTATTACCTGAGTACCTTACGATACTTAAGTATTCAATGTGTTCGATAGACGAGAAATGCTAGCCAACTAAGTATAGCTCAAATATTCGGGAATTTATTCATATCGATCGGCAATACTGTCAAATGTATTGGCCATTAAATAACAATTCAATTTGTGAAAGGCATACAATTGGATACCTTAGTATCAAAGGTGGGCATCTGCCACCCAGGTCAAAATTGAGTTAGAAGTAAATGCTTTATGGTTTAGTCCATTCTTTCAAAACCAGACATCAATACGAACTTCTTTACTTTGAAAGTCGGTATTGGTTTCAAACTATGGATTTTTGAATAGACAAAGGGACATCATTAGCATTTAATTACCCCACTGAGATGTGTCATTGCACTCATATTATTTTGATCTGGGCGTTCGGTGATGCTCAGCCACACTGCTGGGAAATGCTGTTAATTATTGAGATAATTTAGGTGTGGCTGCAGCAAAAATGCCCATCTTCGCCGTTATTAATGGCATTTCCCGGCAGTGTGGCCCGGGCATGAAAGACTAGTGTATTTGATAAATTTTATAGTATCTGGATTTTATCTCTTAAACCCCCTACAAACCCCACACCTCAAACACCACCCTCTCTCCTACCCTGTCACCCTCTCCTCCCTCCCCTCACACTTTTCCCTCCCCCACCCCTCTAACTTCCCCCAACCTGCTCTCAACCCCTTTCCCCCCACTCCCCCCCACCCGTGCGGAAATCCAGTAGATGGCGCTATCATTTTTATTTTTCTCTTTTGATGACACATCTACAGACTGAGAACTTTTTTAGACATCTAAACCAAACGTTGACACCTAGCCGTTTTCTCAATTCGGCGGTAACAGGTAAAACACATCTCAAATGAATATTTTTTTTTGTTTTGATTACTTTTATTTGTCTCTTTCGATGACACATTACGGACTGAGAGCTTTTTTAGAGACCTCAACTAAATTTTTACACGTAACCGTTCTCTCAGTTTGGCGGTTACAGAAAAAAACTTTTCAAATGAATATATAGATAATATTAATATCGGACTGGGTGAGAATGGGGCGGACGCACGGTCGACGGGGTGCGACGCCGAACGAGATAGCGAATCGCTTTCGACGTAGTCACTCACGAACGACGCAACCGTCAGGGGTCCTGGGCAACTGCTGGCTGCTGTCGGCGCTGGCGGTGCTGGCGGAGCGCGAGTCGCTGGTGCGCGGCGTGCTGCTGCGGGGCGAGTCGGTGTCGGGCTCGGCGGCGGCCGCGGCGGGCGCCTACCAGCTGCGGCTGTGCAAGGACGGCCGCTGGACCACGGTGCTGGTGGACGACCTGTTCCCGTGCGACCGGCGCGGCCAGCTGGTGTACTCGCAGGCCAAGCGGCGCCAGCTGTGGGTGCCGCTCATCGAGAAGGCCGTCGCCAAGCTGCACGGCTGCTACGAGGCCCTCGTCTCCGGCAGGGCCATCGAAGGTAACTCCCGCCATTCCGCTTCCGACGCATTCATCCTCGCATATCTGCACGTTCTCGCCGACCGCTAGCGATATCGGAATTATGCTTAATATAAAAATGAAGCTTAAAAAATTATCTACAAAAATGTTCTAGGATCGATCCATTTCAAATCGCCCTATATAAATAAAATTTGTCGCTTAACATTTTTTATTTCCCTGGATTGTTTTGCATGCGTTCCCTATATAAACCGGTAACCTAATACATCATAAGTTGCATCGAGTGGGGGTAGTTGGTTTCGTTTTTTTTTCTCGTACGGTATGTGACTTAGATGCTAAAACCGAATTTCCAACCTCGACAGCCCTCCGGAACACTTGAATATCCCAAAAACTGCTAAATATTGGTACTTTTTTCGATTTCTTCCTATTTTGACCACGAAGGAGCCCATTTTCGACAAAAAACTATTGTATATATTTTTAGACTACATTAACCCAACCACTCGCGAAGTAAAAGTTTAGCCGTCCCTTCGGAACAGTTTCGTGCGTGAAGTCGATGGCCTTAAGAAAAACAACCATAACTTTTAAACTACTATACGGATCATAAAAAGAATAACTTTAAATGGAACCACCACTTCTATGGAACATAGTAGTGGACAGCCTCATAAAAACACTAAATGAAAGGGGCTACACTACTATTGGTTATGCCGACGACCTAACAATAATGATAAATGGAAGCGCAGAAAACATGCTATGTAAAGTCATGCGCTCAGCTATGCAGATAGTAGAAAAATGGTGTGACGAACATCAATTGTCAGTAAATCCGAAAAAGACAGAACTTATCCTCTTCACCAACAAGAGGAAGTTACCAGAACTACAAGTACCAAAATTATTCAACACCAAACTCTCCCTATCAACTCAAGTGAAATATCTGGGAGTCATCCTTGATAGTAAACTAAACTGGGCGAGTCATATCGAGGCCAAAACAAAGAGGGCCTGCCTAACTTTTTGGCAGTGTAGGAGACTAATGGGGAAAAAATGGGGTCTCAACCCAAAAATCACACTCTGGCTGTACACATCAGTCATCAGGCCCTCGCTGACTTATGGATCAGTTGTATGGTGGCCCAGAACACAACTGACCACAGTAAAAGCAAGACTCCAGAGCCTACAACGCTTAGCGTGTGTAGCAGCCACTGGATGTATGAGAACCACACCATCGGCCGCACTAGAGTACCTCCTAAACATGAGACCTCTGGATCTTGTCATCCAAGAGGAGGCTAGGGCAGCCGCTCTAAGACTAAGAGCAAATGGACTGTGGAAACAAAACACAGAAACACCACACTCAAAAATTCTGAAACGGGTTTTAGAAGAAATTCCTCTTCTGGACGCACCCATGGACAGAATAATATGCCATCATGTCTTTGATCGTAGATACAATATCCAACTCATTGCAGAACCAGCAGATCACTCTGGTACGAATGAAGTAAGGATATACACAGACGGCTCCAAAACCACTCAAGGTACAGGAGCCGGCGTCTTCTCAAATGATCTAAACATCAAAATATCAACTACCCTAGGCAACTTAAATACGATCTTCCAAGCAGAATGCATTGGCATCACCAGAGCAGCACAGGCAGTCGCAGCCAAAGATGTCGGAGACGTAAGTTTGAAATTTGTCTCCGACAGTGCCTCCGTGCTACAAGCGCTAGCAAAAAATACGATAACCTCAGTCCTCGTACTGGAATGCCACAGTGCGCTTCAATGCATTGCAGGGTCAAATAAAGTGACCCTGCAATGGATTAAAGGGCACAGTGACTCACTGGGCAATGACGCGGCGGACGAACTGGCCAAAAGGGGATCAAAGGAAATAGTATATGGACCGGAACCCTTGATGCCCATTCCCCAGGCCCAAATAAAAACATGGCTACGCAGGAACACCGAAGAAACCCACCTTACAGAATGGAAAAAAAACGCAGGATGCAGGCAAACAAAGAACGCGGTTCCGGAAGCGTCCAAAAAACTTGCCCGCAACCTCACCAGATTAAAAAGGGACAAAATCCGTAAAGTCATAGGTACTATGACAGGCCACTGTCCCCTAAACAAACACCTGTTTACCATAGGTGTGACAGACAGCCCTCTATGCAGAGGATGCATGGAGGAAGAAGAAACGCCACAGCATGTGCTCATGGAATGCAGGAGCGTGGCAGAGCAACGGGCAAGAATACTACAATCTCCAGCATCTCTCCCGGAGGCCTGTAGCAACCCAAACAGGCTGCTAACCTTCTGGGACAGCCTGGGTTGGCTGGAGTAACATAAATGGAAACATGAGCCACGCACAACGGCCCAATCAAGAGGCCAAGTGCGGGAAAAAGCCCAGTCAAACTAACTAACTAACTATGACATGCTCATTCATAAACTCTTTTTAAATGCAAATTACTCACGTTTTTGAAGTATATCGAAGTATAACACGCACTAAAACATATTTATGTTCACTACACAGCGGCACAAGAACGGGACACACGAATGGCGTCCACCCGACGGCGAACCCGGCAATTACTGATCCATAGTAAATAAACTGCATGACCGAACGTTCATCGAACGAAACGTTCGAATAGAGATGGGCATTGCGCCGTTATGTAACGCTCTCGGAAGCGAAAATAACCGTATTTGGTGTTTTAATGAATTTTTTCGCAAACGGTGAGCGTTGCATCCATTATTGGATGGCTCACATTCCGCCGTAGTTAGGCTTGCATCCAACGATGGACGGCTCACATCAGTCGGGTTAAATTTTATATAATTTGAGATCAGAATGGGATCAATAGCCCTAATCGTTTCTGAGATACAGCTTTTCAAAATTTGAGAACATTTCCAACTTGAAAATTTTATGCTAATTTTCATATTTCATCATATACAGTTGTCTTTAAATCTTCAATAAAGTGTCTAAAGTGAGTCACTTATGTAAGTATTTATTCAATTTAACATTTTGAAGGAGATGAGAGAATAGGGGGAGGGTGAATTGGAGGAGGAAAGTCACTATTAACATACAACTAAAATTGAAATTTAACATATATTTATAAAAAAGTGTAAAAGAAATGTTACTTAATGTTGTTTTCTCGTCTTTGAGGGACCAGGGACGACCGTCCGTATTGTCCTCAATCGCTTGAAATTAAATAAAAAAATATGTATTGAATAATATAAATAATGGTAAAATTCAACAACAATACGATTGCAACTATACTTGATGTTGTTTCTCGACTTCTTTAATAAATCTGCTTCTTCAATATATCGGCTCGTTGATACAGTAAGCCAAGTTGACTTACTTTATCATATACAGCCAAGTTGACTTACTGTATCATATACAGCCAAGTTGACTTACTGTTTCATATACAGCCAAGTTGACTTACTGTATCATATACAGCCAAGTTGACTTACTGTATCATATACAGCCAAGTTGACTTACTGTTTCATATACAGCCAAGTTGACTTACTGTATCATATACAGCCAAGTTGACTTACTGTATCATATACAGCCAAGTTGACTTACTGTATCTTATACAGCCAAGTTGACTTACTGTATCATATACAGCCAAGTTGACTTACTGTTTCATATACAGCCAAGTTGACTTACTGTATCATATACAGCCAAGTTGACTTACTGTATCATATACAGCCAAGTTGACTTACTGTATCATATACAGCCATGTTGACTTACTGTATCGTCGAACAGACTATCTATCTCGTCGTTTGTTTGGTTGCAGGTCTTTGCACATTAACAGGAGCGGCATGTGAAAGCCTGGCATTGCAAGCTGGCTCCGGGCCGTGTCACTCGGGGATGAGCAACTTTCCGCCCGGCCTGGACGAGGAGTTGGATGAGGAGCTGGTCTGGGCCCAACTGCTGTCCAGCCGGCAAGCCAGGTTTCTCATGGGCGCCAGCTGCGGCGGTGGAAACATGAAGGTGATGCACAATTTCTGCTTTTATGCACTGCAAGCTATTTCATTTGTTTTTATTTGCGATTGCTGATGATGAAATCGAAGACTATAGCATCTTCTCCGTTGTTCCCTCATTACTGAGGATCGTGGCCACTAGACAACAGTTTGCCTACAAGGTTCCTCCACTTCGACCTGTCTTTTACATGGCAGGTCGCAGATTGTATTGATCCTTTTGTAAGTTCTTTTATGAGGTCGTTCCATCTGGGCAGTGATCTGCCTCTTCTTCTCTCGACTTCACCCCCGGAAAGCATTTTCTCCAGGATCTCCGGGTTTCTCCTGGAAACATGACCAAAGTACTGCAGGACCCTTCTCATGCATATACAGTGGAGAGCCTCACTTGGACACTTCTGAGTTCTTCAAAGATAGATTTGTTGGTGCGGCGTGCTGTCCATGGAATTCCTAACATTTTACGCCAACACCACAACTCCAGTGCATCGATTTTGTTGCATATCCGAGCCTTGAGGGTTCACGTCTCCGATGCATAGAGAAAGATCGAGAAAAGCAGAACTCGAACCAGCCTGACCTTAGTCCGCTTACTAATACCCCGATTCTTCCACAGCCTTTCTAGCGTGCTCATGGCCGACCTTCCTCATGGCTTCTGCGGGAGACCTCCTTTTCGCAGTTTCCGTCGTTGCATATCATGGAGCCCAGATAGACAAAATCTTTCACAGCTCGAAGGTCACTCAGCTCGTTAGTGCGTTGCATGGCTCCAGCCCGGTTCACAAACATGAGTTTGGTCTTGCTCGGTTCATGTGCAGTCGCTCGCTTACATTACATTATAAATTAAATAAAATAAAATACAAACGGAGCTGCCATGGAATTCACCGACCAAAAATCGGGTCCATCAATCGGGTCCTCTAAAATTCCCTTCACTTGCAAAAGAGGACTGGGAATTTCATAATAATAATTTAACTTCTATTCTTGACCACTCTGTGAACCGTAATGCCCCTGCCAGCGTCCAGCTGTCATCCTTCCAGGTGGCGGTCCATGAATACTTCTCGGGTGTTTACCCAAAATCTACCCATGTCGACCCGGTTCACAGAGAAAACGCATTTAAGGCAAAGCTCCGTAGGCAAAAGCGGCTACTTCGTCGCCAGTTACGTGAAGCCAAGAAAGCCGGGGATAAAGCCCTCTGCCACAACTTCTCGCGCGCGTACCGCTCTATACTAAAACTCATACAGAGCGTAGCAACGCAAAACGACAAGCGCAAGGCAGCATTTCTCAAATCCAAAGAGGAAGCCCGGTTCGACAAAAACCGTTTTAACTACAGCAAAACGGTTTTGTCTGCCGCCAAGGGAAAAATCCAAATCCCGGAAGATATGGCCACGGAATACTTTTCGACCACGTATGAGGACCCAATGCGGCTCCATAATTACAGCCCTCCGCCGGGCATTACACCTCCGCCCCTGCCTACGGTAGCTTTTGCTTCTCAACCTCCATCACTAGATGAGATTCTTAATCAAGTAAAGAGGAAGCCGTCGGGCTCTACTCCGGGTCCCGATGGTATTCCCTATTTAGTATACAAAAAATGCCCCTGCCTTCTGCAATATTTAGGATCCATCTTCCGAAATATATGGAATAGCGGTGTAGTCCCACAGAATTTTGGCCGAGCGACAGTCATCTTAATTCCGAAGGTCCCAGTTTGCACCGGACCAAAGGACGCTCGGCCCATTGCTCTCACAGACACTGTGGCCAAAATCTTTTTTAGCATAGTCCACACGAGGATGAGCGAATTCATGCACCGGAATGAGTACCTTGGAGTATCAGTTCAAAAAGGCTTCATGCGCGGCGTCTCGGGCTGCCTCGAGCACAACTCTCTCCTGGCTGCTGCCATCAAGGATGCGAGACAGCACGAACGCCAAATCAATGTATGCTGGCTCGACCTAGAGAATGCCTTTGGGTCAGTCCGACACAGTCTCCTCCACTTTGCACTCCGCTGGTACAACTTCCCACCAGTCGTGCGTGACATTGTAGCCTCCTACTACAACTGTCTGACTTTCCATGTTAAAACGCAAGAATGGACTACCCGCTCTATACCATATTCAATTGGACTATTTCAGGGCTGTTGCCTCTCCCCGACGATTTTTAATATAGTTTTTAATATACTTCTGGAAAGCCTGAGCCAGTTTGACAGGAAGTGGGGCTACCGTTTTAAAACAGACGGCCAATACACCTCGTCGTGCCTCGCTTTTGCCGACGACCTAACTTTCATTACCAGAAGCCCCAAGCAGCTTTCCCTGCTATTACAGAAAGTGGAGCTTTTCTGCGACTGGTCAGGCTGTATAAAAGTGAAGCCCTCCAAATGTTTTTGCCTTGGACTCGCCCGCATGGGCACAAAATTTACATCCTATGACCCCAAATTGGTCTATAAGGGCTCTAATATCTCCCTTATAGACCCAAACAATCATTTCAAATTCCTCGGCAGAAAAATCACCCATCAGGGAAAAGACGTCTCGGGCGATCATGTTATAGAGCATTTCAAAAGTTGCCTGGCGAAAATAGATGCCTTGCTAATTTCTGGCCCTCGTAAGGCCTGGATCTATGACAATTATCTAACGTCACATTTGTCATGGCCCTTTCTTATTTACGATTTTACCAAAACCCAACTGTCCCGTCTAGATGCACTGGTGACAGCTAGTTTAAAATCCTGGCTGTCCTTAGCCAAACCAGCTGACCCCTCGACTCTCTTCAGGTCCAAACAAAATTTTGGGCTAGCGCTTAAACTGCCCTCTCTGCTCTACGCCAACTCCAGAATAACCAAAAATTCGATTCTGTGCAATTCCAAAGATCCGGCAATATCGAAGCACGTAATAAGTGGCTGTAGTGATTCAAATGAACTACAAGCCCGCGTAGACTTCCACAAAAGGTTCCTTACTGGAATCAGCCAGAATGGCACTGGTCTGGGGTATGGCAGTACAACCACGAGCGACGTGGACTTGAAGAAGTCTCTTTTGCGGGGAGATTACGACAGCAAGAGTATGGCTCATGCTATTGGCCTTCAATGCCAGAATGATTGGACAACAATTGGTGACTTTTGCATTCCGCCTCCAATGCACTGGAAGGTAATGCTCTATGACTGGACGCCAGAGATGCTGAAATTTTATTTGAATGCCTTTCAGCATACACTTCCAGACCCCAGTAACCTCGCTCGTTGGAGCTTTGCCGAGGATAGTTCTTGTCCCCTCTGTAGCAATACCCCTTGCACAGCTAGGCACATTCTAGCTGGCTGCAAGGTGGCCTTAGATCAAGGACGGTACACTTACCGCCATGACAAAGTTCTCGCTGTTATTCGCGAGGTAATTAGTCTCTCAGTGGCTCGTGCCAACAAGGGTTTGACAGTATCCTCCAAACCCCCAATACAGTTTGTGCGGGATGGCTCTAAAGGCAAAAAACATTTAACTACAAAACCTTTCTCAATAATCGAGAAAGCTACAGATTGGATTCTGGAGGTTGATTCGGTCTCTAAGCAGTATAAATTCCCTGAAAGTCTCGGATTCACAGCCCTCCGTCCAGATATAACTCTTTACTCTCTATCTCGGAAGGTGGCTCTTATCGTAGAATTAACTGTTCCATGGGAATCAAATATCCCAAAAGACCACGAGTACAAATTAAATAAATACCATGATCTTGCAAATGCCGTAACCCGGAACGGCTTCACTGTTCACCTTCACGCGGTGGAAGTTGGCGCTCGTGGCCTGCCAGCTAAATCTCTATTTCACCTCTTTAAAGATCTTGGCCTTTCCAGAAAAATAATCAACTCTTTCTTAGAAAAATTATCTAAAACTGCGATTTGCGCATCTCAAATTCTATGGCTTCGAAGGGGGAGTGAATGGGTGGCAAGGTGAACGCTCACATGTGGCAAGACAGCTGTCCTAAACCTACCACAGCCGGTTCGTAAGTCCGGAATCCACTGCTCACCCCCCAGAAGTGTAAAAAAAATAGTATTATGATGGGCCCGACTCCGGTCGGTGAATTCCATGGCAGCTCCGTTTGTATTTATTTATATACTTCTGGGAGGTGAAGGGTGGATTCCGGACTAACGACCGGCGGTGGTAGGTTTAGGACAGGTGTCTTGCCACATGTGAGCGTTCACCTTACCACCCATTCACTCCCCCTTCGAAGCCATAGAATCCATTATAAATAAATAAATACAAACGGAGCTGCCATGGAATTCACCCGGAGTCGGGCCCATCATAATACTATTTTTTTTTTACACTTCTGGGGGGTGAGCAGTGGATTCCGGACTTACGAACCGGCTGTGGTAGGTTTAGGACAGCTGTCTTGCCACATGTGAGCGTGCACCTTACCACCCATTCACTCCCCCTTCGAAGCCATAGAATTTGAGATGCGCAAATCGCAGTTTTAGATAATTTTTCTAAGAAAGAGTTGATTAAGCCGAGCCGAGATTAAGAGAAGCCATTATAAATTTAAACATATTTACCGGGAAGTTTGTAGCATCCGACATTTTAGCGATGTTTCAACCGTCGTTGTCCAGAGTCGACTGATGCGCTGTCATTCGTCATCCAATTTTGATCTACGGGTAGGCGGCAAAGTTTTACTGTTACTACACATACGGGGTGTTATTACTGCACGGGTTTTTTTTCTGTGGGTGAATCAGTACAACGTAGTAAGTTTCTTTTGATAAATTTTTTTGGAAAAAAAAAAAAAAAAAATTTTTTTAATTTGAAATTTTGAAGAAGTTGACTGTTAAATAAAGGTTTGTGAAGTGTTTGAGTGTGCTGCGCCATCTAGCGGTAGGTAATAAGTCGTAAATAAACAATATCAGCAACATTTTACCAACCGCTAGATAGCGCATCGTGATCATAGCTTTAAATATTATTTAAAAAAAAAAAAACAAATTAAAAAAAAATACATATATTTATCAGTTTTTTCCAAAAATTTTTATTAAAAGTTGCTTACTTCGTTGTACTGATTAACCTACAAAAAAAAAGCCCGTGCAGTAATAACACCCCGTATAACAGTGGGTAGGGACGGGGTAAGGATAAAAAATGGATAATGTTTGAAATAAAGAAACCTTAAAAGACTCTTTCGATATTTTTCCAAAATAAAGATATAAGAACCTTCATATGGATTCTAGATAACTAGATTTTTTATAAATAATTTATAATAACAATCTACAACTACGGCTTGTCTATAACTCTGGAACCACTAAACCTATTTTGATTTGCTTTGGCTATAATGATGGGAATGGAATATTCAAGCTATATTTAGGAAACAACCCATCAAAATCGGTCCAATCCGGATTTACCTTGTCGGCCCAGTTATCAATTTGTTTACTTTAGGTCGACGAAGATGAATACCAGCGGTTAGGACTGAGACCCCGACACGCATACTCCGTTTTGGATGTTCGGGACCTGCCGGGATCGGTTAGACTGTTGTGCCTTCGTAACCCTTGGGGTCACTATATTTGGAGAGGCTCCTACGGGCAGGGATGCCCCCTCTGGACTGATCGGTGAGCATTTTGTATAGTAACCGATCTAGTTGATACAAATTGGCATGACTGTGCTGCAGGTGCGGTGGGTGCCGTAAGAGGACAAGCGTCGGGGCAGTTTTCACTTGTCAATTTTTTATATTTTTATCGTTGAAACTGATTGAATATCATTGTTGTTCAGTTTATTCAAATTTACAGTACCGTGCGAATTCATTGGAACAAAGAGTATTTTTCTTCGAAAGTGCTTTCATCATTATCATCATCATCATCATCATCATTTATTCATTCCATAGTTTTCACAATACTGAGGAACATGTCAAATTTTACAATCATAATTTACCGGATGATAAAACCGCTTTGATTAATTAAAAGGAAGAAAAAAAATAATTGTAATCAGAGGTGATTACTTAAAAATAGTGAAATTTACAAAATAATCAATAATCAAACAATAAATAATAATCGATACAATGAAAAAGAAAAATTCTGAAACATGCGTAATTAAAAACGATGTCAATAAAATCTAAAACTTAGTGCGAAAGTATAGTCATAATATCGCACATCTAGTACTACAAAGACGCAAATGTCATTTTCTTAATTGTTCAGGAGAGCGTTTTAAAGTTTTCAATTTGTTTCTGACGTCGTTTATGGTTAAGATTACTATAGTATAAGCTTGAAACCGAGCTATTTTCGAAGTTATATTAATTGGCTAGAGTGTTAAATAAAAAATAATAATAATAATAATAAGTAGGACAATAAACATTGCTGAAAAAGTTATAACAACTTACACTTGCGTCATTATTCCACTGAAGATATTTTTTTGGTGAATTGTGACAAAAAGCTCACCCTGCGTAGATGAATCCGTCCGGGGCCTTCTTGATGCGCGAGCAGACAATGACATCGGTGACAGCGCCGCCCGAGCCGCGAGTGGCCTTGGCCATGCGGTAGCACAGCTGGCGGATTTCTTTATAATCAAAACACAAAAATAATAATAAAATCGTTTTATTTTATGCGAAAATTAAAAGTTACAGGTATGGAGTTGTTCTTAACATAGTTATTGAACTGAATAGTATAGCCACCTATGTAGTACTACAACTAGTTGTATTAAAAAAACAGAGTATCAAAATGATTATTGTCTTATTATGGTAAATAATCAATAGGTTTTTTGGCACATACTTCACCTAGATGGAATACTAATCACTAGTCACAGATTGACTTATTGTTAATTGGACGGATTTTTTTTACTTTATACTAAAACTTATTACACTAGAAAAAGGATAGTATCAAACTAAACCTGTTAACAATCAACACTCTTTGGAACATAGGTCGTTATAGGAACATAAGTATCACACACATGGATGGACTATAATTATGATGGAACTAAGAAAATAGAATAATCGTTATAGAATAATAGAATAGAATAAAGTTGATAATCCTTGCTAGCTAAAGTTTATCTCTTTGTTCCGGATAATCATAATCGACCTCGGTCACATACTCTATTTGCGGAGCCGCCCTCGCGAACCAATCTAAGTCGATGGAATCTGCTTACGCTTGCCTTGCGGCACATAAATGCGCTATGTTCAGCAGCGTCAGACCTGAATATTTTTACAGCGATCCCACATCTCTTCAAGGTATGGGCATTGCGCTACTTGTTTGTGCCAGAATAAGATCGATTGTTTTAATCCTATGTAGGTGGTTGTTTTTTTTATTCTTAATGCTTGTACTTGCATATTTAATGCCTATTTAGATTATGTTTATACTTATGTTTATAATACATCTCTATGGATTGGTTTCAAGTGTAATGTTGGTATGTATATGAAATTAAAATAAAATAAAATCTTGGGTTAAACCAGTAATGTTTATCAGAATCTGCAATTTTAAATTTTTTTCGGACAGGTTAAGACGTGCCCTGAACTCGCCCCCACCTTTGGTATCCTCGACACTAACTTCTGGCTCAACGATTCAACCGGATGCGATCAGCATCAACGATTGCTGCGAATATGAAGATGACCAAGGAGTGTTCTGGATTAGCTTCGATGATGTCCTCAAGTAAGTTTAAAGTCCGTTTTATTTATCCCTCTCTTTCAGCCTGCCCAGTCCAAAATTATTTATTTGCATTAAATTGCAACAAATTGTACAAACCGATGTACAAAATATAGATAGATAATGAGAATAAGTGGCACATAATAGTGGACTGTAATAGTAGACACAATAGTAGAAATAGGCCAAAGCTTGTGCTTAGGCTGACAAGTTTGTTAATGGTAATAATAGCAAATTTAATCAGTATTGTAAAATCAGCAGTAAAAAGTTGTTGAAATTCCTACCACCATTTATTCTAGAATTTAGAAATATACTATTATTAGTAGTATTTATTCTGGACAAGCAGCTTTGCTGATACGTCCAGATCAGATCTTGTAAAGCTTAATCATAAATAATATTAACAAGTTTTTAGATACAAATCGAGTCTGTTTTTAAATTGACAGAGACATATAAATATATATTACTCTGATTCTATATGAAGGGTTACGGCGAAGAATGATAAAAGTTTTTTTTTAATGAGATACTAATGCCATCTTGTGGCTGGTTCCTAAATGATCATAACCTGCTGTTAACCCTTCCAACGCGGGCGATTTTTCGGTCGATTTGGTCTATATTCTACGATACAGGCCGTAACTTGTCCGTTCCCGTTAGCCCTGCGACTCGAGAACGTGAAAAATGCGTTGACGGGGAAAATGCAAGAACCAAAAAAGATTCAATGGGGATATAGCGGCAATACAGAAATTATATGCAACGCGATAATAGCGTAGAGAATCGTATTTTTCATCCAAACCCTTGTCATCATTTAAGTTAGTAAACTTTAAAAATAGAATTACCAAAAACTTGAAAAGGTTGACTTTGATCGTTCTTCCCCGTAACCCTTTACATAAATATTACACATTCGGAGCGAAGATGCAAATGCAAATTATGCAAATGCAAATCTATATTATATAACTCGAGAACGGCTAGATAGATTTTCATGGTTTTTGATTTGTTGTATTTGTCTCCGTCCCGAATAGCAGAATAACTATTAAAATAAAAAAAATGGAAAATTGTGGAAAAATTAAAATAAATTAAAAAACATTTTCCCATACAAAGTGTAAATTTGTGTTTTTCTCATGGTCAGTTGTACGTGGCATGTTCACGTGTCGGCAAATCATCCGCTTTATTTATTCTTGCACCTGATGTCATGCGTCTGATGACAAAAAATATCATCACAAGGTGCTTCAATGAAGAGAATTAAACCGAGTGCATCCCATGCTGCACAATATGTAAATAGTTTAATTCAATCATGTCTTGCTGACATGCGATTGATATACTTAATTTTTGTACTTTTATATTTCTTTTTTTGTTATTATCTTAATAAAGTAGTGAACCTAATATTTATTTTGTATTCATTGTATTACTTTCATAAAATCATAAATTAAGTTCAGCTAATCTGTAACACGACATTCATTGACTGCTAGGCGGTATGAAGTTCGCCGGGTCAGCTAGTTACTTAATAAAATATACTTTGAGTCTGACCAGGTGAAACAGTGAACCAGATTCAGTTTCCTGCTGCTACCCACTCGCTATCTCAGAAGATTGTAGAATTATCTGTTTCCTGCAAAACTGATTTTAAAAATTGCTATGTCCGTCCCTTTCCACAGGTACTTTGACTGCATAGACATTTGTAAAGTGCGAACGGGGTGGCACGAGGTTCGACTGACTGGTACTCTACCGCCGCTATCCTCGATGAAGCATTTGACTTGTCTCGTCATGACAGCTCAGCACCCTACCGAAGTGGACTTCACCTTATTTCAAGAAGGGCAACGGTGAGTTGAATCATTTCATGAATCTTTTTAGAGTTCCCTATTGCTGAAACTTTGGTGTATAATCATTTATATTATTTTAACAATTATGCATGAATAGAGCAGTAAAAGTTAATAGTAAAAACAGATTTTTTAAAATGAGCTTTTATCGAAATGGATTTTATCAAAATGGATTTGGATTTTTTATTTTAAGATTTATTTGATTTGGTTATTTTATTTTAAAATTATATATTTACCAATAATTAATAGGTGTGTCCTGAAAACAAGGATAAGAGATATCCTGAGGATACCCCTAATTTGCAGCGTTTGTAGCTTTATTTCATAGTCTTTGTCTATTTACAGTTTTAATTTTTAATCTGTGTGTTCTTGTTTTTTTTGTATATGTTTATTATAACAACAGCTGCAAATAAATATGTGTCTTCTAAATGCTCTGTCCCAATCCAACCCTGGGTGCAGCAGCCATGTCATAGAGGAACTTAGAACGGGCTATCATAATTGAATGCTATACAGAATTTCGTGGTTGACCGTTGAGGAGTCTCGTCGTTGGAAGCCAACCCTAGGTGCAGCAGCCATATCGCGAAGAAAATTAGAACGGGCTATCATAACTGATTGCCTATACAAAATTTCGTTTCTGTGCTGTTGACTGTTGAGGAATCCCCTCCTTGGAAGTTAATCTGGGTGCAGCAGCCACGTTGCGGGGAAACTTAGAACGAGCTATCGTAATTAAATGCGTATACAAAATTTTGTTTCTGTTCTGTTGACTGAGTCCCCTCGTTGGGAGCCAACCCTGGGTCCAACAGCCATGTCATGGTGAAATTTAGAACGAGCTATCATAACTGAATGCGTATAAAAAATTTTGTGTCTACGCTGTTGACCGTTAAGGAGTCCCCTCGTCGGAAGCCAACCCTGGGTCCAAGTCTCTTAAAAATGTAGTTTCATTATTTGTATTTTCAGGAATTCTGCAAAATCGCAGCGGTCTCAGCTCGACTTGTGTGTGGTGGTCTTTCGAACGAAATCTGCAAATAGTTTGGAAATTGGGCAGCTCGTGACACACAGTAAAAGACAGGTATGATAGTTTGTTATTTTAAAATATTAAGCAGATGATAACCTCACAATCGGAAATATGAAACACTCCGCCGATGCAGATATTCCATTGTTTGAGAAATTTTACAACTCCCATTTGCGTCATGCCAACAACAGGTGTTTGCCGTAACGTATCCCTCTGCTGACTTCCCTCGTGTTCTATTTACGCTTTGCCACTCGAGAGCGTGCATACTGTTCTAACTCTGAATACTGTGCTCTCACTAGTGCTATACTTTGTACGACTACCTCACTTGTGACTGAGAATTCAGTCTCGAGTGGGACAATTCTAAATTGTCGCTTTATATCAGTGCCTTTTATACGCCAAAGAGAATCTTTTAAATTGCAAGCTTCACTCCACTCGGCATAGCCATAATACGCGACATAAAAACAATGTGTTATTGCCTAAAGTACGCTTGACTAAATATCAAAAAACATTTTTATATATTAGTTTTAAATTGTTCAATGCTTTGCCATCATCGACGAAAAGACTTGAGATGGCAGCATATAAAATCTGCTTGAAAAATCAGTTAGTCAAACATGCCCTTTACAAACTGGACGACTTTTATGATATTGCGTCCACAATTGCTTGATTATAAATAACCATATTATGACTATACTTTCGCACTAAGTTTTAGATTTTATTGCCATTGTTTTTAATTACTCATGTTTCAGATTTTTTCTTTTTATGGTATTGATTATCATTTGTTTGATTATTGATTATTTTGTAAATTTGACTATTTTGAAGTAATCACCTCTGATTACAATTATTTTTTTTTTCTTTTAATTAATCAAAGCGGTTTTATCATCCGGTAAATTATGATTGTAAAATTTGACATGTTCCTCAGTATTGTGAAATGCTTTCATGGAATGAATAAATGATGATGATGATGATGATGATTGACTACTGCAACAAATCATCAACTGATGATTTGTTGCAGTAGTCTAGTTTATAGATAATGCCTAGTTTTATAAATAGGCATTATTTTGACATGGCTTGTTTATGCTTATGCTACAAAGAATTTCTTATACAAACGTCTGCTAGTGATTTTATGATCAGAAAGAGGATGAAAAATTAGGTTTAAAGTGGCTTTCACTCTATTTTTGTTAAAATGTTAGTGACTTTTCGTTTTAGACCGTGGATATATTAAGCAGCTATTTATTAAGCACTGCCAGCTATTTATTAAGCAGTGCCTTGTAAGCTTTCACAAAACTAAAGAGTACAGAGCAAGAAGTCAACAATTGTACTTAACCCTTCAGGCCTCGGCCCCTCAGCCGATTGACAAGTTGATGTCCCAAAAAATTTTAGTAAAAATTAGTAAAAAAATTGAATTATGACACTGTTTCACCAAAACATTAATTAATGCCTAACCACTGTATCCATAATTAAAATAAAACATATTAACACAATAAAACATAATAAAATAAAATAAATTAAAATAAAACTAAAACGGGGTCGTCACGCTGCATCGTGTTTTGGCCGATATCGGCCAATCGGGGCTTGAGGGGTTAACGAGAAATGCTGGTAAGGAATTTTTCACAATTCCAAAGGTTAAAAGCACATTTGCCCGAAGACAATGTTTTTTTATCGCCCCGAAAGTTTATAACTCACTATGTGAAACCACAAAAAACGTGAAAAATTATGTAACTTTTAAAGGTAAAGTAAAAAACTGGCTTCTAGATATTGGGCGTTCAAAAACTAAAGACCTTATTAATACTGTAGGGTGAATATTTAAAAAAATATGTATTTGTAAAATTGTGCAATATTACATATCATTTTCTTAAACATATGTATTAGAATGTAGTGTTTATTCATATATTTGTATATATTATTACTTATTTTCCACTTAAATTTATTGTATATAATGTAAAGTTTACTTTATTTTTAGCCCTTAATTGCATACATATATATTTATTTTTTCTACTTTAAATTTTACTTTAATTTGTGTAAACAACACATTTGTTAGATTTAGAAATATTTAAAATTGATCACCTTCGTCAGTTCGCGAGTTACAAAAATACAGTTGGTATAACACAGCACAGCCAGAGACAGACCTTCTAGGTCTAGTTGGTTGTGCGATTTCGCCTCATTTGGATATGCTAGCATATTTATATCCATAGAGCTATGTTTTTCGCTATTATAATGTTTGTTCTTAATTATTCCTCACGTACAACAGTATGCATGTCCTTGTATTTTTTTGTTCTCGTACGTTATAAATAAATAAATAAATAAATAAATATTTAACTTTAGAGTCAACATTTAAAGTATGGAGATAGACGGTCGATGTGGCTGATTATCTGCTGGTTTTCAACGCAGGGATATCGGGGTTTGCCGCATAGCCTCACCGGTATATAATATAGCCGGTATAATGGTATATCTGCAGATCGGCCGATACTAGTCCGAAAGCAATTAAAATTAGTCGGTGCCTATGATAAAAATCACGATCCCATATGTAGATATTTAGGCGGTGGAGCGGTTAACCGGGCCGGCCTCCAGCGGGAGAAAATGGCAGTGAACGTCCCCGTTTAAGAGAGGTCGGGATTGCAGGTTCGAGGCTTCGTAGGCTGCCACAAGATGCTGGAGCCGGCGGCCTACCTGGTGGTGTGCCTGGCCTTCAACCACTGGCACACGGGGCTGGAGGGCGCGGGCGAGGCGGGCTGGCCGCGCCACCTGCTGGCCGTGCACTCGAGCCGCCGCCTGCGGGTGGAGCGCGCGCCGCCGCCGCCCCGCGCCCTGGCCGACGCCCTCATCGGCCTGACCCTGGCCCGGGGCCAGCGCCACGAAGGCAGGCAAGGCATGACGGCTTACTATTTGACCAAGGTTACATTTCTCTTTCTAATATATTCTTTGCCCTGCCCTGCGGTAACGTACGAGTCGATGCGGACAGAAGAGAAACGGCGCAGGCGCGTTTTTTTGCGGACGCACCGAAGCGGCGAGTGGCACGGTACCTTAAACGAAAATGCGTGACGAAATTGAATTCAACGTCGTTTTTGATCAGTTAGTCGAGCGCCATCCGTCATTATGTGACTTCGATCGCATTATATGACTTAAAACGTACAGAGATAGAGGTTAATGAAGAATGCATCCGCTTCGCTCGGTTTCGCAATGACGAAAGCGACTGAATGCCTTTTCTGTATGGTCACGTCGCATCCGCGTTGCGTCCGCACACCTGCGCCACGTCTCTTCTGTCCGAACTGCGCCTAATGTTTCCGACATAGGTACCTATACTAATAACAATAATTAGTATTCTACAAAACTATCTAAGTCCAAAATTGTAGGTACTTTTTAAATTTAGTCAAGTCTGTAGCTTATTATCAATCATAGCTAAGTCCAAACTTTAAACCGAGTTTTCTAATAGAATATACAAAGAAGGTTTTTCTATTAAACGATATTAAAACATTAAATTTAAACTTATTCAAATAATATTACATAGATACATAATATCAGTAAATAGGAATGAAAAATATGAGATTTCTCAATATGTCTAAAAGTGGACATGGCTACTTTTGATAATAGATTCCATTATTGCTTTAAAACACTAATTAATATGATATATGTAAGGATATGTAACGCATATATTGATTACTTCCTTGGTCAAACACCAGTGAAACCGATTATAACTCTGATTTAGGAATTATCGAACAATTGTATTTAGAAAACGAGGCTAACCTCTTTTTACCATCTCTTTATCACGTCATTATTTTGAAGCCAGGAGACTGGGTCTTTTTTCAGCGTAAATATACCAGTTAGCCAATCTTATATTTACAACACAAGGCGGTATATCAATAAGTACCTAATAATCATTCTGTGTAATCGAATAACCGAATAACTCGGAACCAATCGAGAGTCCGGAGAAATCTGGACACAATTGGTAGTAAGGGAGCGAGTGTCGCCCGCCAGGTAGCATTCCTGGCTATCTCGCGGTAAGGCGTTGGTCTCTTACGGGTTGTGGCGTAGCTAGACGCTGGATTGTTTTGTCCGAAGTCTTCTACGCTCACTGCAGGTCGATAGAACGACTAATCGTTAAAACTTCCTGTGGTGACGGGCTCGCCCATTGTAGTCGACGACTCAAGTTGTGTAATCGAATAAAAGTTGAATAATATACTAGAGAAGTTGAGAATATCCTTATTTTTTTTTTATTCAACCTGTTACCCAAGTAAAATTCCTAGAGATATATGTAAAACTAACAATACCTCCGCAACGCTGAAATTTGCTCGCTGTTAAATTTATCGCAATAAATTATTAAAAATGAACATTCATGAAAGCTTGCAATAATCATTCGTTCATTGTAATAAGCAATAATTTGTGACAAAACATTTGCAAAATGTCCTTGCAATAAATCATTGAGTAATTCATGAATAAAAGCAGTTGGGATGACGGTGGCGGAGGCGTTGATTTATCTTCTCAAAAATCATATGAATATTTCGTCTATCAGCCTGTCTTTCTATATACACATAAAATAAGTGGGTTGTAACTATACTCACTTTTTTCAGCAAAAACCTCACTAAAACCACAAAAAAAATAACGATATCCGTGGAGCTTCCTCTATCAACGGCTGATGAACTCATACAAAAACTTTAAAAAGTTTTCTTCGTCCAGAAGAGACATTCGCAGTTGATTTACATACAAAAAACAGTATCCCATTTAGTAGCTAATGTCTCATAGATTAATTAGAATAAATGTCCAATGAAAAAATCCTATAATACGGCCGCTGTAGGCCATTTTTCCTGATCGGAGATCATGCCAAATGACCAGGTGTTAAAAAATTTCTTCTACTTTTTTCTTGCGACTGCAAATGCAGCAAAGTTAACTGTTAGTAAGCCGGCCTCACTCAGAAAGCAGACCTACCAATATAGCGGTAAATCCACTTTATCCAGTGGAGTATCCCAAGGATCAGTGCTGGGTCCATTTTACGAAACCTTCAAGGCAATGACAGCAGAACAGCTACTTTGCTGATGACACAAAGAAAAATATAATTTTATTCTAAGCAGTGGACAGATTCAGCAGAATCTTGACAAGATCAAATCGTGGACGGAAGATTGGTTGCTTAACTTTAACACCGAGAAATATGTAGTGCTTCATGTCAACACACAATATTCTCTGTCAAGCGCCCAATTAGAAGTAGGTAAGCAACAAAAAGATCTTAAATAATAATCAAGATTATCTCAACTGTTAAAAACACATTGTGCAATTGCTAAGAAAGGCAATTCTACTCTGTATCTGATGAGGAAGGCATTCCAACATTTGTCAATAGAAGTATTAATAAAGATCCACAAGGCATATGTGAGACCTATTCTTGAGTATGGCTAATCAGCTCTGCAACCCATACTTATGCAAAGATGTAGATGATCTAAAATGAAAATGGCAGTGGGTCTAAAGAATAGGAAGGACTACTTTATGAAGATCGTTTGGAATTACTTGGACTGACGACTCTCAAACAAAGAAGACAAAGAGAGAACTTGAATAACATTTTCACAAATTGTTATGATGACCTGGACTAAAGAATATTTACAAATTCAACGTCAATACAAATCTTCGAGGCCACAGAAAAAAGCTCAACCATGCAAAATTTAAATCTTATCCTCTTAGAACGCTCTGCAAAATAGAGTAGTGGACATGTGCCATCATAAACTACCATTTGAAGTGATTAGTGCAAGCTGTCAATCATTTTAAAGACTGACTCGATTTGTACCAAAAATTTTGTAAATTTTGTTTATGACTAGCTTTACAGAATCTGATCTGGACATGCCAGCAAAGCTTCCTGTCCTGAATAAATAATAATAGTAATGTTTCTATTCTTTATTGTGACATTTTACAATGGGCAGGTTTATTATCATACGACTATCTCCTACAAACAACGAGTGTATGTGTGTTTTGTTATTGCATTCGATCGCCAGAATTGAAAATGTGATTCCGTTAATTTTATCCTAACTGCATATACCGACCCGGCCGGGAATTGAAGCTGTAACCTTACAATGTAAGACCAGGCAACCTAACCTTTATGCCATCGAGCCGTGTATTTTCGTGTATTTTCAACAGGGTTGGGCCGGTCTGGTGGTGATGGTAGAAAACAGGCATACCAACCGATGGATACACGTAAAGTGTGACTGCCAAGAGAGTTACAATGTCGTTTCCACCAGAGGTGAACTCAAGACCATAGACTCCGTTCCTCCTTTACATAGGTGAGTATTTTAATCATTATGGTATAAGACCTACCTTCCGGTGTATCTTTTACGCATCAGCGGGCCACACTCGCTACACGAACATGAGGTGCATGGGAGTTTCCTCTGCCCCTTGGCAAAACCTGCACATTTTCGTGTCCCGGAGCTTGAGGTTGTACATGTGTTTGTTCAGGCCACAATGCCCCGTGAGCCACAATCACCAGTAAGCGTAGATTGTTCCTATTTAGCGATAATGCCTCACGGGCAGTCTTACGGTCGTAAGCCTTAATTATCGCTTTGGAATAATTCAACTCTGGCGTGTTGTTCTAATGGTTGATGAATTGTTTTAAACATAATTTTTTGAACATTAGGTTTGCAAGGTTGTTTGATACGCCACAGCAAGGTTCACGGCCGTATAACGTTCCCTTTGCTCCCGCCTTAGCATAATCTTCTAAATAATGTTTAATTTTCAGTTTTTAAAGTTATTTTGTGCCTAAAAGAAAACAGCTATCATAGTCATAAGAGCTGAAGAACTTACCGCATAAAATAGCAAAATTTTCAACTTTTCTTTGAAAAACATGTTTTTCAAAGAAAAGGCTTTGTGGAGAGAATTATTGTGGTAAGATGATCAAAAAATGTTCACTCCTTGAACCCTTAGAAAGCTAGTCATGGGAATGAAACTCACGACGGCATGTTTTCAACCCTCGAAAATTTCTTTTTAGGGGTTTGTGCATGCGTGCTAATGTATAATGGCGGCTTATTCAATGAAGGCGACTTTTTTTTGCTTATAATTACATAATTGCATAAATACGGAGATCGGCCGCCCCCGAATTGTCCCAACGGAAAACCCACCGATCGGTGGTATTAGCATTCCAGTGGTAGGGTAGTCACAGTATCCCACTCCAGTTAAGTCAGGATAATACAATTAACATACCTAGGGACAATTATTCATTCTTAACTCACATTTTGCCGTTCATGCAGCTCGTCTAGAAGCAGCTATTTTCTATTATTAGAAGTCATCGCTCCATACCTTATACATACGTGCCAACAAGCAAACTTTTCAGGGCGTAGAAAAAACTGAATAACTTCGTTTATGAGATGTTTTTTTAGTTATGTAAATGGGACATTAAAAAAAATATTAGTTTACTGTACTAATTATTAAAACTTTCAATGAGTTAAATTGTTTGCGAGGAATTGTTACTAAGCATCTAAGAGGCATCACCAGATAAAATCATTAAGTCATTCTTCGAGATCGCACTGCAATGGGAATTACCAGAAAACTAAGCGACTTAAGCCCTTGGGACATGGACACGATTCGAAATGTGGCTTTACACAACCTTTAAAAATGCAAATTTTAATTTTTGCCGCGAGTTCCCACATATAGATCGTCAAAGTGCTACTTCCCTTTTCACATTTCAAATGTTGTTGAAAAATCAAATGACACTCTTCCCCTTCTCCTTCCTTAGACATAATTATTATTTTTAACACGCTTTTATTAGGTCGACCTGTATGTAACTATGTAATGGAATCTAAGGTAACTATTTAACCATCTTTCAAGGATCGTAGCGTTATGAAAATTGGCATCTGTATGTAGTTCTGGTGACAATACAATAATATGGTACTGTCGAACTGATCTGATGATGGAGTCGGAAGATATGAACTGGAACTTCAGGATGGAACATCGTACCATAGCTGTGTATGGACTTGTTAGAAAAGTCTCGGAATGAACTTTGACCTTGATAAGGTTTCAAGGTCTGCTGATGAAGCCGGAAGATAGGCACTGGCATTCCATGATGGAATATCGTATCATAGCCGTGTTTGGACTTGTTAGAAAGGTCTCGTAATGAACGTTGACCACGATTAAGTTTCGAGGTTTGATGATGAAGCCGGAAGACAGGAGCTGGCATTCCATGATGGAATATCGTATCATAGTCGTGTTTGCACTTGTGAGAAAGGTCACGTAATGGACTTTGAACACGATCAGATTTCAAGGTTATAACAAACCGATTATATATTGACTTGTAAAAGCGTGTTTTTAGTGGTTTTTTTTTTAAACTATTAATTTTTTTATTCTTTATATTCATATTCGCCTTTTATTCTTGTTCTCTTTACTCTAAATTGTCAGTTGACTGGAAGAAATTTCACAGTCAATAAGTCTGCCGTTGTAAACTTTATAGGAACAATAAAGAGTTATTGAATTGTATAATCTCCTGTTTTCCATCTATTTCCCATATCCGACATCCCTCTGCTATCGATCTATTTCCCATATCCATCTATTTCCCATATCCGACACCCCTCTGTTATCATACCCTGAGTATAATGGAGGTTCTACTGTATATAGAAATTTTTCATACAAACTCTTAAATTTTCTTTTATAGAACGGATAACTCCGTAGATAAGAACCTAAATGATGAGTCTCCAAATTGGTTGTCGTTTTCCTTCGCAGGCAAGTGATCATCGTACTCACGCAGTTAGAAGGCAGCGGGGGCTTCTCCATAGCTCACCGCTTGACTCACAGGCTGGCCACTGCGGGGACGCTGCACGACTGGGTCGGTCCGTCGGCCGGCGGCTCGGCCGCGCCCGCCGTGCCGCCGCCCGACCCGGCACCAAACGACGACCCCATCCGCCATCACCAGCCGCCGCTCGACGTAAACGTTTACGGCCTGCACGCACCCAGACTTATCATGTAAGACTTGTTTTGAAGCGGCGAAAATTCATGGATGATGTTCGTGCACTGTAAAAGACAATACCGGAGGATTAATTTAAGAGAGTGCCATAGGTAACCTCCAGTAGTGGTAAATTAAGAGATTAGATGCTTCCCTTTATACAAATTATACAGTGCATTGAATCATATCGTCATAGTATGAAATAGAAGACTATTACGGTTGTTTAATGTTATAAACGAGACAAAAACGTATTTAACGCGAGATGTTTGTAGCGCTCGATGTTTCGGCGATGTTGCAACCGTCGTTGTCCTAAGTGCACTGAAGTGCTGACAGCTATCAACTGTTGTTCTACCGGTAGGCGTCAAACCGTCGCTGATACTATGCAGATTATGACGTCGGGTGCGGCGCGTATGAATTTTGAAACTCGGCCTTGCACACGATTTTCACTGTGTGTCGAATCGTCGTTGAGAACATTCTAAAAAGAGGGTTTCATTTAGTAAACCGTTTGAAACCGACAGGTCTTGAAGTTTGGGGTTTGTTTTATTTCATTGGCTTCCCGGGTCATATGGGGAATGAAAAATTGTTCTTCGATTACACAATGGGTTTTTGAAACTGCAACAGTGAACCCACTAAACGTTTCTAACAGTTCGATGCATCGAGTCGAGTGATTATGGGCTGGTAAACAACAGTTGCATTCGGTTTTATACACACCCGGGGTTCGCAGTGGTGTTATATATCCTTTACAGTGGTGTTATATATCCCTTACAGATCGTTTTTATATCGAATTTATTTAGCACCTTACTTATTCGATCTGTCACGTACATGACGTAGGAATGCTCGCGATCTGCTGTCGCAGTTCTTTGACATTATAAATAAGATAAAAACTAGTTTACACGCAATCGGTGCTCTTTTTTTGTTATCTCTAATGTGAGTAAAGCCGCAGCTTGGAGGTTAAAATGGTTTATACAAATCCTACAATTCAGACAGATTGCATGACATTTTATTTTTTAATTAATTCCTGACATGCATTTTGTCGAATTATAAATACTTAAATTTTTACAGACTTTTTCATCTTTCCTTTCATTCTTGAGAGCAAAAGCAATAAACAAAATGGCTGAATTATGTCGGCGGATGTAATGCAGTTTTAACCCTGGCAGTTCTAACAATCTGGTATTGTCCTTGGCAGATTCAACACTGGCCCGATTGCGTTTCTTCGTGAACTAATATCGGAATTAATTTGAGCAAACGAGTCAGAGCAGTACGACAGAGCGTGTAATAGGAAATGAACGATCGTCGATATTCCCGCACCAAAACTAACTAATGAACTTGTCGCCGTCCGAATAATGAACACCTATCGTGCAGTCCTTAATTCAGCTGCGTTATCTTCGGTGGCTAGTTTTAATGCAAAAAAGTGACAACCGTTCATTTCACATTACACTCTCTTATATTGTCCTGTCTCGTTCATGTAAACTAATTTCTGATATTAGTTCACGATGAAACGCAGTCGACGAAATCTCAGCAAAAACTAATTAGTCAACAAACTGTCCGCCAACTTTAATTATTTCTTCGAGAAATTTGTGATAATCTAGTATTAGGAGATGTAGCCGACTTGTACATACACATTTAAGCGTTAGAAACCCTTTAGTTTTAAAAGAATATGAATTATTCATCGATTCATTTTGACATGCTTTAATATTACAGCATTCCTCATTTTATAATATTATTTATTTTTAGCAAATTATGTCAAAAAAACGGTAGCGCAAGTCGCACAATAACGTTTGTTTTATACGACTTATTTATGGTGCAATTTTAATTTTAGTGATTATTGATTGATTTTTGCAATCGTTTTGTAAATAAAATCGAATTTAGAAGATTCTCATTGATTTTGCTCAGATTGTTCATTATATTATATTATTATCGCTGAGTTATTTTTAAGCTCGATAAGTCTGATAATTTTTCTTGCCAAATTTATTTTTTAAGTTTTATTGAATGACTATATATAGCTGTGCCATTTTATCGCATTATTTTATTAAATCATTGTCATTAGAATTGATTATTTTTTATTATCGATGAAACGTTACTGAAACAGTTTTAGAGGATTTTTCAAGATGCATTCCAAGCAAGATGCGTTTGTAAGTCAAAGAATACTCAGTCGCATTTATCATAGTCGTTGAATACTCTCGATTCTTAATCGCATTGCACAAGTTAACTACCTAATTAAAAAGACATCATTAGACGCGTAAGGATTAGTCATTAAGATTAAGGGTAACGACGTTCGAGTATATTTTACGTATTTATCACAAAGTCGTTATTTTAACTCCACAACTTCTAGACGTCTACTCATAACCCTAAGTAATAATAAAAACATCTCGATGTAATCTAGACTTACGTAACTGTATAAGACATAATAATTATAATGTTCATATATAGTAAGTTCGAATTAATGTGATATTAAAAAAAAACTGTATGAGAAATATATGGCTTTTGGGTAATGAAATTATTTTCTAGTTTTATTCATGTTCGTTACAGCAAACAAACTCAAAAAAATCAGTTGGATCACCCCAAAACATTCTCGGCAAGTAGCCAAGGACTTATGGATGGATTTGACCATAATGTCAGTTTTTCACAGGAGGAACAGCGATGAAACGTCGAATATATCGAGAGTCAACGATGTGAATCGTTTGTCGTCGACGAGCGCGGATGGTGACACTGATTCAATTGTTTACGCAAATATTCTAACCGACGAAAATTCAGTGTGATTTCGGCCCAACAAGGCATCTGTGTACCAAATTTCAAGCCTATAAGTCGAATATTTCGATTAAAATATGACTAGTGCGCCCCCTGGTGGACCGATTCCAACCACAGCTTTTTCAAATGATGATGCATGCCAAATTTCAGCTCAATCGAATTAAGCGTTTGGGGGTCATTTTGTCCGTTCGTGCGAATCGGGCAATTCTGCGGAACAACATTTTCTTACCTAAATTTCTGATATACTAGTTTTGTGTAATATATGAAATGAAATGAAATGAAATGAAATGAAATGAAAAATACCTTTATTGTACTAACAAAAAAAAAATTACATGGGTAAAGAAAACTTAAATTCTATGTTGACTTAGTACAAACGGCGGGCTTATCGTTTCACGATTTCTTACAGCCAACCGTGTAATATTAAATAAAAGTATCAATACAGCTCACATACATAAACATATACACATAAATATACATATACATACATCCAAATATACATACATACATAAAAAATATAATTTGTAATATAGTATATGTATATTATAATAATAAATACATAGAAACTACAGATAAATAATAATAAAAATAACTGCTTATATATATCTGTGAAGAGATATATTATTTGGAAATATTCCAGAAATAACACCGTAACGCCATCTGTAGCCTTGCTTTGCGACTATTATGTAGGTGGACGCCCTTCAAGGCCGCCGACCCGAACGACCTCGCCCCATTAACAATGTCAAATAAACAGCTGTTCGGTTCTCAAACTGTCCTAAATCATTTGAAATAAAATGTAATTTTAAAATAATTTTGTTATATTACTTGTTTTAACAACTTGGTATCAAAACATGCTTATTTGCTCGAACTAATCCACCCACTTCAAGAATGACACTAATTAAAAAGTCACTCTATATATGAATTACGATTTTATCACTTTCCAAGTTTTGTTTGAATTCCTTGACTGATGCAAATCGCATGATTATATTTTTGGTATGTGACATGTCTAGAGTGCTCTCTAATTTGTTGATTATATCCGGAGGATGATCCTGTAGTTTCTTTTTACTTACCCGGCCCACCAACTGTCCGACCTTTGAGCTCGAGGTGTCAGTCTTTAATGTTAGATTTTTTTTACAATTCTTTTCGCTTGTCTTATCCTCTTCTTTCTTTCTCCTTTTGTATTGCGTAAAGTTTTGGGTCATTTCTTATCTGTTCACATTTTTCTTTTTTGCGTTGCCTATCTTTTGCCAGCTTTTCTTTTTTGAATAACATTTTCCTTGGTCTGGTCATGTTTTAAACTGAAATACGATATACGAAACCTAGTGAAAGTAAAATAGTTTCAAAGTGTTTTAATTTAACCCATCAGGCCCCGCGACTGCGATATCGCAGTCAAACTGAGGGTTAACCGCGAGTCGCGAGGCCTGAAGGGTTAATGGTATAGTAATATTAAAATAATGTATTCTATAACTGCAATTACATTACATTTACGTCGAGTCCAATTGGCGGCTAAAAACCGCTCTTGGACGTGTCAAAATATTTGTGTTTTAAGTAGTAAGTATCATTACTACTTTAATCTTTACTTAACATACATATATTAATTTTAAAAAATGTATAGTATCTAAGAAACTTTGGAATCTACTAAAAGTTATTCGTCGTAGAATCGTATTACAAAACAAATTAAAGGCTTATCTAATAAAATAATCAATAATTCTAATGGCTACCTACTAAACACTCAATAATTAAAATAGTCAGTTAAAAAGTTGAATAATCAAAGCAGAAGCCTAACAATTGAAATAGTCAATAAATCGAATATATACGTACTAAAAACTGTACATAGTTTTCCTGTACAAACTGTGCAAAAATTCCTCGGCAGAAAAATCACCCATCAGAAAAAAGACGTCTCGGGCGATCATGTTATAGAGCATTTCAAAAGTTGCCTGGCGAAAATAGATGCCTTGCTAATTTTTGGCCCTCGTAAGGCCTGGATCTATGACAATTATCTAACGTCGCATTTGTCATGGCCCTTTCTTATTTACGATTTTACCAAAACCAAACTGTCCCGTGTTGCGGGCTAACGGGCCCATGATGAGGTGGCCACGATGACCCATGTGTTCAGGGTCGGTCACACTCACGGGTCAACACCCATCCGACGGCCTCCCCGCATGGGGTGCGAATCCCGGGTAGGACACTGGGTCAACCAGTCTCCCCTGGGAATCAAACCTCTGGCGCCCCTGGACGGTCTGCACACCGTGCGGCGCAAGCCAATCGATTGTGCTCTCCGACTAACAGTCAGGGGAGTCTGGGAACTGTATTGTTTCCTACAGAGCGGGGGTGGTTGTCTACCTTACGGCGACTGCTCTTGAAATGACCATTGGCCATCCGATCCCGGTTCGGAGTCGGGCAAAGGACGCCTTGGTCCGCGACAGATTCGGTGCACTCCGTTTCACCGCTTCGTAAGGGAGAGGACCGCGCAAGCGACCTCGAACTCGGAACCAATCGAGAGACCGGAGAAATCTGGTCACAATTGGAAGTGAGGGCGCGAGTATCTCGAGCCCGCCGGGTTTATTCCTGGCTAACTCGCGGTAAGGCGTTGGACTCTCACGGGTTGTGACGTAGCTGGACGTAGAATTGTACTGTCCAAAGTCTTCTACGTTCACTGCAGGGCGACAGAACGACTAATCGTTAAAACGTCCTGTGGTGACGGGCTCGCCCGTTGTAGTCGACACCGCAAGATGTCCCGTCTAGATGCGCTGGTGACAGCTAGTTTAAAATCCTGGCTGTCCTTAGCCAAACCAGCTGACCCCTCGACTCTCTTCAGGTCCAAACAAAATTTTGGGCTAGCGCTTAAACTGCCCTCTCTGCTCTACGCTAACTCCAGAATAACCAAAAATTCGATTCTGTGCAATTCCAAAGATCCGGCAATATCGAAGCACGTAATAAGTGGCCGTAGTGATTCAAATGATCTACAAGCCCGCGTAGACTTCCACAAAAAGTTCCTTACTGGAATCAGCCAGAATGGCACTGGTCTGGGGTATGGCAGTACAACCACGAGCGACGTGGACTTGAAGAAGTCTCTTTTGCGGGGAGATTACGACAGCAAGAGTATGGCTCATGCTATTGGCCTTCAATGCCAGAATGATTGGACAACAATTGGGGACTTTTGCATTCCGCCTCCAATGCACTGGAAGGTAATGCTCTATGACTGGACGCCAGAGATGCTGAAATTTTATTTGAATGCCTTTCAGCATACACTTCCAGACCCCAGTAACCTCGCTCGTTGGAGCTTTGCCGAGGATAGTTCTTGTCCCCTCTGTAGCAATACCCCTTGCACAGCTAGACACATTCTAGCTGGCTGCAAGGTGGCCTTAGATCAAGGACGGTACACTTACCGCCATGACAAAGTTCTCGCTGTTATTCGCGAGGTAATTAGTCTCTCAGTGGCTCGTGCCAACAAGGGTTTGACAGTATCCTCCAAACCCCCAATACATTTTGTGCGGGATGGCTCTAAAGGCAAAAAACATTTAACTACAAAACCTTTCTCAATAATCGAGAAAGCTACAGATTGGATTCTGGAGGTTGATTCGGTCTCTAAGCAGTATAAATTCCCTGAAAGTCTCGGATGCACAGCCCTCCGTCCAGATATAACTCTTTACTCTCTCTCTTACTATCTCGGAAGGTGGCTCTTATTGTAGAATTAACTGTTCCATGGGAATCAAATATCCCAAAAGACCACGAGTACAAATTAAATAAATACCATGATCTTGCAAATGCCGTAACCCGGAACGGCTTCACTGTTCACCTTCACGCGGTGGAAGTTGGCGCTCGTGGCCTGCCAGCTAAATCTCTATTTCACCTCTTTAAAGATCTTGGCCTTTCCAGAAAAATAATCAACTCTTTCTTAGAAAAATTATCTAAAACTGCGATTTGCGCATCTCAAATTCTATGGCTTCGAAGGGGGAGTGAATGGGTGGTAAGGTGAACGCTCACATGTGGCAAGACAGCTGTCCTAAACCTACCACAGCCTGTTCGTAAGTCCGGAATCCACTGCTCACCCCCCAGAAGTGTAAAAAAAAAATAGTATTATGATGGGCCCGACTCCGGTCGGTGAATTCCATGGCAGCTCCGTTTGTATTTATATATGTATATCCAAAGTAGTAAGTAAATTGATAAATAATCAAACTAAAGCTAAATCTTACATTTAAATACTAAAAGTACATATATAATCATCATTCAAATTGGTACAATATTTGCAGTCATGGCCCTCCAATTCAGTCAGTTTATAGAAAGGGTGGCCGATCAGCATCTCCTTAATGTTTTTTTAAAATTGTTTGTCCTCCAGTTGTTTGATAGTGGTAGGGAGTAAATTGTAGAATTTAATGCTAAGGTATAAGTAGCTCTTCTGTACTTGTCAATATCAGTGAGGGTAAAACGATTAGCAAATTGCGTTCAAGAGCAATGAATCCGGGTCACTAACTTAATCTTAATACTAAGAATACTAAGGAAACTAAGAATCTAAGAATGGAATGGAGTGGAAGAATGGAATGGAGTGAAAGCAATGGCGTAACTAAGCCGGTGCGGCGCACCGTGGCCCACAGTAGTTAGGGGGCCCAACACAAAACTTCTGTCTAGGGTCGAAGTTGCATCCACTGTGCTAGGAAGCTAAGGAAGCCGAAAAGATGGATGTCTAAAAACTGATCGATGATTTTGCAGAGTGCATCAAGACGAAAACCATTCTAGAAATGTATTTGTTCATATTTATTATAATACATTTAGTAGTTAATTCAAATATGTATCTAGATATGCAAAAATTGATACATTTGTTATGTGGTATTTTTTCGTCTTATATTATACTCAAAATAAAGTAATAACAATTGACATTATTGTCTTATTTCTCAGTAACATTCAAATATGGAGAAAAAAAAAACAGTAAAGGTCGTATTAATATAGGAACAAATGTTTTGAACATTCTCCCGCAGCAATGTTTGTATGTGATCCATCGTGTCCCGCTGAAGTTCGTGGGAACTTGTTCCAAAGACGTTTGAGGCAATGTCCACAAATGAATACGCCGATTTATTATATAGCTGCAAAATAAATATATTAAGTAAAGAGTTATTAAATCATATATATAATATTGAATTTAAGTAAGTAGGGGGAGGGGCCTTTTGTTCAATTTTGCATAATAACTAAGGAAACTAAAAATGCTAGCCTTTTCAAATAAAAGTATTTTATAGGCAATTTAATAAATAATATTATTAAATATAATTAATAAATACAATTAATAAAACTCCTTAGTTGATGTAAAGTAATGCCATCAAAAAAGCTAAAACAAATTAAATTATTCACTGCATATGTGACAAGCGCTCCTGGTATTCAACATTCATTATTGATATAGTCATTATTCAATAAGCTAGCTCTTAGTTTCCGAGATATTCATTCGTTTATGTTGGTGACTCGGGTTCATTGCTCTTGACTCTAGAATGGTTGGATAAATCGACTCAAAACTAGTGCCTAAAATAAATAATGTGGTCTCATATATCTGACTGAACCGAGAGGAGCAAAAAGCTTTTATATTATAAAATGAGAATCTCTTCATCAGATACGCAATGATACTCCTACATTAAAAAATCAAATTTAATTTATTGACTTAACTGTATTTAGTTATTAAGTTTCGTATATAAAACTTTATAACCACTCAAAATTATCGATAACTCATTGCCTTCCAAAAGCATTCATTATAAACTGACACGTTTTCATTACCTTTCAATTCGTTTCATTACTATCCGACATAAATCTGACTGGAAAGGAAGGTAATGAAAAGGAGATGAATGAAATATTCGATGTTTATTTCGCATATTTCGCATGATTGATGACTTTGAAGATTCAATAAAGATTGATGAAAACGCCTTACCAAAACGCAACAAAATAGATATAAACTTAGCTTCTTTATTTTGTACTCGCTGTTTGAATTGTTGGCTGGGGATGACTGATGAACGGTGACAAACTCAAAGTAAAAGAGAAAGAATGGAATTATTTATTGACACAGGGACGTACGTGCTTCCCTTGAGAGCTTTCGCTGCATACAGCTGCAGACTGACCGGACTGACCAATGAGAAGCGTAACATCCCGTTCACACATTGTGGCTTTCCGAAACGTTTTTCTTGTGCGGTTTACATTGGTGTATGCAAATATATCAGCCCGTTTACACTAATACGGTTTCTACGAATTGGTTTTCTAATCCAATCCAAATCAGTCGACATGCCTTTCAGAAAGGTCTGTGACGTCTTCCACTAGGCATTTTTCGCCTTTTGTGGGGCTTCTCTTGAATCGGGCCCATTGGCCCGGCTTTCGAGGGTATGGCGTCTCAGGGCTGGTCACCCTGAGGAAGGCTTCATTATGAGTGCTTCTCTCGAGGGGGAGTTAATGGGCCCTTGCTCAGTTGGCCACGAAGACCCATTCTGTTCAAGGTTGGTCACACTCACGGGTCAACACCTATCCGACGGCCTCCATGCATGAAGTGCGAGCCTGGGTAGGACTCTGGCCTTATGATCAGTTTCCCCTGTGAATTAAGATTCTGGCGTTCCTGGACGGTCTGCGCACCGTGCGGCGTAAGCCAATCGACTCGCCGAAAGCTGTACTGTTTCCTATAGAGCAAGGGTGGTTGCGGACTTTACGGCGACTGCTCTTGAAATGACCATCGGCCATCCGATCCTGGGTTAACAGCCGGGCAAAGGACGCTGTGGTCCGCGATAGATTCGGTAAACGCCGTTTCACCGCTTCGTAAGGGAGAGGACCGCGCAAGCGACCTCGAACTCGTAACCAATCGAGAGACCGGAGTAATCTGGTCACAATTGGAAGTAAGGGCGTGAGTGTCGGCCCACCGGGTAACATTCCTGGCTATCTTGCGGTTAAGTCGTTGGCCTCTTACGGGCTTGGGGCGTAGCTAGACGATGGACTGTTTCGTCCCCAAGTCTTCTACGTTCACTTCCAGGGAGATAGAACGACTAATCGTTAAAACTTCCTGAGGTGACGGGCTCGCCCGCTGTAGTCGACAACCCAAGTTGCTTCTCTCGAGGCACGTGGTAGGTCCGTTTGAAGGTACGTATTCAGCAGCATGATGTTCTCCTCCTTCGTGCCGATTTGGCATGCGCGAACGAGTTCAAGCAGCTGAATCACCTTCATCGAGAACAGCTCGTCTTCCTCGAGGAAGCGCATCTCGTCCAGGTATTCTGGCTCTTCTTGCTGGGGTTGCGGGGGCGGTGTTAGTCGCACTCTCTTCTTCCGTTTGCATGCAGGCGGACGCTGTAGTTGCTGTAGGCGGATGGGAGCAAGTTTTCTTATACGGTCTAACCGTTTACTGTAAAAAAATCCGCGCGTTCACATTATACGGTTTGTTATTCAATTTTTCGTAACGCTTCGTAAAAGATGAACGTCGATGGCGACGTTGCGACCGCGGCTATTTTTTACTGGTATACGCATAGACAACGAAAAAAATATAAAAGGTTTTGGGTGCATCCAATTGTATCGCGTTTAAATTTGGGCTACTTTTGGACACTCATGTTTTGAACTGGGAAGCAATGAAACGAAATTCTACAATTATTTTCACATGTCAATGTCACTGTTTAACGAACTTTCGAAAAGATTGTAAGAAGTTTTGAAAAACAAAATAATGTAATGAAAGAAAGCAACGTCATATCAGCCAACTTTACCCGTTTTTTCACGATTTGTAGATTTACTAAACAAAAATCCATGAGACATGATGTAGGTAAATATATATTACAAAATAATCCTTATTATCATACGAATAAAGTTGAGCTAAAAAATAAACAGTTTTAATAGTTTTCATGAGTAAAATAGTTATCATAATACCGGGCAAAATTACCTGAACTATCGACCATCATTATACCCACCCCTTGATTTCTTTGCAAAAGTTACACTTATGAACATGACTGTAAGGAATAATTAATTAAAACAGGGCAAATATACCAATACAAAGAAATAATAAGTCAAAAAATCATCAGCTAAAACATGAGCTATAATAACATCACATCTATAATTGTGTGGGTAAAGCCACTGACACTTTTCGAACTTATTCATATAAACAAATATAACATGTTAGGGTTGTCACTAATGTATGATTGAAAATTGATAGTAAAAAAATATTAGTAATTTATAACATGTTACACCTACATTTGTTATTTTAAACTTATAAAGTATTTATAAAACTGTCGGATTTTTCGTATGGTTAAAAATTAACTACATAATATCTTACACCCCTTTGCAGTTGACAACCCTTGCTATCGTTTTTAGGTGGGCAAAGATGCCAATGTTTTGTCAGAAAATATACAGGTAACTTTTCCCAGCGAAAATTTGAGAGTATTATAATTTAAATAGAAATAAATAGGTTTTTATTTGACTCAAATTATATTGACAAATAATATAAAAATGCACTTACCTTGTTTAAATGAAGAAAAACTTGGAAAAATTGAAATATTCTGGAGCAAGAAATTAGCCTTTTTCTGAACGAATTTACGGAGCGAACTGACAATTGAATGAATGAAGTTAAATACTAGGCCGACATTAGGTGTTGCCAACTGATAAACAAAGTTTGTTTTTGTTGAAGTTGAATTCAAATATCTATGACCGTTTCATAGAGTACCTAATCCTAAAGAACGTGGTTTTGCCCAGTCGTGTAAAGTTAACTTCACTGGGCAATGATGGCTGATATGACGGTATTAGCCCAGAATAGAAATGTTTCCTCGTCCCATCACCCGCCAAGCTTTCGCGTACGGCGCTCGGCACAAAAAAACCGTTACAGTATTCAGCGACGAGACACGGCAGCAAAAATAAACGAATCTGATTTTTTAGCGCATTCGGTTTTAGTGTACAGTTTGAACACAAGCATTAGTTTGCTTACGCCGCTGTAAACCGCATAAGAAAAACGTTTTGGTAAAACGCAACGTGTGAACGTTCTTAATAATAGGTTCTTAATAATAGGCGGAAATAGGCGTGTTCTTAATATGCGGTAAAACCGAACTCGGTAAAAAAACCGAGTCGTTTATTTTTGTTGCCGCGTCTAGTCACTGAAAACCGTAAGCGGAGAACATAACAAACCCAAAAGGCTTCGAGCAGACATGTTCATTCAAAAGAAATTAAAATAATAATAATAAATTGGCTATAATTAACCGGTAGGTGTCCATTTCACCAACTTTAAGAATTTGACACATGTCTATTGTAAATAGAAGAATAGAACAAGTAAATATATTAAAAGGAATAAAAAACACGACTGCCGTTACAAAAAGTGAACTAGTGTGTTTGTAATATTTTTTTACGAAAGTTTACCTTTACAAATGTTACCTTTAAGCAATTCACAGAGCTTGACATTTATAGCACAAACAAAATTAGGTTTAAATCGGCAGTGCAACCCGTCCTTGAAGCAGCAGCGACAACTGCAACTAATTAATCAATTACAATTTGTAAAGTATTTTATTTATTTATTTATCTATTTATTAAAAGAAAAGCACAAAATATAGTTTCCAACAGCATTAAAAAAAAATGGGTTTGGACCAGTAGCGAAAAATGGAGCACACTGCAGCATCTTGGTCACTACGTCAACACCGCCTAACTAGGCCTAGGCCTGTACTAAGCCAGGTGTACCAGGAAATATTTTACCTGTGCACTTAAAAAAATATCAAAAATTCTAAATGATGTCTTTGCCATAAACATCTTGAAAAAATATATTAAAATATCATCCAAAACATATTTGAAATTAAAATCATAAAATTATTGAGTAAATAAGTAAAAATCGAAATCATAATAATAGTAAATAGATAGATCTACTCCTAGAACCTACTCAGTAAAATAAAAAAACGAATACAAATAAATATCATACTAGACAGTCAAATAATTTGTGACTCTTTTCACGACCTTCATTTATTAGCTACGTGGGTTTTGCTTCTTGAAGGAATCATTAGTCTGAATTGTTTTAATTTCATCTTCTAATAGGTTTAATGCCCTGGGGCCCGAAACAGTAAAATGCCTTTGACCAAAAGAGGTCATCATTCGGGGAATATCTATTTCGTTGGCAACGGATCGTCGTGTTGTATGTATTTGTTGTGAGAATGTCCTGTTGTATTGGAATTGAATAAAATTTACACATAATTTTAAGTAGAGCTGTATATATGAATATAAACTCCACAACTTTCGCGTTCCATTATACCATCATACATATATTATTATCACTCTTCATGTAAATATCTAAATATTTATACATGCCGATACTTTGTCTACATGTTATAGACGTTAAAATATTACTTTTAACATCATATTTATTAATAGTTTAAAATATTAATATATAACCTAAGTATATAACACATATAAAGTTCTTGAGAGCGTCCGGCAGTACAAATATCTCGGTGCATGGGTGAATGAAATATGGGACTCCGATCAAGAAATTAAGACCCGGATAGAAATCGCCCGTGCATCATTCAATAAAATGAGAAAAGTCTTGTGTTGCCGGAAAATCAATCTAAGACTTAGAACTCGGATCGTGCATTGCTACATCTGGCCAGTGGTTATGTACGGCAGCAAAGCGTGGACCATAAAACAACATCAGACGGCGGCTAGAATCTTTTGAGACGTAGTGCTATCGTCGAATGCTCGAAAAAGTGCTTCAGCGTGCTGGTACGACCCGAAAATTAAATATCTGGGGCACGTGCTGCGGCATGACAGATATCAGCTGCTCCAACTGATATTGATGGGCAAAATTGAGGGTCAACGACGCCGTGGAAGGTGGAAAAAGTCGTGGTTGTGCAATGTCAGAGGGTGGTCCAGGATCACCAGTACGGAACAGCTTTTCCGGATGGCGCAAGACCGACAAAAGTATTCAGAGCTAACGGTCAACCTCCAGTAATGGAGAGGCGCTTCGAGAATAAAAATATAACACACCAAAGAAAATAATTTTCCAATTATTTGCACGGCGTAAGTTATACAATTATAACTGCATAAGAACATGTTTTCTGAGGAGTTATGTATTTAGTTGTAAGATCATGTTACCTTACCTAAATAAATCAATAAATCAAAAAAAATGTGGTTTATGTATTTAACCATATAGATACATATATATTTTCGGAATGTATTCAATAAAACCTTTCATTTGCCCCTAAACACGATATATTTATATTATTTCATTGACATTTGGAGATTTGGACATTTAGAATACTATTTATTTGATATTTTGACAGTTAGTGTATGTACTCTGTGACACTCGGAATCACAAAACAATTCTAACAATACCCCATAATTCTATATTGGTATGAGCGTTTAGAAATAATGGTGGAATAAAGAAACGGAAAACATACATAGATGAACTCTGAACACATTGCAATCATTTTTAACCGACTTCAAAAAAAGGAGGAGGTTATCAATTCGATTGCATTTTTAAAAAATGTTTGTTAACTCAGAACTCCGTTTTATATGCATCGATTTGGAAAATTATATTTTTATTTGAAAGGATATACCTACTTCTATAGATTGATCCCTTTTTTGTGAAAATCCTGTTCTGATGATGGGACACGTTAGGAATTGAGGGAACTACTCAAACTTTATCATATGAAGTTGAAAATTCACGTGTTGGTTCAGATCCGATGACAATGCATTTTTTATGTTAAGCATGACCTGATTCTACACCCAGGGTTGGCTCCCGACGAGGGGACTCCTCAACGGCCAACAGCACAGACACGAAATTTTGTATATGCATTCGGTATACAAAATTAGATAGATAGGCCTTTCTAAGTTTTTTCATGACATGGATGCTACACCCAGGGTTGGCTCCCGACGAGAAGACTCCTCGACGGTCAACAGCACTTTTGTATATGCATTGAATTACGAGAGCCCATTCTAAATTTCACTAAGACAGGACTGCGGCACCCAGGGTTGGCTTCCAATGAGGAAACTCCTCAACGGTCAACAGCATAAGCACGAAATGTTGTATACGCATTCAATTATGATAGCCCGTTCTTAAGTTTCACCATGCTGCACTTATAAAAAAAGAGTCGGTTTTTTTGTAAAAATATCTGTTATTTTTAACATTGAACGAAATAAAGCTTTGGCGAGGTTTTTAATACATATTAGACCAACTGAAATTTGTTAGATGATTCGAACCCTGCGTAAAATCCACTTCCGTAGAATAATCTACAAACGGTTCGGGGTCGTGTGCGTCAATTTTAACGCAGTGACTTCCATTCCTGCAAGAAGGTCGATCGGATATAAGCACGGCGACAATTTACCGACCGGTAAAATAAGCGAAACCCGACGTTTCCCCAGCGGAAATAGTAGTTTATATTTTCTCTTTTTCGTTTTCTGAAGGCGAGATAAGATGCTATCAAAGCCTATGTGAAATATACGTAGAATAAGCAATAAATGAAAAAGTATTGGAATAAAACCAGTCACTAACGTAAACTTTAAGAAGAAAAAACGATTTTGACCTTTATTTTTAACCCGCATTTACTACATATTTATATTAAATATTTTTAAGCTATTGCATAGCTTTTATCGCGGGGCCAGCGCGGCGAGCGAATGAAGAAATTTCTTAACGAAAATTTATTATTTTAAACTGATAATTACGTCTAAACGAGTACTGCTTACGATTCGAAAAAAATATATGTTAAACAAGAACATTTTCCTAATATTCTTAGCTTTGAATATTTTAGATTTTGTTTATATTACATAGTGTAATTAATTTGTGAAATTAGGTCTAACCGAACACAAAAACGACTACTACGCTAATACTATCTGGCGTATTATTATGAAACCTGCACCATTTGAAAGATAATTTTATTATCTATCTTTTCATCTACGATTTTTTTCGAATAGTAAAAAAAAAATATGCGTTTTTTTGTTTTATCGAATAAAATTCGCGCGCTCTATCGGAAGAAGTTTAAATTATTCCGAATCGATTCGGAATAATTTCAACGTTTTCCGATAGAGCGCAGTTATCTGATATCAGAAAAAAAAATCTTCATACTGCATAAATAAAATATATAAATAATTAAAATTGCATAAGTTGTTAAAAAATGCTATGCAATAGCTTTACCGCGGCAGTCCCCGAGTGCCACACGTATTTTTTTTATTTTATTTTTTTTAAAAACATACAGCATAAAAAATAACACATAAGCATAATATATAACAAAAGTAAAGCCAATGATGTTTTAAATTATTTGCTGTATAAGGATTACAAAATATGCTAAACAATACAATACAAAGAAAAAACCAAAAAAAAATAAAACTAACACTTAAAATCGCTATGTGCGAGTGTATGGGTGTTGGTGTGTCTTTGTGTGATGGAGAGCGTGAATGTGTGCGTGTGTGTATGTTTGTATGTGTGTGTGCGTGTATGTATGTGTGTGTGGGTGTGTGTATCTGTAGTGCGAATGTGCTTGTAGAGTGCTTGTATGTGCATGCTAATTCAATCCGATCTGATAATCAGCTTTTCACGTACCTCCCTAACAAAGGATAATAGTGCCTACAATTACATAGGCACATAATCGAAAATATTACTTATGCATAAATATTACCTACCTAAATTACATAATGCCTACATAATACGAAATATTTATGTACATACGTAAATACTTTGTATTATCACTATTTTACAAACCAACTTCACTTTCTGACTTTTTTTTCTTGAAATTTCAAAATTATATTATACTAGCGACCCGCCCCGGCTTCGCACGGGTGCAATGCTGATACTAAAATACAGTACAGAAAAACTGTGAACGTTGTATATAAAAACATAGCGGCCCGCTCTGGCTTCGCACGGGTATAAAATATATAGCCTATGTGATTAAAATCGATCCAGTAGTTTTGATTTATTCATTATTGCCCGTGGCCCGCACGCGTTAAATTTGGAGTAAAACAATCCCCCTTTCCCTATACCATGAAGATTTCCTGCTATCTTTGGAATATCTAAATTCATACACTACATTTTTACTTATTTACTTTTTACATTTTTAACTATTTATTTTATTTTTACAACATATTACAGAATGTCTTTATAAGCAACGTTCACAGCTTTCTTGTCATTAGATACATACCTGTGCAGAATCACACACTCTCATATATACACAACTATGACACATACACGTAGATGTACTTACACACACCCATTAAACACACATCACAATCACACACATAAACACACTCATCCTACTATATTATACACACTCACAAATCGAGAGAACATGATAATATAACATAATATATAAATATTATTACACAACATCGCGCACATTAACTGTATATTACCAGGAGACTATTTTGGCCGTAATATTGTTATTATTATTTATTAATTTAGGACCTGAGCGCTGTTTTTCTCTTTTGTTGTAATAAAATAAATAAATAAATAAATAAATAAATAAATAGACAATACAAACATGTTTTCTCTGGAGGTCACTCTTGAAAGAGCGACATACAGTTGTCCATGTGAAAAACAGTCAACGCTCAAATCTAAGCCTGCAACGTTGAAGGTTTGACCCTGCGATTTATTAATGGTCATTGCAAAAGATGTCTACCGGAAACTGTAAACGTTTAAATTGGAAGGGTAAATCCGATGGTATCAGAGGGATTCGGGGAATCAATACATCTTCTCCGGTACCACATCCTGTGAGTATTGTGCACTCTATTATGAAAGTTTTCAATGATTTTACCAGCAAACGCGTGCCATTGCAAAGTTTAGGTGGATTCAGGTTTCTTAATAAAATAACAGGACAACCTACTTTCAACACCATTTTGTGAGGAGGGAGTCCAGACGGGTTCAAAGAGTTTAGAAATTCTGTAGGAAAATGAACAGCTTCTTCCAAATCGAGAACAGTATCGACCGAGTAGTATATTTTCGTCGGCGCATCAATCTTTGAAAGAATCAAGTTATTTACTTTATCTACTTGTTCGATAGTTGGTGACAGAATCGCTCATTCTTTAAACCAAGATATTGTCTTATAACTTATGTTATCAATGTCAGGATAGACATTGTTGACTAACTCTTGGATGTTGTCTATCAAAACGCAAAGGTTTTCTAGGTCAATCCTTCCCTCACTTTGTGTTAACTCTCCATTGCCAACTTTTAGAAGCATCTCTGGAAATAGCCTGTTCTCACGTAAAGATGACGAAACCCTCATATTAGTTTTAAGCTTTAATTTATTAACATGTGGCCAAAGGTTGGATCTTTTTAGGCAAGCATTTATTTCGTCAGCACGTGTTCCTCGAGTCACAACTGGTAGGATTTGACGGAAATCTCCTGAGAACAGAATTGTACATCCACCCATAGATGAATTTTTTACTCCGTTTTTTTTACTCCGGGGAAACCATAAACCGCAGTACCTTGTTTTCGCCGTTGAAAAGTTTTAGAACTCTGGTTCCATGTATCCTGGAACCTGGAACTCTGTCTTGAGCACATAACTTGAAGAATGCTGTCAATGTTGTATCCCGCGGGTTATTAACAACTTCTTGTATATTGTTCTCTGTGAAATATACTCTTTGTCCATTTTCTAAATGAACTGCAAGGTGGACAATTGTGGGAGCCCGGTCGTGCACTTCGAATGATAAAATCCTCCATACAGCTTCAGAGCTGCAGATGTAACGTCCAGACTGATATTTTTCCACTTCATTTGGTGATTGTATGCTGAAAGTGGCTTGATCACTGCCTTTATTAATGTACTTAGTAACATATTGAATTGACTTTATTGAATTGCACAACTCTACGTTGATGTGGGCATCAAAAATTTTCAAAAGGAGCGGATTATAGGGAACGATCCATCGGTTATCAATATCATGGTTTCGGACGGTAGCATTTTGCCCACCCTGTTCTGGCGATCGTCGACGATATTTGGGATATCCGTCATCGCTAGTACTTGTTTGAGTTTGGAACGACTTCGGAAATTTTTTGCTGCATTTAGAATCTCGCATACATGGAGAATTCGGGTTTAAAGTCCCGCAAGGGCCGTGTACCATATGTTTCTTTACGATTTCGTACAGGATAGGATCTTCATCTTTATCCGGTAATTCAGCTGAAATAACCCTGTCAATTTGGCTTGGTCTAATTTTGTTCACTAACCACACCAACAGGTGTACATGTGGCAAGCCACGTTTCTGCCATTCTATTGTGTACATATGACAGCGCGGCGGACCGAATATATGAGACTTGTTAATGAGGTGCAGGAGTTTCTGTACTTTTAAATGGAAGACTCTGTTAACTATATCGTATCTGTCTTGTGGAGTTAAATTGGTGTTAATATTTTCTTTGATTTCCGGCCAATTTGGGTTACATGTTGCAGTATAATAATAAATAAATCAGGTTTGCCGTAATTTCTTACGTAAGTCATGGCGTCTTGCGATTTTTCGTGTAAATATCGAGGTCCACCTGTGAATGATGAAGGTAGTATAACCAACTGCCCAATGCCGTTGCGGTGTTCATTCGCCTGTAAAGCATCCTGAAGATGAACGTAATTTTCAGCTCTCAATTTAGTTTGATTATTACGGATGTAGGTAGGCCAATCTCTCAGATTCAATTTTCGCATATTGATCTACCAAGTATTGGTTTGTTAACATTCCATATCTAAGCAAAGTATTGAAATTGTTACGTCTTGTCATTATACGGTAGCAATAGTTTTACACTGTTTTACGCAGAGGTGTACCACCGATTGGGTCAACTTGAGAAATATTAATGGCATAACCATTTTCTCCACGACATAGCATCAAAGGATATTGTAAGCTGTCATAAGATCTGTGTAACTCTGAAATTTTGTGCAAATTATCATCACGACTATGCAATACAATATCTCTTTTGTCAAATTGCTGTCCAGCTATCACCACTGCTACTTCACTCGTGGAAGGCGCATTGTATCGTCCTCTGTGTTCTCCAACAGGAACTTTATTTGCATGGATTACGACATTAAAGTCAGGAGTATCTGCTGGAACACTCTCAATCGCAGTTTTGAAAGACTGTATGTAGCAATTATGAGAATGTAACATATCTTGGAGAGATCTAATCAAATCTCTATCAATTGGCTGTGCAACACTTGTACACCGCGTAGATGCTTGTGTATCTGGATCTGCAATAAAATATATTTGCAGAAATTTGTGATCATCGGGTCGAAGTGGTAGCAAGCTTCCAGCTAAGTGGTACACTTGCCCTTGAATTTTAAATGTAGGCATGAACCCACGCTCAACGACTTGCTTACTCTTAAAAGAGGTCATTTGAAATGCGTTATTATAACGGCGTATATTGCGCATGAATTGCTTGGATTTCTGATGATCACCCGTAAGAAGAGAGTGAAGTGGTTCAGGTGGAGGGAGAACTTCTTCTAATTTGACTTTTCCTTGTAAGCAACACATGCCTTTCGATTCGTCCTTGAATTTCAATGCCAAGCAATGTTCACACACTACTGACATAGTACCTATTGATACTATACGATCGTCCTTATAAGAAATCGAAGGATCGTAATTCATGGCAGAATTTTCTTTATTCACCCATGAATTAGTAACTCGTGCTGATGATTCTCTGGCTCTCTGTATTCGATGTCTTTCCCTATCTCGGCTGCGGTGAACCTCACGCTCTACTGAAGATTCTCTCTCTCTCTCAGCTCTATATCTATCCCGAAGCTGACTGAGGCGAGCCTCACGCTCTACTGACGATTCTCTGTCCCTCTGAACCGTATGCCTATCTCGATCCCGGCTGCGGCAAATCTCACGCTCTACTGAAGATTCTCTCTCTCTCTCAGCTCTATATCTATCCCGAGCCTGACTGAGGCGAGCCTCACGTTCCGTTGACGATTCTTCATCTCTTGCTGAACGTACTCTTCTGGCATTCACTGTACTACGACCTATGTTCGAACGACGACGTCTTCCAGACATGACTTTATAATTTCTGTACAAAATTTACTCAGTTCTATATGTATGATTACCTATGCACAAATTGCCATATTATTAGTATGTGCCGCAGTAAAAAATATCTAAATTCTTACCATTTAGAAACAAAAGATAATCAGCAATCATAAAAAACAAAAGATACCTATTCTATTCAGTTCTTTTTTTTTTACTGAAATACCTCAACTTAAACAACGATTTTAATTATAAAAAATAATTTGCTATTCGTGCGACTAAAAACAAAAGATAATCAACAATTATCAACAACAAAAGATACCTATTCTATTAAGTACTTTTTCTGAACTTACATATCTCACCTTAAATCACGATTTTTGAAAATAATTTCCCTAATATTAAATTGATCTAACTGTAAATTTTAATCAAGATCTTAATAGAAAATTGCAATCCATAAATTATGGTTTTATTTAATCTAATCTTATCTCACCTTATGTAGGTACTTATAATTGCAATAAGTGCGATTTAAAAATTAACCTTAGAATAGAATATAATTTATATTTTAAACTACTATCATACAATTATTTATCGTAACTTACTTATAATTACTGATACGTTGTCGCGCTGAAAAGCACGTTTTTATTACCTAAGTATTGCTATTTTCCTCGCTGGAGAGCTCCGATATAATAAACGCGTCCGATCGCTGCTAAATTCAAAGTGCTATAGGGAAAACCGCGGCCTCAGACGCGCTACTTATAGGCACGCTCTTGCCGCACCGGGCGGCCGGCCGGTACCGCCGCAAACGCTACGTCCCGCAATTTTTAAATCTGTAATATCTTCGAAAATATTCACTTAAATCATACGGTGTAAAGGGCCATATAGATCTATATTAAATGAACAATGTATTCAAGGTATTTAATTGGTTAAGGATTAATGCTGTATTGGTTAAAATCGCTTCGCAAATTAGCCATTATTTGTCGTAAAAAGTAAATGACAAAAAAAAGTTATTGTGGGTTATCCATAAGAGATAGACATATACCATCACGGACTTTTCTGTAGACCTTTTTAATGTGTACAATACTTAGTACATTATTTTGATAAAACTCGTAGGGTTCAGCCTGCGTTTGCAATGTAAGCGGAAAATATGTAATTATTTACGACATCCCATTAGAAACCTCAAAAATAGCAGTACTTCTCCACTATTTAATGGATGTTATTATACATATAAACCTTCCTCTTGAATCACTCTATCTATTAAAAAAAACCGCATCAAAATCCGTTGCGTAGTTTCAAAGATTTAAGCATACAAAGGGACATAGGGACAGAGAAAGCGACTTTGTTTTATACTATGTAGTGATAACTTATTCAAAATATAGGGTATACAGAGCTATTCTTAGTCTCAAACCATCATCATCATCATAACCATAAACATCTCTCAAACTCTCTCTGATCATCCTTTTTCCCATGGAGTGAAATCAGAGACTTGGGGACAACGCCGTACCGTACCGTATAACTACGCCAACTAGCCCTTGAGAGTCCAACGCCTTACTCCGAGGCACTCGAAACTCCTTCCAAGTGCCTCGGGGTAAAGCCGCAATTTTATTAGGGCCACGCCGCGTGTTGCAACGCTGTCCCAAGCAACGGGCAGGTGATTATACTACAGTGTCGTGTCGCCGCGCGTGCTGACGAATTTTCGTGTCAGTTCAGTGGTGGCCGTCATCGTCCGCACTTGTCTACAATATTTTCGTCCAACTCAGATACGGATGCTAAGGAAAATATTGTCTAGGTACCTACGACACAATTCGACTACATGCATCATTTTATTGAAAATGATATTTTAAAAAAATACGTAGTTATACGCACTGAAATTCGTACTACATAGGTATGCGAGGGCCCACGGCTGATTATACTATTAAAGCGAGATTTTTATAGCGAGAAGCGAGCCAACGCGTGGCTTCCCCCACCACCGATCCCACACCGATCAAAATCGAGTGATCTGCGTGGCGTCAGCTCACGCGGCGACACGCGGGCCATGTCTAGTATAATCATTCTCATATTAAATATATGAAACCGAATTCAGTCCCACGCGTTGCAACACGCGCCGTGGCCCTAATATAATTGCGGCTTAGGGCGTTGGACCCTTACGGGCTTGTTGGCGTAGTTAGACGGTAAGGTACGGTGTTGTACCAAGTCTCTGATTTCACTCCATGGGAAAGGGATGCTGGGTCCCCAACCAGCGGGCCGACCTCGCGCCCTGTAGAAAAGATTGGGCCGATTATTCCTGCCTCCAGTCTGGTCACTGATTCGAAGTCGTTTGCGCGGCCTCTACCTGACATACACGGTAATTCAATTTGAATATATCGCCGACTAAAGCGCCCTTTGAATTGCCAAGGTCACTCGGGATCGGGTGGCCAACGGATTGTTTCAAGGATACATCACGTCAGGTCGACAACTACCCCGGCTATTAGCCGGATTGGTAGAGTGGCTAGCAAACCGGCCAGTAAACCAACCGCCCAGTCCGCCCGAGGTGTGCCTCCGGATCCGCACCTCTGATTCCTATCCCCTCCGTCTGTAGAGCTTAGGGCGGCCCTGACAGGTTAAGTCCCTCTACGGGGAGGCTACCTCTTAGGAGTTGAACCGCGAGTTGCCAACACTATCCAAGCTGCGCAGAACCATTAGCGCAATGGCAGTCCAGTTGTGTAGTTATATTAATTTTAAATATGGAATGAAACTCACATGACATTTAATTTCGTTCCATATTTTAAAATGTTAGGGGCTCTCTAGACGATCAAGCATGCTTGTCAAGCATTGCGTCACGGGCTGGGCAGGGATCGTAAACCGCAAGAAATATGCAAATATTTTTAAAAGTATTTACCAAAAATGCCCAATTTTGTAGTTTTATACCAGAGAGTCACGTCATTCATCAATCAATTAAGTCTAATTAAGCTAACTCCCTGGTATAAACTACAAAATAGGGCATTTTTGGTAAATATAAAATTTAAAAAAAATGCATATTTCCTGCGGTTTACGATCCCCTTCCAGCCCGCGACGCGATGCTTGACAAGCATGCTTGATCGTCTAGAGAGCCCCCGGTCCGATTACCTATCTATATGTATATTAATTTATAAACATTGAATGAAATTCACAAGTAATTTGTTCCGTTCCATATTTAAAAATGTGATTAGCGATTCAGTTAACCATAATATTATATCGAATAAAATTCACACGAAATTTATTTCGTTAGGGGCTCACTAGACGATCAAGCATGCTTGTCAAGCACCGCGTCGCAGACTGGGAAGGGATCGTAAACCGCAGGAAATATGCAAATATTTTATTTTATTTACCAAAAATACCTAATTTTGTAGTTTATACCAGGGAGTCACGTTGTTTAGACGTAATTGATTGATGAGAGACGTGACTCCCTGGTACAAAACTACAAAATTAGGCATTATTGGTACTTAAATATTTAAAAAAAATATTTCCTGCGGTTTACAATCGCTTCCCAGCCCGCGACGCGATGCTTGACAAGCATGCTTGATCGTCTAGAGAGCCCCTTATATGAGTATATTTGAAAATGTGTCTAGCGCGATGGCAGCCCACGTGTGTCATATTAATTTTAAATATGGAATGAAATTCAGACGGAATTTATTTCGACTCATATTTCAAAATATGAGTGGCGGTCCGGATACTTAGGGTTCACCGGGGCTGGAAGGCGCACGTGGTAGGTTGGCGAAACTTAAATATATCACAAGGTAGAATGTTGACAACTATGTACCTAGTCCACATTTATTTATTTATTTATTTATTAGTTTCAAATAGTATTCAAGGGCATTATAGATGAATCCAATTCGCCTTTGAATATTAAAGCTGGAGTGTCAGTCTAAAAATAAATGACTACATAACAAAATAAATGCTAACATTGAACAAGAAAAAAACATAAAAATATAAAACTAAATAAAAGACAGATTATGATAAACATGAGATTGCAGGGAGTTGCCTTTTTAGCTGCCAAAGGGATATACAAATGATATCTATTTCTGTGGGTAAGGAATTAAGAAGAGCTATAACCCTTTCCACAAAAATATTTGTACGGTGTTACGGCAAATTTAGAAGTGCGTGATATTGTTAGAATCGTTATGTCATCCCGAGTGTCATAGGGTACCTTAACTGTCCAAATATCAAGTAAATAGTTGTCTAAATGTCTAGATGTTAAAATGTCAATAAATTAACATAAATATATCGTGTTTAGTGTCAAATGATAGGTCTGATTAAGTACATTCCGGAAATATACAGGTAGCTATATGGATCATTACATAAACCACAAATATTTTATTAATAAAACCGTGATAAAAATAATTATAAATATAATATTATAGTTCCATGGGAATCAAATATCCCAAAAGACAACGAGTACAAATTAAATAAATACCATGATCTCGCAAATGCCGTCATCCGGAACGGCTTCACTGTTCACCTTCACGTGGTGAAAGTTGGCGCTCGTGGCCTGCCAGCTAAATCTCTGTTTCACCTCTTTAAAGACCTTGAACCTCTATAATTTGGCCGAATTTGAGGGCCGTGATTTTTCAAATATTGTGCCCATTTAAATTATTTAAAAAAGTAGAGCCTTATTGTCTGATTATTTTATATGGTCATATATCTGTACTTTTAGTTTAAAAGGCATAACGTAGATTTAATTAATTTGATTATTTAACATTTTACTGACAATTTGAATATTACGATAAATAATTTTAGTACGTATCTTTTCGAATCACTAACTGCTTCAAATATTAAGCTTCTATTTTGATTATTTACATTTATAGTTTGACAATCTAGTAGTTAATTCTTGACTAACTATGTATGTTCAGTAAAGAGTAGTAACGAAACATACTACATAACCCAATTATTTTGACACGTCCAAGAGCGGTCTTTAGCCGTCACTTGGACACGACGAAAATGTAATGTAATGTAATGTATATATATATATATATATATATATATATATATATATATATATATATATATATATATATATATATATATATATATATATATATATATATATATATATATATATATATATATATATATATATATATATATATATATATATATATATATATATATATATATATATATATATATATATATATATATATATATATATATATATATATATATATATATATATATATATATATATATATATATATATATATATATATATATATATATATATATATATATATATATATATATATATATATATATATATATATATATATATATATATATATATATATATATATATATATATATATATATATATTATATATATATATATATATATATATATATATATATATATATATATATATATATATATATATATATATATATTATATATATATATATATATATATATATGTATATATATATATATATATATATATATATATATATATATATATATATATATATATACATAGGTTAGCTCTAAAATATTGCCTGTAGGCAATAAGCTCGCCTTTTCTTAAGAATAAAGAGTTTTATTATTATTATTATTATTATATATTTAT